>CM038219.1:171714301-172179038 GCA_021442155.1 Cymbidium sinense
AAATTGATTGATTTTATGAATTATATATATTTCATTCATTTATCACAAATATAAATGAGATATAACTCAAAATAGTCAAAACTAAATCAAACTAAATCAAATCCAATCAAATTTTCTAAGTCTTATGGACCTACCTCCATAAGTTTAGCCAAATCTCATACAAATTAACCCAAAATCAATTGTTTTTTATAAATCATTTTCTTCATTTATATTCAAATATAAATGAAATCCACCCTCCAATGACAATAAATAAATCAAACTAAATCAACTCTCTCTTAAGTCCTTTTGACCTACATCCTTAAGCTTGGTTAAATTTACTTCCAAATCACTCAAACTCAAGTGATTTTCTCATGGATCTTTATATCTTCATTTAATACTCCCAAATACAATGAAATATAAATTCACATAACCTAAACCATGTCCAAAATCAAACCAAAAATTTACTCAAGCCTTTTAAGCCATTTCTAGACTCTAAATCCTATCCAAATCAAGCCAAAACAATGGATTTTCTCTTGAATCAATCATTCCTTCAATCATTTATCTAAATAAAAAAACCTACTATTATCAAACCAAAATCAAGTCAACCCAAGTCAAGCCCAAATTAGCCCTTTAAGCTTGAAAACTTCAATTGAGCCAAAACCTATTGGACTGCAAATTGATTGCAGTTGGATTTATATTTCAATCCTAGGCTCACATATAAGTTCAATTAAACTTGAATCAAGCTAAAACCAAACCAATTGACTCATTTAGGTTCACTTAACCAAAAGTGGCCTAAAGGACCTCTTTGAGCCAAGTTCTAATCTAACCCAAATTGGATTGAACCAAGCCCATCCAAACCTCATTTCATGATCAACAATCACCTAGATGATCACCCACCTTGAATTGGGTCAAACCAAGTTAACTTGGTCCTTTGACCAAGTCAACCTTTAGCCTAAATGAAACCTAAACAAGCCAAAACCCTAAATTGATTGAAACCATTAATTCAAACCAACTCATGATCAATGATTGAACATGACTTGACCCTCAATTTAGCCAAACCAAATCTAATTGGCCATTTGACCAAAGTTGACCCAAATTAGCCTAAAAGACCAAAATGGGTCAAATCATGATTCAAACCAAATTGATTGCAACCAATGGCTCAAGTTCATTCCAAATTGAGTATTGAACTTGACCAAAGCCATAATTAAGCCAAATTTGATCAATTGGTCAACTTGACCCAACCTATACCAAATTGATCTAAAGAGTTAAATCAAAATCTAAATTAAATCCAAATTAATTCAAACCAAAGCCTACAATCATTTTCAATTTGTCGATTGAACTTGAACCAACACCTAACCCAATCTAATTTGGTCAAATTAGTCAAATTGGTTGACCTAGCCCATTTTACCTACATGAATCCAAGTGAGCCAAAATCAAACCTAAGTTAAATTGATTGAAACCACTTGAACTAAAACTCTTCAAATCATTACTTGAAACTAACCAAAGCCATGGTTTGACCCAATTTGACCAAATCAACCCAACCCAACATGAACCCATGTGAACCCATTTGACCAAATGAAGCCAAAACCCATAAAACCAACCCATGGACTTTGGTTGACCAAACTAACCCAACCAAGGTCAGCCAAAGTCATCCCAAAAGTAAGTGGGCCCCATCCAAGTAATAATCCATTAGTTAAGCCCTCTTCACATAGGATTCCACCCATAAATGGAAAATTCCTCTCTCATCACGTTGCCATCCAACTTCCAAATGAAGAATCCCTAAGCCTCCTAGCCACCCAGGGAATAGGGCTTGCCATGGACCAAAGGGAGGTGAGCCAACTCACCTCTCATATAAGCCGAGCATCCAAGGGATCAAGGAAACCAAATCAGCCAAGATCAATCCTTAAGCCACCTCCCATGACTTTCTCCAACCCAGCAAGCCATGCAGACTCAATTGAGACACCTCTAATGCTTTGACCGTGGCTGGCTTCCTAATACTAAGATGATCTTAGCAAATCAAGGGGGTATACTCCCCCAATTCGAATGGGAAACACACCAATTCACTTCGTGCAAGCTTTCTAATACCAAGCTGATCTTCCTTGTGAGTTCTAGAGTGATTCCAAGTTCCCCACATTCGACATTCTCTCTTCCCATGCAAATTGAAATGGGGAGGCTGATCCAAACTTCACCAATACCCCACCTCAATCAAATTCCTCATTCCTACACCATCTCCACACTTTGTCGAGGCCACCCAAATCACTTCCTGAGCTCCAAATCAACTCCAAGCTCGAGTTTGATCAAAGTCGAACACCAAAGAGGAGGATCTTGGTCTCCAAGGTGATTCACACCAAATCAAGGCTCGTGTTAATAAACAGGGCTTCGTCTCAACTAGATGAAGCTTCCTCTAGCATGTGAACCACCAGTCTTAGCTTAGTGATATTTCCATGAAAAATCTTTAGCTTAAGTGTGGTTGGTCCTTTTCAATTTCATTGCATGCAATATTGACCGTTGGATGCGCTTGTCTCCTTCCCTTGATGGTGTGGGTTGATTTTAAAGTTCATCTGAGCTCGGGTGAGCTATGATCAAATGATCCATGGTGGACGGACGTTATCGTTCATCGCTCAGGCCGTCTATTCCGCGTGATTGAAATGGACGACTCTGATGAAATGCCAAATCAAATGAGATTATCCCTTTACCGCTTGGGTTTGATCCACGCCGTCTGATCTGAGCGGATGATGGGGATTAATGCCGCGCTACCCACTCGTGTGGATGTGACAACTTAAATAACCAATCCCATGACGCCACATGAAAAGTGCCGCTCATGGCCACGCATACCGATGGGATTATGTTTAATTGGGTTATTAATTAAGGCTGAAACTTTAATAATTCATAACTAATTATAAAAAATTAAAAAATATAAATAATGACTTATTTTAAAGGTATTTTTGAGAGGAATCCATTAAAATGATTAGTAATTAATTTGAAACATTAATTTTGGCTTAATTAAGGTTTAATTAAAAATTTAATTAACTTAATTACTCACTGATTAAGCACCCAATCAATTCTAAACTTTTTGAGGATGTTTAGGGGGATGACCTCTACCTCCCCTATTTTTCTTAGAATTTATTGGTTGCTTAATTAAGAAAATTGATTGATTAATCCCTAATTACCTTTTTTAACTTAATTAAAAGATAATTAAGCATGTGAATAGTATTTAATTAATTATTTGGACTCTCAAATCACTGTTCAAGTAAGGAGACTTAGGAAGTGGATTAGCCTCCTCCTATTCTTTTCCCTAATTTTCCTCTTTCCAACCAAAGTGTTAATTAATGATTAAATTAATTAATTAATGACTTAATTAGCTAAGTCAAAATCCAAATCACATTAAGTCATGCTTGGTGGTAGGTAGCTTATAGAATTAGGTTGGGACATCTTTCCTTATCTGCTTAAGCCCATCTCATTTCTAAGATAATTATTAACTTTGATAATTAATTAGGAGAGATGAATTGATGGATTAATGATTTAATTAATGGATTGAAATTTTAATTAAATATGATTTCCTTGTTTTAATCTTGGGTAGAGCTTTAAGTGTTCAAGAACCTAAAGAGGTTAGTGAAATTATGATTAGCTCACATGTTTGAGAAAATCATGAAAGTAATTAAAATAGTTCCTTAAACTTAATTAATAAATGATTATGAGTCAATTATATTAGGTCCCTTTCATTTCATAGAGCATTGCTATTTACTTCTCAATGTATTTGCATATTACATTAGCTCATAATTATTTAATCGAATTACCTTAAGGTAATTAATTGATTTAATTCACACCTTAACCTAATTAATCCATAAAATTAACCTAATTGCTTTCCTCAAATCAAATTAACTCACATATGGGAAATGAGACTAGGATTAGGAAAACTTTCTCACACCTCTTAAAGCAAGTTAAACATAAAATCAAAAGTGACATTAAGAAACTTTGGTTTATTTTAAATAAGCTTATTTAATATGATTGTCCTTAAGAATTAGTGTTGACCTCACTTTTAGAGTGAGCTCTCAACTTCCTCATCATAGATCTAGGACTCATATAGACATTAAGAGTTCTTTAGTCTTAAGACACTTCTAGTGTTTAGGTGAATACTTAACCTAACCCTAGAGACTTATAAGAGTTAGTCATAGGAATATGTTATGTCTTTAGGATTTAGGAGGACTTCTCTACCCTATAGCCTAAACCCAATCCTTGCTTCCTTCATCCAACTCAAATTAAATCACAATCCAAATTCCAAATCAAATCCAACTATCAAATGATTGAAACCCATGATTACATTCAAACTCCAAAACCCTTCCTAAGCCCTTTGATTTCATCTTATGGACTTAGCCTTACCAAATTAAAATCAATCTCAATTCATTTGATTTTTTCAAATATCAATTCAATCTTTCAATCAAACTATCAAATTTCAATTCAAATCCAACTTCAAATAATTCAATCCCATGATCTAAATCGAAACTAAATCAATTTCCTACTTAAGCCATTTTGACCTACATCCACGAGCTTGGTCAAATTTACTTTCAAATCACTCCAAACTCAAGTGATTTTCTCATGAATTATTTATATCTTCATTTATATTCCCAAATAAAATGAAATATAAATTCAAATAGCCAAAAAATCCAATTTATACCTTTAAGCAAATTCCTTGAACTTGGCTAAATCCTATCCAAATCAAGTCAAAACTCATGGATTCTTTCATGATTCAATCATTCCTATAATCATTGACCCAAATATAAATATAAACCACCATTATCAAACCAAGCCCAAGTCAACCCAAGTTAAGTCCATGTTGACCTCTTTTGACTTGAAATTATCATATGAACCAAAACCCATTTGGCTCCAAACCACTTGGAATTGGATTTATATTTTAATGCTAGGCTCATGTGTGAGTTCAACTAAACTTAAATCAAGCCATGATCAAACCAATTGACCCATTTAGGTCCACTTGACCTAAAATGACCTAAAAGACCTTCTTGAGCCAAGTTCTAATCCAACTCAAATTAGATTGAACTAAGCCCATCTAAACCTCACAACATAACTAACAATCACCCTAGGGTGACCAACCACATTGAATTGGGACAAACCAAGTAAAACCTAGCCTTTGACCAAGTCAACATTTAGCCCAAATGAAATCCAAATTAGAAAAAATCCACCATATGCTAAATTGATTGAAACTAACTCATAATCAATGATTGAGCATGACCAAATCCTCACTTGAGCCAAACCAAGCCTAATTGGTCATTTGACCTAAGTTGACCCAAATAGACCTAAAAGTTAAAAGGTCAAATCACAATCCAACCCAAAATGATTACAACTAATGGTTCAAGTTCATTCCAAATTGATTACTAAACTTGACCATTATTATTAAGCCCAATTTGATCAATTGGTCAACCAACATAACCTAGCAAATTGACCTAAAAGGTCAAATTAGCCAAAATCTAAATTAATTCCAAAATTAACCAAACCAAAGCCTACAATCATTTTAATTAACCAATTGAACTTAACTCAATCAACCCAATTTGGTCAAATTGGTCAACTTGACCTATGTGACCTATATGAACCCAAATGAGCCATAATCAAATCCAAAGCAAATTGAACCAAACCAATGACACCAATATACTCCAAATAGTGATGTGCACTGAACCAATTGAGTTTGACCCAATTTGACCAATTGGTCAAATTGACCCAACCTAACCTAATTTGACCTAAATAGGTCAAATCAAATAAACTTCAAACCACTTGAAATTTGCAACCACTTTTGACCCATTTCAAATCCAAATCAAACCCATAGCCAAATGGCCACTTTGCTCTTGGTCTAGGGCATCCCATGAGTTAAGACACATGCATATTTGGTCATTTCCTTCCACCCATTCATAGGTCCACTTAGGCATGAAGGACAATTGCTGACCTGACCCAAAGGTTGTTGGGTCGGCCATGACTCATGGGGAGGTGAAATCACATCCCCATTCCCATTGGAGCATTTCAAATCACCAAGAACACCCACTACTCCCATGGCGACCACCTCCCACCCTTCCTCCACTCATGTGAGGCCAAGTGGAATGATTCTCTGCCCAAATTGACCTCCCCATCTCAGCCATTGATCCACCGAGCCGAAACCATCACCACAATCCAAGCCAAGGAAGGAAGGGGTATACCCCTTCATTCTCACTCAAACTCACACACTCTCGATTCAATCCAACCAAGAAATGAGATCTGAGCCTCCCTTGCATTTCGAAGCTCCAAAATCCCCATTCGATTTTACGTGAAACCAAAATAGGAGCAAACTAGTGATTCCCATTTCCTCATTTCAAAAGTGTTAATTTTGCACACACCATCCTTGGACCTGTGACGAGTCAAAATGAATCATTTTCTAAGCTTCGATGGTTGGAGGGTGGAGTTCAATCAACCGATTGCTTACATGTGGGTTGGTCTTCGAGCAAACTACACCAAATCAAGGTTTGACTCAACATGGCTTCATTTCTACCAAACAAAGCTTCCTCAATCGTTGAACCACCGCATAAGCTCTGAGGTATGCCAAATTGATCATTAGCTCAAATAGGTTGGTCTGGGAGTGAGCTCTCAACTTTCTCATCATAGATCTTGGAATCTTGTAGACACTAAGAGTTCCTTAGTCTTAAGACACTTCTACTGATTAGGTGAACACTTAACCTAAGTCGAAAGACTTAGAAGAGTTAGCCATAAGAATAGGTTATGCCTTAGGGATTTAGGAAGACTTGCTTAACCTATAGCCTTAAAACCAATCCTTGCTTCCTTCTTCCCAAAACAACCTCAAATTTAAATCTAAGATCATAAATCTAATCCTAAATCAAATGGTTGAAACCCATGATTAAATTAAAATTTTCCTTTCTAAGCCCTTTGATTTTATCTTATGGACTTAGCCTTAACCAAATTCAAATCAACCCTACTTCAATTAATTTTCAAGATCATAAATCCAATCTCAAATCAAATCCCAACCCAAATCATAAATCAAATCAAACTCCAAATGATTGAAACCCATGATTGAATTCAAACTCCAAAACTTCCTTAAAACCCAAACTCAATTGATTTCTTTATAAATAAATCATTCCTTCATTTATATTCACAATTATAAATGAAATCTAAATTCAAACCATTCAAATCAAATCAAACTAAATCAAATCAATTTCCTACTTAAGCTTTTGACATACATCTCTCTTTGGTCAAATTTGCTTCTAAACCACTCCAAACTCAAGTGATTTTCTCATGAATTATTTATATCTTCATTTATATTCACAAATATAAATGAAATATAAATCAAATAGCCAAAAGCAATCCCAAATCAAATCAAATTAATTTATCCCTTTTAGCCAATTTCTTGAACTTGGCTAAATGATATCCAAATCAACTCAAAACCCATGGATTTCTTCATGATTCAATCACTCATTCAATCATTGTTCCAAATATAAATATAAATTATAATTATCAATCCAAATCTAAGTCAACCCAAGTCACCCATGTTGACCCTTTTCATTTGACATTATCATGAACCAAAATTATAGGGCTTCAAACTACTAAATTATCTTAAGTCCATATGTGAGTTCAATTAAACTTGAATCAAGCCTTGATCATGCCGATTGACCCATTTAGGTCCACTTGACCCAAAGTGACCTGGAGCCAAGTTTTCAACCCAAATTGGATTGAACTAAGCCCATCCAACCTCATATCATGATTAACAATCATCAAAGGTTAATCAATTATCTTGAATTGGTCAAACAAGTCAGCCTATTGACCAAGTCAACCTTTAGCCCAAATGGAACTCAAACTAGCCATATACCAAATTGAAATTAATTGACTCAAACCCACTCATAATCAATGATTGAATATGACCAAACCCTCAATTGAGTCAAACCAAGTCCAATTGGACATTTGAGCTAAGTTGACCCAAATTGGCCTAAAAAGCCAAAAATGGGTCAAACCATGATTTGATCAAATTGATTTCAACCAATGGCTCAAGTTCATTCCAAATCACTTATTAAACTTGACCAAAGCTACATTGAGTCCAATTTGATCAATTGGTCAACTTGAACCAACCTAGTCCAAATTGACCTAAAGGGTAAAATTGGCCAAAATTAATTAAATTAAGCCAAACCAAAACCTATAATCATTTTCAATTAAAAAATCAAACATGTTCCAATACTTAACCCAATAATTTTAAATTAGTCAAATTGGTCAACTTAGCCCATTTGACCTATTTGAATCCTAATGAGCCAAAATCAAACCTAAGCCAAATTAATCAAAACCAATTGAACCAAAACATCCCAAATTATCATATGAACTCCCAATCTTGGTTTGACTAATTTGACCAATTGGTAAACCCAACTCAACCTAACCCAAATGAGCCTATTTTGACCATATGAAGCCAAATCACCCAAAGCCACCTTATGAAACCTTGGTGGCTGACCTAACCAAACCCAAATTAACCATAGGTCAGCCCAAAGCTAGCCCAATATTAAGTGGGACCCAATCTAAGGGACTTGACCATTGGACAAGCTTATTTGCATTGGATTCTTTCCATAAGAGGCAAAGTCCACTTTGCCTCTCCCATGACAACCCTCCACTTGCTAAATGAAGTATGGTGAAAATTTTCTCATCTTCATCTATCCTCTTTTGAAAAGGATAAATGAAAATAAGAATATATGCCTTGTTGGGACACACGTAGATCCACATATTCTTATTAGGGTGATCAGTGCATATTGAGGAGAAATAAAAGATAGAAATCACCACCATACAATGGACCTAATCACTTAAATAAAAACTCCTAAGAACTATGGGTATTCATATGTACTAGAGATTCTTCCCCTACTTTACATGGAAAAGTAAAGTATTTATTTTAAATCGAAGTTTGTTAAAGCCCTATGGCCCCATAGTTAATTAAGGAATGAGATTCTTTAAGGATACTCGATTAAGGTAAATGAACATTGTCTCCAAAGATTTCAAAGATAGGACTACAATCAATTGGTTTATTTTTAAAAGATCAAGTGGGATTGATCAAGAAATGAAGATAATGTGAGGAACCCAAACTATCCCAATTTATCTTTATATTTTTGAAATTGAGGTGATTTTTTTGTTTGAGTTGAATTTTATTAGGTTATTACAAGGCAAAGATCACAAATCCAGAGGTGAGGATTTATGCTGGTTGCCTTCAACCAATCTAGGGAGCTGCAACCTAAAAGCAAAGATAATATTTGATTTAATAAGACCACTTTTACAATCCTGTGGGGTGGTAACTAACTCCTCCTAAGATTTTAAAATATAAAGTCATATGCTTTTGTAAGATATCTAAGCTATTATTTATTTAGAATGAGACTAAGTCAAAACACACTTCTAAGAGACTATATCATGTAGGGTATGATTAATGACTTAAATCTAATGCAAAATTTTTATTATATTTTACTTTCATTTTGAACAATTTTACAATTTGACATCCAAAATGTTTAGGATTCATAGACCTAATGCATGAGAAATTAGATTATGGGCCAAAATCGAGAAAGGAGGTGTGTTTCCACCATAGCTCTCAAAGGTCAAGCCAAGTTCTCTGGCAAAGGTGGAAGCCCTCCAAATCAAGAGTGAAATAAGATACTTTTTATGCATGATGTGAGAAATAAAATACAACATCCAGCTAAGGGGTTGCTAAATCTTTTATCTTATTTATAACTTAGGCTTTAGGTGAGGTTATGAGTTATTTATTTTAATTTGAATTGATTAGTTGGATAGAAAATTTATTTTCCTAATCTGTCATCCATACATCAAAGCAAGAAAGAAACTAGAAATATGCCATCTTAATGCACAAGCTGAACAAACATCAAATAATTTATGAAGCTAGAGTAAAAGAATAAGAGGCCATTTGTGGTAGGGCTCTACCACACAAACCCAAAAATAAATTGGGTAGAGCTCACTTATACAACTTGTATTACAATAAATTACAATCAAGAAGGAATTCTATGGGGGTCTTCATTTCTTCTTTCTTTTCTTCTTTCTTCATCTTTCTTTCTTCTTCTTCTTGGTTTTTGGTTGTAAAGGTTTCACATGGTATATAAGACATAGTCTTATAACTAATGTTCATCATAACCCCCATAACAATCATTTGAAATCCTAATTGCAAAATTACATGAAAATGAGAAAAAGAAAATTTAACTAAAACTTACAAAATAGAGATCAACTAAATAAACCATGTAATCCCAAGCATGTATATAAATTAATTGGACTTAGCACCCCACACATGGGTAACCAAGTCCACGACCTATTTTGGATTATGCTTAGGATAAGCAACCGCATAGCAAAAATATTTATATTTTATTACAACGCCTCTAAGCACAATCCACTATAAGATAATTAGTAGACTAAGATCACCCTACCATTCACCACGACATACACCCTAACATCTAGACTAAAATATTATATCACAAAATAAATGTAAATATCAAACCATGTATCACCCTAACTTAAAGCTAGAAATAGTGACTTAGCTAATGTGTGTGTGTGTGCCATTTAAGGTTTGTGGTATGTCTTAGCTAGGCTTTAAGGTTAGAGTTTTTTTTTAAGTATGAAAAATATTCAACTTAGAGGGTGGTTTCATTTAAGTGATTTAGTTGATTTGGTTGATTTTATTTTTATGATTTGATTTGGTTTGAATGATCCTAATTAATTTGTTAAAGAGAGGAAAAGAGAAGAGAACTTCTCTTTCCTCCCTACCTAAAGTAATTTCTAAAGTAGATTCATTAAAGATTTTTGTTTAGTGAATGTTTTATTATGTGTATTAATTAATCTTAAGTTTAGATTTTCCCTAAACAAACCTATTAAAAAGAAATGTATTTTATTAAGTAAAGTGAATTACTATCACAAAACACAACACTTTATTTCTTCCCCAACATGTGTAACATGCATATAGATGAATCCTAAGCATATTAATACATGCAAATGAAAATGTTTAACACATCTTCATGATGAATGTTAAGAGAATCTGTTTAAGAAAATTTTGGAATGTTTCATGTATGCATGATTTTGTTAGAAAAAGAGGAATTCTTTTATCCATTATTCATATGCACATTTACATGTATGAAAGGCGTAAGTGAGTACGACACCATTATTTTCTATACTAGGGGTATAATATACAAGACCTACTTAGGTCTACTTAAAGCCTCGCAACCTCGGGATGTCCAGACTGAAATACCACTTTCCTTAAATACATGTGCATGTACAAAAGTAAAAGAATGGAAAAAGAATCATGCAAAAATTTTATGTTTGTTTAATTCGTTGGTTGTTTAATTTATGTGTGAAAGTATGAATATCCTTCTTAATTGATGACATAGGAGTGAATAGGAATGAATTTAAGCAAGCGTTATGTTCTTTTCAAATGAACTGTACACTTTGCAAATCCTATTCAAAACTATGTTAAAAGAGAAGAGAAGGAAAGTCATACAATGCACACCTTATATTATACTCACATGCTTATAAATAATTATAAGTAACATACCTTTTAGTTGTAATGTTTGATTTATAAGTTTTGAAAATATTTTTGATTTAGTAGTGATAATAGCAATTCATATTCTTACTTTAGTCAAAACATGCAATTTGACAAAGAAAATATTTCATTTTAATTTGATTTTTTTAAAAGATATGAATGCATGATTTTCATATGACATACACATTTAGCATACTAGAATAAAAATAAAGTGATAAAAGCATGTAAATTCATTCACCCAAATTAATTCCTAAAGGCAATCCGATGGAATAATTTTATTTAAAGTGAATCAAAATTTATAAAGAAATTTTTAGTTTTGATTTGAGTTTAATTTGATTTTAAGAAATGTGAAAAGGTTTGTTGGTCCCAACCCATTTCCCATATATGTGTGTTGTTTTAGTTTAATTTTAAAACCATTAGATTAGTTTTATATTTTTCTTAGGTTAAGGTGTACATTACGTCCAGTAATTACCCCTTACCTACACCACTTTAACATATTTAACTAAATACTTATGAGCCAATGTATGAAATAAAATCACAAGGAATTTAAACTAGTAATGCACCTAAGAAATAAAGGGGCCTAATGCATTTGGTTTACAATTAATGATTAAGCTAAAGGGTTTAATTTAAGTACTTTAATAACCCTTCCCACACATATGGGTTATATATGATTTGTAGCTACTTTGGTTATTAAACACCTAAGTATCTACCCAAGAAAGAATTTATTAAGTTCAAATTGATTTGATTTTAAATTTGATTAATTAAGCCATTTAATTAAGTGATTAAACTATTTAAATTTTCACTTTAATTAGATTTTTATCCAAATGAAATAAACTTAGGGAGAAAAGATTTGGGAGAGGACTACTAATCTCATTCCCTAAGTCCATTCACTGTTCTAAGGTAAATAGCAAACTTAATTAATAAATTTATAAATATTTAATAGGTAAATTAGTCATTTAACTAATTAAAAGAGTAATTAGAGTGAATCAATCAATTACTCTAATTAAGACATTAATAAATTTCAAAAAAATTAGGGGAGGCATCATCCCACCAAACATACCTAAGAAGTTTGGAATTAATCAATAGAATAACTAGAGAGTAATTAATATATATATTATGAATAAAACCCAAATTGCAAAAAATATTCAAAATAAACTAAACTTAATTTTACATTATTCCCTTTGAAATATTTTCAAAATGCATTTGAGTTTGTATTTATTTTTCTACATTTAGTTGTGTAATTTTGAAGATTTTGTGATTAAAACTTAATTAAATTATATAACTAATCCCATCAATGCCACATGGATCACTAATGCGATGCACTTTCCACGTGTGGGATTAAGGTTATCACATCTACATAGTCCAATCGCTATGCGACCGTCCATCAAAAAAATCATGTCATATTAAAGGGATTAAAATGTGAAGTTAACATGGATTAATCAGGACCATCCATCCAAAACATGTGGTTGGGTCCATGATTCTGCTCACCTGAGAGGTAACCCATCCCTTAGGGCTTGATCCGAGCTCGATTGAACTCAGATTGAGCTAAAATTGAACCCACACCATCAACATACAAGGAGCAAGATATCTAATGATTAATTTGCAATGGGATGACACTTTCTTTCACAAAGGAGCAAAGAAATCTACTCTAAGCTGCTTTGATCCATACCTGCCGAGGCTATCACCCAACACTCCCAACAATAGTAGCCGTAGTGGAGATGAAGCTTGAAGGTTTGAGTTGAAGTATATTCTTTAATTGGTGAAAATCCTCCTTCCTTTTGGCAGCTCTAGCTCCCTCCCTTGCCTTGGAAGCTTAGAAGAAGCTTTTGGATCAACTAGATTGGATCCTTTGAGGGTGCTTGCAAAAGGAATTGGATTGAAATTGAGTGATGGATGAGTTTGAATTTGCCTTGAGCTCCCCTATTTTTGGCTTGAAGAAACTGAGAATGGAGAATTCAAAGTAGGTGGGAAAAGCATGAAGGGACTTGGAGAAGCTTGCTCTGAGTTTCTAAGCTCAATCGAGTGTGAGTGAATGAAGTTCAAGTGAAATTAGGGGGAGTATATCTCCCCCTAGAAGGATCAGATGATTGATAGTGTAGATGCCATTTTGATCAAATTGATCACCTTGAGTGGATTGTTTTTGGCCGTTTGAAGTGGCACATGGTTTGATTTTGGCAGAGGGAGGTAGTGGAGAAGTTTCCATATGCCAATGAGAGTGTGGGAGGTGATCCCATGTGCTCTTTTTGAGTGGGGTGGTCAATTTTGGGTTTGGGTTGGGTTTGGCTGACCCAAACCCATTGGGTCATGTGCACCACACTCATTAGTGTCCATTGGTCCACTAAGAGGGTGCCAAGTAAAAAATGAAAGGATATGACCAAATTCCAAATGGAATTAGCCATATGTTACCCCTTTTCCTAGATGGTAATTTGGATTTGATTTCACTTACATTTAAAAATAGTTTGAAATGGGTTGGTCCAAATTTCAAAAAATTTGGAGTTGATTTGATGTATTTGGCTCATGTTGACCCATTTAGGTTAAAATAAGTCAATTTGGATCAGGTTGACCAATTGATCAAATTGGGTCAAACCAAGGGTTGTGTCAAGTTCATATGACCATTTGAAATATTTTGACATCATTGGTTTGGTTCAATTTGGTTTTGGTTCATTTGATTTCATTTAGGTTAAATGGGTCAAGTTTAATTTGACCCATTTCACCAATTTGCATGGGTTGGATTAGATTTTATTGGTCATTTGAAATATGTTGCAAGCTTTGGTTTCAATAAATTTTAGTTTGGTTTAATTTTGGCTTAATTTGACCTTTTAGGTCAAGTTAGTTCATGGTCATTGGTCTAGTTGGCTAATTGAGGCTTTGGTCAAGTTCAACAAGTGGCTTAGAATTAACTTGACCCGTTGGTTTCAATTAATTTGGCTTAGATCAAGATTTGACCCATTTTGACTTTTTAGGTTAAGTTGGGTCAAGTGGCCAATTGGGCTAGGTTAGGTTCAAATGATGGCTTGGTCAAGTTCAAACATTGATCGTGAATTGGTTTTGATCAATGGTTTCAATCAATTTGGCCTATGGTAGATTTTGTCTTGTTTAGGTTTCATTTAGGCTAAGTGTTGACTTGGTCAACTCTTAGGTTTGACTTGGTTTGACCCAATTTGAGTGATTGATCATCTTATGATGATTGGTGCTCATAATGTGAGGCTTAGGTGCTTAGTTCAATCCAATTTGAGTAGGATTAAAATTTGGCTAAAAGGGTACTTTAGGTTACTTTGGGTCAAGTGAGCCTAAGTGGTTAATTGACTTGATCAAGGCTTGAATCAAGTTTGATTAAACTCACATATGGACTTATGATTGAAATATAAATCCATTTGCAAGTAGTTTGGAGTCAAATTTTGATTCATTCATTTCAAGTTCAAAGGGTGAACATGAGTTTGACTTGGGTTTGATTTTGAATTTAGTTTTGGTTTGATGATTAAAGTTTATGTTTACATTTGGTTTCACGATTGAAGGATTGATTGAATCATGAAGAAAAAATCAAGGGTTTGCTTGATTTGAGTTTGATTTGGCTAAGTTTAAGAATTTGACTTGAAAGGCTTAGGTTGGATTTTGGTTGAATTTAACTTTGAGTTTTGAATTTGGTTTTGGTTTGATGATTGAAGTTTGTGTTTATATTTGGATTCATGATTGAAGGATTGATTGAATCATGAAGAAAAATCAACTGTTTGGCTTAATTTGAGTTTTTTTTGGCTAAGTTCAAGAATTTGACTTGAAAAGCTTAGGTTGAATTTGGATTGATTTGATTTCTACATATGATAGAATCAAAGTAACTTAAGAAAGATTTTGGATTTAGATTTCAATCATTTCAATCATTTGGAATTGATTCATGATTTGAGAAAAATTCATTGGAATTGATTTAAGATTTGAAAAATTAATTAAGTTGGAATTGATTTAAGATTTGAAAATCAAGTTAAATTGATGTTTGATTTGAATTGAAATTGATCGATTTTGACTTGAAGGAGGAAAGTGAGGATGTGGTTCAACCTATGGGGTAGGCAAGTTTTCCTAACACCCCTAAGGCATGACCTATTCCTATGGCTAACTCTTCTAAGTCTCTAGGGTTAGGTTGAGTGTTCACCTAATCACTAGAAGTGTTTTATGACGGAACTCTTAGTGTAAGAGAAGTCCTATGTCTAAGATGGAGGAGTTAAGAGCACATCTTAAAAAAAAGTGTGGTGTGATTGATAAGGTACACCACACATATTGGTGTTGGCAGATGATCAACAACATCGAACGATCATAAGCATTAACAAAGACAATCTACTCCTAACCCAAGGTGTAGAAGGTATCCGAGATTAATGCAATGTGACTCTACTCATGTCAATAAAAGAGTGAAGGAGGAATCCACTAGGGATAGAGTATGTGAACCCGCCACTAGAGAAATTTGTTCAAGTCATCCACTAGGGGATGAGAGGTTTGATTTGATTTGATTCTCATTGGGGAGAAATTGATTTGATTTATTTTGACTCCAGGGAGATTGATTTACTTTATTTGTGTAGTTGTTTTGATTTTGATTGGTTGTTTGATTGGTTTTGACTCCACTGAGGGAGGAGGGTTGAGTTTATTTCAATTTTTTTTTTTTTTGGATTTTGAGATGGGCCTATTATTTTGCATGGATCATTAAGTAGAGTCATGGAGCCCAAGGCCAAAGGGGTCTACCTAACATGGTAGGACTAGCCAACCAAAGGGATTGCCATTTGGTGTGCAACTACTGTACTAGAAAGAAAGTATAATAGACTTACATCCCCCAAAGTAGGGATCAGTTGCTGGGGTGATCCATTAACGAGGCAACGGATTGAACCCAATCTAGGGCTGACTATTGAGTTAATGCAGCTGGGGGACTTAAACCAGCTCAAAGATAATCAATATTAATTTCATTTTTTAGTTATTTTTGATGGATCCCACGGTGATGGACTACATTGAGTAGAGGCCATGGAGGCTTTTTTAACATTTTACCAATCTAAAGGAGTAGTCTACCAACCATATAGTAGGACTATCCAACCAAAGGGGTGCCTTCGCAATGGTCAAGTTAAGAAGAAAGCGTGGGACTCACATCTTTCTAAACAAGGAACCACTAGTGATCGGTTTGCAAGGCAACAAATTGAACCCACCCAGTATTATGAGTGAATGCTACAGGGACTTAAATTAGCTTAAATATAATCAAGATTAATTTCATTTTTTAGTTATTTTGATGGATCCCATCGATGGATTACTGAGCCATGGAGGCCTTGGTCTAACACATATTTACCAATCTAAAGTAAGTCTACCAACCACATTGTAAGACTATCCAACTAAAGGGGTGCCTTTTGCAATGGTCAAGTTAAGAAGAAAGTGGGGACTCACATCTTCCAAAATAAGGAACCACTGGGATGATCGGTTGGCAAGGCAACAAATCAAACCCGACTTAGGGCTGACTATTGAGTTAATGCCGCTAGGGGACTTAAATCAGCTCAAAGATAGTCAAGATTAATTTCATTTTTTTAATTTGTCTTTGATGGATTCCATTGGTTTGTGATGGATCACACTGAGAAGGAGCTTATATCAGCCTTGATCTATCTCAGATTTATTGAACTAAAGGGAGTAGCTTCCAGGGGGAGAACTATCCAACCATGAGTGCCTTTCGGTTACAATGATCAAATCAAGGGAAGAAAGCACGAGGACTCACATATTCCACTATAAAGACCACTAAAGTGATTGATTGCCTTGGGCAACAAATCAAACCCAACCTAGGGTTGCCACATTTGCCCATGCTAGAAAGAATCCTTCATAGGCTTACATCTTCCAAAGAAATGACCGCCGGTAACCCGCTTGTGGAAAAATATATTGGACGACCTAAGACTACTGGAGAGGCCGGGACACTTATCTCAACTCAAGTAGTGGAATTCTTAGGGATCCGACACGCCCTAAAGATAGATGCAAGGGGGCCCTTTGGGGCTTGAATTTCTTATCCATAAGAGAAAATTTTGTTTGTTTATTTAGTTTGTTTATCATGGACCCTATTGGTTTGTGAGGGATCATACTGAGAAGGAGCTTATATTAGCTTAGACCTATCTCATTTCTAACCAAAGGAGAATATATGCATTCGTTGAACAAATTCTCCAATCACAGGGGTGGCTACTAGAAAAGGGGGACTGTCTAATCCAAAAGTAACATGGGTAGTGCCTAAATGGGGTTGCAAAGGACATGATCCAAATAGAGTGTCCGCAAGGAGAGGGGCCACTAAGGGCTTGATCCAAAACCCTGGAGAAGATAGTATGCATAGGTATTCAGTGACCAACTCAAGGAGAAAGTATGGGGACTCACATCTGCTAAGAGAGGTGTATCCACCGTGAGTCAGATAGTGAACATTAACCAACCTAACGTGCCCGTCAGTTTGCAACAATCAGCCTAGGAAAAAAGCTCAAGGACTCGCATCCTCCTATAGAGGAATTAATTGCTAGGATAGTCTGTTTTCAGCTCGACAGGTGCCATCCGACCTAGGGCGACAACTGAGTGAATGCCACTGGGGGACTTATATCAACTCAAATGTAGTCAAGAGGAAAGGAGCCTCAGGTGTCCTCACTTTTGGAGTGAGCTTTCAACTTATCCCTCTTATACATAGGACTCCTCTGACATTAAGAGTTCCTTAGTCCTAGTGATTAGGTGAAACTTAACCTAATCCTAGTGACTTAAGAAAGAGTTAGCCAAAGTTTGGGAGGGTATTAGGAAAACTTGCTTACCCTAGGTTGAACTAAATCCTTACTTCCTTCCTTCAAGTCAATCTCCAAATTCAACCTCAATTCCAAATCAACCTCAAAATTCAAATCAATTTCAACTTAAATAATTTTCTCAAATCATTCAAATCAACTCCAACTTAAGTAATTTTTCTTAAATCATTCAAATCAATCCCGACCCCACCTAGTGGGATTAAGGCTTGTTGTTGTTGATTCAAATCAATCCCAAAAATCCAAATCATGAATCAATTCCAAATGATTGAAATCCATGATCAATTCCAAATCCAAAATCTTTCCTAAGCCCGTTTGATTTCACTTTATGGACTTAGCCAAACTAGATCCAAATCACATCAAACTCAAAATATTTTCATAATCTATTTATATTCTCATTTATATTCACAAATATAAATATAAATTAAAATAATAATTAAAAAACTCAAATCTAAATTCCAAAAATCTAACTTGTGCCTTTTCAAGTCCAAGTCTTGAACTTAACCAAATCTAACTCAAATCAATCCAAACCCTTGATTTTCTTCATGATTCAATCAACCCTTCAATCACAAACCAAATATGAACACAAACTTCAATCATCAAATCAAAATCAAACTAACACAAGTCAAACCCATATTCACCCTTTTGACTTCAAATTGTATGAATCAAAACCCATTTGACTCCAAGTCACTTGCAAATGGATTTATATTTCAATCAAGTCCATATGTGAGTTCAACCAAACTGAATCAAGCCTAAATCTAAACTCCAATTGGCTCACTTGACCCAAAGTGGCCAATTTGACATACATGAACCAAAATCCAATTCAAATCAAAGTGAATTAAGACATTCATGTTTGTTGATTATCATAGGTTAATCAATTGTCATGAATTGGGTCAAGTCAACCTAGCCCATTGACCAAGTCAATCCTTTAACCTATATGAACCCAAACTAGCCCAAACCTAAACCAAATTGATTGCAACCAATGGCTTAAGTTCACTCTAAATTGATTATTGAACTTGACCAATTTCAAATACCAATTTGATCAATTGGTCAACTTAACCCAACTTAGCCCAATTTAACCTTAAGGATCAAATCAACCTAAAACCCAAACAAATCCAAATTGAACTTAACCAAAGCCTATAATATATTCCAAATGATCAACCAAACTCAAACCAAGCCATGATTCAAGTCAATTTGACCAATTGGTCAACCTAACCCAACTTAGCCCACATTTAACCTTAAGGATTAAAATGGCCAAAATCTAAATTAAATCCAAATTAAACCAAATTGATTGAAACTAATTAAACCAATGCAATCCAAGTAGTCATTTGAATTTGACCTAATTTGTTAAATGGGTCAAATTTACCAAATGGGTCCAAACAAATGAACTCCAAATGACATAAGATTTGGTCCAACTTACTTTTGACTCATTTTAAATCTGCTTAAATCAAATTTAATGCCAAATAACTATTTTACCCTTGGGTCAGGGCATACCATGAGAAAAGATACTTGCCCAAGTGATCATTTCTCTTCATTACTTGGCACTCATCCGTTGGTCTACATAGGCATCAAAGACACTGATTTTTGATGAGTGGTTGGGGCAGCCATGACTCATGGGGAGGTAAAATCATCTCACCTCTCCATTGGAACACTTGGCATGAAGGACTCTCATCTCAACTTGGATAGGACACCCATTTGTCCTTCACGGACCACTTTATATGCCTTAGCCACCAAAGTGAGTCACCTAGGATGATTCTCTTCATTCCCAACCACCCCAAGCCAAATGATAAGTTTGGAGCCAAAATTCAATGAGAAGTGTGATTTTCGTTCACTTTTAATTCCAAGGCATTATAGGTAGCAATCCATTTCTCTCATTCTCTTTCTCCTAGAGCTCCCAAACTCATTATAATCACCCACTTCATTTTGGAGAAATACTCTAAAATTAAGTGGATTTTGATGAGGACACCGATTACTTGGTGGAAACTTTGTTATGATGTGAAGGCGTAGATCCAAGCCCATTCCAAGGCTTCTTCCTCCACTCAACAACATGCTCAGGTCATCACCACAGTCGAAAATCATCCCCGGTGAGGTAACTTTCAAAACCGAAGCTAGCTTTAGGATCCTTTATTTATGACTATCTTTTTTGCACAATTTTTAAAAATTTACCTTAGATAATCCTGCATTTTTTTACTTTAAATCCTTCCAATTAGAAAATAGAAGTTTTTGTGAATCCAAAAAATGAGATTTGGATAAGTTTTTTACTTAATTTTTCTCCCTAATATCTCATTTTTACTATTCACATCTGGAGGCTAGCAGCAGCCATCCAATCTCGTGGTTCGCAGGATTGGATGGCTCAGATCATGTGTTGATCATGCGATCCTGGCCTTTGGATCATGTAATCTAGATTGTCCTATCACGTGTGATTACGGTCGGGTTAAACTACACATCGTAGTCGTTCTTGATGTGGATTCTCAAAAACGACCGCATGCGCGCACCGCATGGCGCACGTGCCACGCAGTATCATGAGTCCAATCACGCTGTGCCATGTGGCACCATGTTACCACGTCAGTGCTGTGCGTGGTGCTGACTTTGTTAAGTAGGAAAATTGATTTTTTTTTATTTAAAAATTATTTAAATCACCCCAAACTATAAAAATTCATAAAAAATAAAATATATAACAAAAAATACAAACAAGGGCTCATTGGATTAATCTTTCTGAGCGGAATCCAACAAGCCAAAATCCCCAAATTTCATTAAATAGTTTGAGTTTAATTTGAGTTTTAGTAAAATCAAATTTTATTAATTAAAAAATACATGTCAAATTAAGTTGAAAATTTTAGAGATTAAAGCGATGCTAAAATACACCTACCATAAAATGTCAAGTGGAAAGGATGTTTGGATTATAAGATATTGAATTTTGAGTGTCAAATGATTTATTTTAATCAAATAAATGAACAAATTTCATAAAAATCACTTAAATCAACTTAAACTTTCTAAATTCATAACTAATTGTAGAAAAAAAAATACAAACTCAGGTTCATCTTAAAGATAATTGAGAGGTCTAGTAAAATTGTTTCTAATTGAATTTGAATAGTAGGTTTTCCTTAATTAGGGTTTATTTGAAAACTTTATAACCCTAATTACTCCCTAATGACTTTATTAATTAATTCCAAACTTCTTAAGCATGTTTAGTGGGATGACTTACTAATTTTTTTTTTTTGGAATTTATTAATGAGTTAATCGAGAAATTAATTAATGAACCCTTAATGGCTCTTTAATGTAATTAAACTTATTTAAGCATGTGAAAAGTGGTTTAATTCTTTCTTTAAGTTAATTAAAATTTGTTTAAGTGAAGAGGAGGAATGGGTTTGGGGTATTTTCCCCAAGTCATTTCCTAAACCCTTTCGTTCCTTAATCTAAACATAATTAAGGGCTAATCCATTAATGACCTACTTAATTATCCCATCCACCCATGTGTGAGTTAATTTAGTTTAATGAAGAATAATCAGGTTAGGGTATGAACTAAGTTAATTAATTAACCTTTATCTACAGCACCTTAAGTTAAGTAACTAATTAATAATGAGCTAATATGATATGCAACCACATGAAAAGTAAATTAGCAATACTCCTAAGAAATGAAAGGGGCATAATGCAATTGGCTCCTGATTGATAGTTAATTAGGCTTATGAGATTTAATTAATCACTTATATGATTTTCTTACACATGTAAGCTAACCATAATTACATTAGATTTTTTTAGACTATTAAACATCTAAAGGGCTACCCAAAATTGATTAAAGGTTATTAGATGAATTGGATTTTAGATTGAGTTAATTAAGCTCATCAATCCATTTGGTTAAGTATTAGGCATGTTCAATTAATAAAATGAAATTAACTTAAGAAAATAGATCAAGAAAGTGGCCTTAATCTCAATCCCTAAGTCCTATACTTGATCACTTAAGCTCTGATTTTACTTGAGGATTAATTAATTAATTAAGCAATTAATTACTTCATCAATCATTAATTAATTTGATTCCAAAAAGTAAAAAAAAACTTAGGAAATGAATTAGAAAAATATCCCAATCACATTCCCTAAGCTCCCTTACTATTTAATAGAAGTAATTAGGCTTAAATAATTAATTAAGCCACTATTTATTAACTAATTATCACTAGTTAAATTAAGAAAATGATTAAGGCTTAATCAATTAATTTCTCTAAACCCTGAAATAGGGGAGGTAGAGGTCATCCCTCTAAACATCCATAAAAAATTTAAGATTAATCGAGTGATTAATTAAGGAGTAATTAAGCTAATTAGATTTTTAATTAATCCTTAATTAACCCAAAATTACTATTTAAAACTAATAAATAATGTTTTTTCTAGATTCTACTTTGAAATATCTTTAAAATTAGCCTTAGTTTGTATTTTTTGAATTTTCTAGGATTAGTTATGATTTTAGAAGTTTGACCTTAAAAGAGATTACTTAAGCTTAAAAGCCTTAATCTTGGGCCATGTATGTATGCTGCACTTTCTACGTGGCACGATGAGATTGGCTATTTAAGTTATCACATCCAACGTTGACTCGGATTACAGTGGACATGCTAACTCCATGGACGATCAGATCAAAGATCGACAATCACAATTCAATCCATAGTTTAGAGGAAAAATTGAGTGGATCTAAAGTGATTTAATCACGACCGTCCATTCTGATCATGTGGAACGGATGGCCTGTGATTTTTCTCCTTTGCAAGCCATAAAAGATGGATGTCGTCCATCTTTCCCCATTCGATTCGAGCTCAGCCGAGCTCGAATTGGGATCAATCCCACACCTTGAGAAGCTGGAGAGCAACACATATAACGGTCAAAAATGCATGACATTCAAATTTCCTTCAAAAAGCTCCAACAAAAATTTTCTAAATCGATGGTTTTGAGAAATTACCTCACTGGAGCTAATGTCCGACGGTGGGATCGATGGAGGTAGCTTGCCTAGTTGGTGAGGCCTTGTTAAGAAGCTTGGGCCTTGATTTAGGATAGCCCTTAGTTGACGCCACGCATGAAAGGCTTCTATTCAAACTCCATTCTTCAATGGTTGGGAAGAATGGTTGGTTGGCTTCAAAGAAGTATGAGGATGGTGTGTGCAAGAAATTGAGGTTTGATCAAGTGGGAGAGGAGTATTGCAGGCGAAGGTTTTCCTATTTTGTTTTGCTCAGGAGGAATGATCAAGGAAGCCTTAGGAATGCTTGTAAAAGCTCTATGGGGTTTTGAAAATGATGGAAGTCTCACAATGCCAATCATAAATAATCTTACTTGAATTGAGTGGGTATACCCCTTAATGCACTTGATGGATGAATTCATCCCTAAAAGTCCACTAATTTGGCATCATTGGGATTCATCCTAAAATCCACAAATTCATCCCTAAAAAACTTATAAATCAAACATTACAATGAAAGGTATGCTACTTATAATTATTTATAGCATGTGAGTATAATATAAGGTGCATTTTTTCCTTCTCTTCTCTTTAACATAGTTTTGAATATGATTTGCAAAAGTGTATAGCTCATTTGAAAAGAACACAACACTTGCTTAACTTCAGTCCAATTCACTCCAATGTCATCAATTAAGAAGGATATTCATACTTGCACACATAAATTAAACAACCAACAAATTAAACAAACACAAACTTTTGCATGATTCTTTTTCCATTCATTTGCTTTTGTACATGCACATGTATTTATGGAAAGTGGTATATTAGTCTGGACATCCCGGGGTTGCGAGGCTTTAAGTAGCCTCAAGTAGATCTTGTACCTTACACCCCGGTGTAGAAAATAATTTGTACTCACTTATGCATACATATAAATGTGCATATGAATAATGGATAAAAGAATTCCTCTTTCTACTTAACAAAATCATGCATACATGAAACATTCAAAATTTTTCTTAAATAAGGTCTCTTTGCATTCATCATGAAGGTGTGTTAAACATTTCCATTTTCATGCATAAATATGCTTATGATTCATCCATATGCATGTTACACATGAGGAAAAAATAAATAAATAGTTTTGTGATAGTAATTCACTTTACTTAATCTTAAAATATTTTTCTTTTGAATAGGTTTGTTTAGAAAATTTAAACTTAGGATTAATTAAAACATACATATTAGGCTAAGTCACCATTTCTAGTTTTAGGTTAGGGTGGTGCATGGTTTGATGTTTGCTTTTGTTTTGTGAAGTAATGTTTTAGTCTGGATTTTAGGGTGTATGCGCGTAGACTAAATGGTTGGTCTATCTTAGTTTAACCATTATCTTCTGTTGGGGATTGTGCTTAAGGGGTGCTGTAATAAAAATATAAATGCTTTTACTGTGCAGATTGCTTATACCCATAAGCATAATCCAAAATAGGCCAAGTGGACTTCATTACCCATGTGTGGGGTGCTAAGTCCAATTTATTCATATACATGCTTTGGATTGTGTGGTTTGTTTAACTAATATCTATTTTGAAGGTTTTAGTTAGATTTCCTTTTTCCCATTTTTCATGTAATTTTGTAATTAGGATTTGGAATGATTATTATGGAGGAATAGGCTAAACATTGGTTATAAGACTATGTCTTATGT
This sequence comes from Cymbidium sinense, assembly GCA_021442155.1. NCBI lineage: Eukaryota > Viridiplantae > Streptophyta > Magnoliopsida > Asparagales > Orchidaceae > Cymbidium > Cymbidium sinense. The sequence continues at coordinate 171,739,201 of CM038219.1, forward strand.
ACCATATGAAGCCTTTGGAGCAACCACATTCCAACCAAAAAGAAAGAAGAAGAAGAAAGAAGAAATGATGAATGAATACCCCATAACAATGAATTCCTTCTTGATTGTAATTTATTCATTTATAATCCGGGTTGTATAAGGGTAGAGCTCGGCTACCCAATTTATTTTTGAGATTGTGCGGTGGAGCCCGACCACAAATGGCCTCTTATTCTTTGACACTAGCTTCATAAATTTTTTTTATGTTTGTTTAGCTTATGCATTAAGAAAGCATGTTTTCCTAGTTTCTTCCTTGCTTTGATGTTTGGGATGATGATTAGGCTCTTAGAAAAATAAATTTTCTATCAAACTAATCAATTCAAACTAAAAATAAATAACTCATAACCTTACCTAAAGGCTAAGTTATAAACAAGATAAAAGATTTAACAACCCCTTAGCTGGATGTTGTATTTTGTTTCTCACATCATGCATAAAAAGCATCTTATTTCACTCTTGATTTAGAGGGCTTCCACCTTGCGGAGAACTTGGCTTGACCTTTGAGATCCATGGTGGAAACACACCTCCTTTCTCGTGATTTTGGCCCATAATCTAATTTCTCATGCATTAGGCATATGAATCCTAAAGCATGTGTCAAATTGATTGTTCAAAATAAAAATAAAACATAACAAAATTTGCATTAAATTTAAGTCATTAATCATACCCTACATGATCTAGTCTCTAGAGAATGTTTAAGGACTTAGTCTCATTCTAAATAAATAATAACTTCTATGTTGCAAAACCATATGACTTGCCTACATATTTTAAAAGCTTGGAGGAGTTAGTGGCCACCCAGGTTGTAAGTCCAATAGTTGGGTGGTTTATCCTCTCTGGAGGTAAATAAAATACCCATTTTTGCCTTAGATTTAGGTCATGCTTTTGGCCCTTACTAAACCTCCTTAGATTTAGGGTCAGAGGTTCCTACTTTACTTTGCGGGCTATGAGCATAAATCCTCACCTCTTAGGCATTTCCATAATCTTGTGCCACAGAATTATAAGCCCTAACTTTCTAATAAAAATTCAACTCAAATAAATAAATCACCTCAATTTCAAAAATATAAAGCCTAACCATAGGATAGTTTGGGATACTTACTAGGCTTCCTAGTATCCTAAGCATCCCATACTATCTTCATTTGGCTTCGATAATAACTCCCTCATCTTGATCAATTTTACTTGATCTTCTAAAAATAAACTAATTGATTGACAATCCTATCTTTAAAAGTTTTGGAGATAATGATCATTTATCTTAATCGAGAGTATTATTAAGAAATCTCATTCCTTATGATGTAATTAACTATAGGGGATTGCCCCTGTAGGGAACTTAACGACCCTGATTTAAAATAAACCCTACTTTACTTTTCTATGTAAAGTAGGGGAAGACTCTATGGTACATACGAAGATGCATAGTCCTTAGAAGTCCTTATTTAGGTGATAAGATCCATTGCAGAGTGTGACTTCTATCTTTCGAGATAGTACACTTTTTTTAATGTCATACCTGATCACCCTAATAAGAACATCTGCGGATCTACATGGTGTCCCAACAAGGCGTAATTTTTTTGTTTTCATTTATCCTTTTCAAAAGAGGATAGATGAAGATGAGAAAATTTTCACCATAGATTTTTTTGGCGACTCTGTTGGGGATGGCTCCTCTCTCAATCTTTGGTAAATGATCATTGTCTCCAAGTATCGATAGTAGGTTTGTATTTTATATGAATCCAATACTATCTTTCTTTTCTATTGGCACTTAGTTTATTTCATCCTTAAGCTAAGCTAGCCAACATCTATAGATTTTAGGACCTCACCCTATGTTGCTCTTAAAACCCTTGGGTTCCCCAATAGAAAATAATAATTTAATAAAAGAAATAGCTAAAGACTTCATCCTTACCATTTTATGGTAAGGAAAGGTTCATTCAAAAAAAAAAAAATAACCCTTTCTAAAATGACAATTTCAAAAGCACTTTTAAAATACACATAATAAAATGTTTGCACAAAAATTTTATAAATCACCCTCATCTAACAATCTTCATGATTGTTATATGTTGGATCATTTCAAAATTAAAACCAACAATCATATTTTCCAAAAGCACACATGAACATCTTCATTCAATTTATTGAATGAAGATTTTATTTTCAAAACAAAAAAAAAATCAAAATTATATCTTTTCAAAAAAAAGAAAATTGAAAAATCATTCTTTCCAAAAGCAAAAATGAACATCTTCATTCAATTTATTGAATGAAGATTTCATTTTCAATCAAAATGAACTATCATCTTTTCCAAAAGAAAATCAACAAATCTCTTTTCAAAAATAAAAATTCAACAATCATATTTTCAAAAGCAAATGAACATTTTCATTCAATTTGTTGAATGGAGATTTCATTTTCAAAACAAAATCTTTTCAAAAATAAAATCCAACAAAAATTTTTTCCAAAAATGAAACTCAACAATCATATTTTCAAAAGAATAAACGAACATCTTCATTCAATTTATTGAATGAAGATTTTAAAACATTTTCCCAAAATAAACTCAACAAATCATCTTTCCAAAAATAAAATCCAACAATCATATTTTCAAAAGCAAGTGAACATCTTCATTCAATTTATTGAATGAAGATTTTTTTTAAACAAAATCAACAATATATTTTCAAAATAAAATCCAAAATCATATTTTCCAAAAGCAAATGAACATCTTCATTCAATTTATTGAATGAAGATTTCATTTTCAAACAAAAAAAAGCATATTTTCCAAAAGCACAAATGAACATCTTCATTCAATTTATTGAATGAAGATTTCATTTTCAAAACAAAATGAATAATCACATTTTCAAAAGCACAAATGAACATCTTCATTCAATTTATTGAATGAAGATTTCATTTTCAAAACAAAATGAACAATCATATTTTTCAGACAAAATGAACAATCACATTTTCAAAACAAAAAATCAAGATCCTTTCAAAAAATAAAATCAACAATCATAATGTCAAAAAGCACAAATGAACATCTTTATTCAATTGCTTGAATGAAGATTTCATTTTAAAACAAAATGAACAATCACATTTTCAAGACAAAAAATCAACAACATCCTTTAAAGATAAAATCAACAATCATTTTCCAAAATAAAATTCTACAATCATATTTTCAAAAGCACAAATGAACATCTTCATTCAATTCATTGAATGAAGATTTCATTTTCAAAAAATCAAAATCAAAATCACATTTTCAAAACAAAATCAACAAATATCTTTCTAAAACAAAATCAACAATCACATTTTCAAAATAAAATCAACAAGCACTTTTCAAAATCAAAATCAAAATCAAAAAAAATCAAAATAACATTTGGATATTTCATTTAGCATACCCAAATTTAAATGAATATCATATTTTTCAAAATCAAAATCAAAATCAAAACTCAAAAAACAACATTTGGATCTTTCATTTAGCATACCCAAATTTATTAAATAAAGATCATCTTTTCAAAATCAAAATAAAAAAAAAAACCAAAAACACATTGGAATTTCTTTAGCATACCTAAATTTGCTAAAAAATCCTCTTTTTCAAAAAAAAAAAAATAATAATAAAATAAAAATCAAAACATAAAACACATAGGATTTCCTTAGCATACCTAAATTTGATAAAGAAACCTCTTTTCAAAACAAAAAATCAAAACAAAACACAATGGATTTGCTTAGCATGCCTAAATTTGTTAAGAATCCTCTTTTTCAAAAATCAATAAAAACAAAAACACTTGGATTTTCTTAGCATACCTAAATTTCCTAAAAATCCTCTTTTTCAAAAAATCAACAAAACAAAACAAACTTGGATTTCCTTAGCATACCTAAATTTGCTAAGAATCCTCTTTTTCAAAAAATCATCAGAAACAAAACAACAATTGGATTTCTTTAGCATATCTAAATTTTCTAAGAATCCTCTTTTTCAAAAATCAACAAAAATAAAAATACACATGGATTTCCTTAGCATGCCTAAATTTTCTAAGAATCCTCTTTTCAAAGGTCATAAAAAACAAAATAACATTTTGATTTCCTTAGCTAAGAATCTTATTTTCAAAAATCTTCAAAAATAAAACACATTTGAATTCTTCATTTAGCATACCCAAATTTGCTAAATGAGGATTCCATCTTTCAAATTCACACATGATTCACAAAATAAGCAAACAAAAGAAAGAAGAAGTTGTTTTCATAAACCTCACTTAGCATACTTAAATTTGTTAAGTGAGTAAATTCCAAAAATTACAAATCAAAATAAAATCAATTGACCGTTTACTTTAACATACTCAAATTTGTTAAATAAAGGGTCCTCAAAATCAAAAATTAATCTTTAATATGAACATATGGAAGCGTCTCTCCAAAAATACTTGAACCCATTTTCAACATACCCAAATTTGTTGAAAATGGATTCTACATTCAAAAAATCCCCTTTCCAATCAATTCAAAAATCTCTCTTTTAAATTCATTTGAGCCCCAATTAACACTTTCAAGTTGTTGAGTGTGGGTTCAAATTCTAAATTCTAAATTCAAAAAATCAACAAAAATATAAATCTGATTAAAGTTTGGTTTTCAACATTATAGACTTTCAGTTAGTTTCAGAGTTCTTTTTTCAATGGCGATAAAATGTATTTACATTTGTTTTGGACTTGGCTGATCGCCTCCCGCAGTCGACTTTCCCCACCTCATCCACTTTGGCTGGAGGGGCTGGGGATTACATGTGAGGGAACCACCTCACCACGTCATCGGAGCATGGCGAGGGCAGTGGTCATCTAGGTTGACATGCCATCTGATTCAGAGATCCCTTCATTGAAGAGGAAGGCTATGGTACACACAAGTATAGCTAGCACCCAATTGTTCTCCTTGTTGCCCTAGTATGGGCTAGCACCTACTCATTAGCACCCTCCAAGGGGAAGGCTCCCCTGATCCTATGGATTGTATCCTCTGTCTTAAAGATTGGGCCTAATTTCTACACTGCTCGACCTACCAAGACTCAGCACAAAAATAAGAACCACATGATCAAGCAGTATCATACTCGTATTGCCAGGGAGTTGGAGGCAATCACTCAAGATGCAGTAGAGGAGTTTCTTAGGATGGTTTCCTTGTTGGTCATAGAAAACCAGTTCCACCCTCTCTCTAGATCTGATAGAGAGGATGCTAGGAGGATTTTATCTGCACCTCCTCCAATAGTTCAGTTTCAGGCTCCTGTTAGTGAAAGGAGTTTATATGCCGGCCTTCAATCAGTTTTACGCCAAGTAGGCAAAGCTTATGAATGATCAGAGTTCAAGGCTCAGTTTGATTTGCATTCTGTCATTCCTAATAGTGTTGGCAGATATATTAGGTAGGAGAGGGCCAAGGAGGCTCGTACATCAGTTTAAATTACTAGAGTGGAGGTACAATGTGAGTCGACTTAGCCCTTATCAATTTCTAGATCGCTAGTGTAACCATACCGAGAATCACCGGGATGACTACCATCATAGAGGAGCTCTTATCCCGAGAGAGTTAGTGGTTTCTCCACCACACCGCTCTTCTCAATGCACACCATCTCCTGTACAGGTTTCATCATCTACTATTCCAGCCAAGGCCATTAAGGCCGCATCGAGGGAGAATACAACCCCATTGGTGATTTGGCTATAGCACGAGATCCCGTTCCATCTACACTGCCTACTATGGCAAGGTTGAGCTCTCTTGTTCGACCTCCTGCCCTAGTGGTGGTGAGGAAGGAATGGTGACCTCAAAGTATCGTAGTCATTCCATCACCGCCACCACCACAGTAGGCTATGGAGATTGCAATAGTAGAGGGAGGAGGAGACAGTTCAGTCACCCCCATGGCTATAATCCTCCTAGGAGTACTACTCCATCCAGATCCAATGATAGCTAGGAGCATCTTTCTTCTAGCGAGCGTAGCCCTCATAAGGTTAGCTCTCCAGTAGTAGCATAGATTAGCTGCATATCTATCCATGATAGTGATCCTACTACTGGTCAGATCAAATTTTTTATACATGTTTAGTTGGACCGATCCCTATATGACATTATAGCTCAATATCTAATGGAGAAGAAGGAAATCTTAGGATATACCTAGTCTAATTTAGAGGATGAGAAGGTTAGTTTTGATCTGAATGAAGATGATCTGTTAAAGGATTCAACAGGGGTACACATGGTAGATACCAGGGGTTCCCTCCTCCGTGATCAGACTATGGAAGGTGCTACGGCCGAGCAGGAAGACACAACCTACTCGACCCAACACCTCCTTCAATAAGCAAAAAAAGATGAACAAATAGATAGGATGAAGCTTGAAGACTTATTGGCGAATTTTAGCATTATAGAATCAAGCCTCCAGTGCATCCTACTATAGAAACTAAGCTGAAGTTGCATGTCTTGGATCCAACCAAGACTTTACCACCAGAAAGTAAGCAAAGACGGCCAGAGAAGGTAAGGATAGTGCCTCCATACAGAAAAGGACATCAAAACCATGGTTGAGCAGCAAGTGAGAGAAGCGTTGCTCAAGCCCGAGGAGGATCATCAGTTCCAAAGGGTAGACCCTACCCAGAGGAATTCGATGCCATCCAGTATCCTAAGGGTTTTATGCCACCTTCTTTCAAGAGCTTTGATGGTAGTGAGAACCCATGGTAGCACATAATGTAATTCAGGGACAGTTGTTGCAACTCCAGTGGTAGTGTTATTTTACTCTTACGTCTCTTTATCAGTAGCTTAGTAGGCATAACTTTTGATTAGTACACTTAACTCCCCAACAGTTCAGTGAAGACTTTTGCTGAGTTAGAATAACTCTTTATTAAGAGATTTGTTGGAGCTCAGCAGAGGGTAACTGTAGGCGATCTCATTGTAACTTAACAACATCATGGTGAGTCCCTCATTGATTATATTCTTAGATGGCATAATTTGAGTATGAAATGTGAACCACAGCTGTCTAAATAGCATGCCATTGAGATTCTGCTTAAGAATATTCATGGCATGGTCACCTTTATGCTCAAGTGTTTTACGATCAATATATTTGAGAAACTAATTAACAAGGCAACTATCTTATAAGGAGAAACAAAATAGTTGCCCTTTCTAGACCAATCAATAAAGCCAAAGCCACAAAAAGCTTACGAGAAGAAGCCAGGGGCAGTGATAGCAGTAGACAAAGAAAAATAGTAGGCCAGAGAGCAATTTGAGAGACCACGTGCTCCATAGCCATCACTTCCACCTCCTCTGCCACCACTGAGGTAGTTCTATCAGCCTCCACAATAGCCTCCATAGCCTTCGCCGCCTTCTCAACCATATCAGCAGCGATAGTGGTACACATACCCGCCGCTAGGTAGCTATGGTCCACCTACGCTTTTGGGTAAACTTAATAAGCCTTATTCATTTAAAAGGGAGGTAATCAAAAAAATCTTTAAGAATCTCTTAAAGAAGCCTGATTTTTAGCTACCCAAACCTAGAAGGCTAGAGGAAGTGGGCAAAAGCAAAGATCCTAACTTTTGCCCCTACCACCACATGTTAGGTCATGTTTTGGAAGATTGCTTTATATTCAAGGACTGGCTTAAGCAAAGCTTCAAGATCGGTGCTATAGTTATCTGAAAGAAATACCTTGTGGAATAACCATCCAGGTCCATTAGGGTAATCCTTGGGGGTACTTGCGATCCTTTCAAAACTAAAGAAGGTTGGGACATCTTCTTATCCCGTACCTCTAAGAAGATTATATCCAAAATCAAGAAACTTTCCTTGTAGGTGGCTGAGGTAGCTCAAACCTCTAATATAAAGGAAGGTTTGCAAGTTGTTCAGGATAACTCAGGGAAAGGGGGAGCTCAATAGTAGCAGTAGCCCATGCCAGCCAGGGATAGCCAAGTAGCGCAACCACCAACCGAGTCCAGCCTCCAGTCCAAAGTTGCAGCTACTACATCAGCAAGCACCTCTACTTTAGCTAACTCTTCTAGTATACATCTTGTATCAGTGGATAAGGGCATCAAATCCCTCACCCCTCTTACTTTGCTTCATTTCTACTATATATCTCCTTCAAAATCCAAGAAATCAAGGAATAAAGTTAGCTTGAATTATATCTGTGTTATTTCTGATGGGTTGTCTAAATTTACTCCTAATGAAAACTCTTCAAGTATAAACAATAATTATAACAACTCTAATCTTCCTCTTTCTAATTCAGAGTTGGACCTTCCTTCTCTGAATACTATGGGTTTGCCTCTTGAGATAGACTTGGAATCATCCGATTCTAATGGTCCCATAGGAAAAGCTGTAGGTGAGCCTGACAAGCAGGTAGAATCTTCCATTAACTTGTCACAAGAGATCACTGAAGTCAACCTCCATAGTGGCAAGATTCTATCTCCTAGGGCAGCACCTCCAGATAAGGGGAAACAAGTCATTGGTTTAGATGATCAAGAAGCCCCTTCATAGAATGCTCCACTTTTGGATATGCTCATGGAGGACCAACCAAAGGTGGACTACAATGTCTTCTCTTACCTAAGAATGTTGTCATCTAAGCTAAGCATATATGGCGCCCTTATCTTATCTAAATAGATGAGAGAATCATTAATCAAGACCCTTCTTGATCCAGAGATATGCTTAGCTTAGTTTACCATTATTGGAGAGGAGGCACATTATTCCAGAGAAGTTCAGGGAATCACTTTCATAGATGAAGACCTTCTTTTGGGAGACATGGAGCCGCCTCCCTCCATTCACATTGGACATGGGCGATTGGACTCTAGGGTTCTTGTTGATCTAGGTGCATCGGTGAACATTATGAGTCTAAAGACCCTTGCCTACTTAAGGATCAACATCTCCACACTCCGAGGAGATTGGATGATGTTGAGAGGATTCAATGAACAAGGTGAGAAGGCTTTAGGTTCCATAGTGTTATCTTAGGAGATAGGTGACTGAAAAATTGAAGCCAAGTTTTATATCATTGATTTAAATGCTTCATTCCTCACTTTGCTCGATAGGCCTTGGATACATTTGAATAAGATGATTCCATTCTCCCTCTATCTATGCATCAAGTTCAGAAAGGATGGGATTAAGTATTATGTCAAAGGAGATTAAAAACCATTTTCAGTCAGAGAGGTTGACATATATGAGGATGCGACCTACTATCTTCCTCAAAACATCATTTCTCACGAACTTGGTCAAAATTCAAATTCAAATGCAAAAGAATAAGAAAAAGAAAAGGAGAAAGAAAAAAAAAAGAAAAATGAAAATACAAGTGAACAAGAAAAGGAAATTGAAGAAGTAGAACCACATATCGCATTCCACCCATAGTTCATTCCATTATATGGACATGTTGGTAGAATGACTCGACCTCCACCAGGCAAAGGTAGAGGTAGACATAGAGGCAGTCCCAAAGGTGGTAGACCCCCTGGTTGGCCATCAACCAACAAGAGTTATGTTTCAGTTCACAAGAGTACCCCTACTATTCACATTGACTTGGAATCCAGCTCCGAAGATGAGTCTAATGTGATTAGCATACCAGCCAACCCCTCTGAACGGGTTTCATTGGAGGTGACACTTGAGCCAAACACCTATGATGACCAGGCCTCCAAACAAAGCACGAATGTATTTGAAACAAATATATGTGAAACTATCTTGCAGCAGTTAAGAACCTTATCTCTAATCTCACGTTCATCTTAAAAAGTTGAAGGTTTAGTAGTTAAGGAAGCCCCTTAGTCTTCCAGAGATGTCAAGCTGAAGAGATTCTTTTTGGGATCATCATCCTCAAGTCCAGAAATTGATGTAGGACTTAAGAATATTTAAAACAAAGAATTAATGGAATTGCCTTTTGATTGGTACATGCTTTGTATTCTTAATCTTGTAAAGATGGTTTTAATTCCTCATACATAATCTAAGCATAGGTCAGAGTACTTCAAAAAGCTTTGGAATAATAGAGGTAGGGATGCATAATCAAGATCAGGACTAGGATTCAGTATAGTGGGTTCAATCGATGATGATGATTACTACTTAGTTGTCACCAATCATTTGGAGTATGATAGGTTCTTTTCACACAACACTAATTCTTATAAGAATGCGTGTTTAGAAACTTCAGATGATCTCCAAATCAAAGATGCACCACCATAATTTGAAGAAGAGATCCATTCAATAATTGACAAGCTTAAAGAAATCAACCTCGGGATAGAAGAAAATCCATGCTTGACATACATCAGTTCATTGCTGAATGAAGAAGAAACCAATGACTTAGTAGGCTATTGACAGAGTTTAAGGACTTCTTTGCATGGAGCTATGAAGAGATGCCTGGATTATCTTCTAACGTAGCAGTCCACAAACTAGCAATAGTTCCCAGCCCTAACCCTATCAAGCAAGTGGCTAGATGCATGCGATTAGAAATCAAACAATAGGTCATTTAGTCAAAAATTGATCAATGCTTGGTTTCATCGGGGAAGAAAAATACCCCACAGTTGTAGTGTTGTTAAGAAGAATGACCAAATTCACATATGCATCAATTTTAAGGATTTAAATAAGGCATGCCCTAAGTATGAGTTTCCTCTTTCTATACCAGAATTAATGATGGACATTGCCTGATCTCATGCGGCCTTCTCCTTCATGGATGGGTCATCTGACTATAACCAAATAAGATGGCCCCCAAGGATAAAAGAAACATTACTTTTCAAACCTCGATCGAAATCTATTGTTATAAGGTCATGCCTTTCGACCTTAAAAATGTCAGTGCTACATACTCACAGACCATGACTCAGATCTTCAATGAAATCATCAATCATCAGGTTGAGTGCTATGTTGATGATCTAGTAGTCAAGAGTAGAGAAAAGGAAAATCACCTCTTTGATTTGAGAGTTGTTTTTGAATGGTTAAGATAATATAACCTCAAAATGAACACCTTGAAGTGTGCATGCGAAGTAGCTTCAAGGAGGTTCCTTGGTTTTGTTGTCCGACACTGAGGAATAGAAATAGATCCAGAAAAGATCAAAGCTATCTTAGAAATGCCACCTCCTAAAAGTTCAACTCAACTTAGATCTTTCTAAGGATGGTTGGCGTATCTAAGACGCTTTATTTCCAGCCTATCGGAGAGATGCAAGCCATTTTCAGCACTTGACAAAAAGGACACCAAGTTCTAGTGGGATGATAAGTGTCAGCATGCCTTTGAAGATATCAAGTAGTATTTGGTGAAGCCGCCAGTTCTATCAACCCCAATCCCGGGCAGGCCAATCATCCTCTACACTTCTACATTAGACGACTCCCTCAGTACTTTATTGGCCCAAGCCAATGATGAAGGGAAGGAGAGTGCTCTCTACTTCCTCAACCATCATCTGATTCTTGCTGAACTGAACTACCCACCTTTTTAGAAACATTGCCTAGCTTTGATTTTTGCATCCCAAAAGCTACAACACTATATGCTTTCTCATAACGTGAACTTCATTTCCAGAACTAATCCACTACAGTATCTCATGACACAACCAATGCTATTTGGATGTTTGGCACATTGGACCATGATTCTCTTGTAGTTTGATATCACATTCATACCCCTCCATGTAGTAAAAGGACAAACACTAGCAAATTTCTTAATAGCACACCCACTGTCTGTTGATTCCCCGCTTAGTGATGATCTCCCCGATGAACAAATCATGAACTTAGGGGAGGTTAATGACCACCGATGGGAGATGCATTTTTATGGTGCGGCTTCCTTTCATAAAGGAGAAGCACCACGACCAACTCTTCCAGGAAAGGTAGGGGTAGGAATAGTTCTCTTAACTCTAGACCGTGATGTGATGAGATTCTCATACTATCTCTCTAATCCTTACACCAACAACGAAGCTGAGTATGAGGCTTTGATTGCTGGTCTAGAGTTACCCATTATAGCTTGTGTCAAGAGCATCAACATCTTTGGGGATTCTTAGTTGGTCATCAACCAGATTGTCGGGTCCTACAAGGTTCTCAAACTAAGTCATTACCAGTATACCATGAAGTTGTTGGCCCAAATCCCTGAAATCACCATCTACAAGGATCCTCGAGCAGAGAATGCACTAGCAGATGCTTTGGCCAAACTTGCCAAAGAATTGGCATGTCCGAAAGACGAGTCAATTCTAATAAGAGTCCAAAATAGATAAGTCCTATCCCATATTGATGATAAACTCGTCAAGAGGCTTTCTCTTGAAGGGGAGGTTGACGTTGCCAAAAACAGATGAGGAGCTAGATTAGAGGCAACCATTCATAGATTACTTGAACACCGATAAACTACCTCAAGAGAAGTCATAAGCCCATCAAGTGAAATAGAGAGCTTTCTCATATGCTCTCGTTGATGTCACCTTGTACTGACGGTCCTTTAATTAAATGTGATTATGTTATTTAGCCAAACATGAAGCCCATGGGATTGTGATCGAGGTACACTCAGGTCTATGTGGGGCATTTCAATCTGGTCCGAAGATGAAGATGAAGACCAAGAGACTAGGATACTACTGACCTTTGATGATTACAGATTGCATGGATGTTTTTAGGAGATGCCATCAGTGTCGGGTACACGGTGTGGTCCTACATAAACCACCCAATATTCTACATCCTGCATTGGCCTCATGGCCATTTGAGTGTTGGGTACCGGCATTGTGGGTCCTATCAATCCTCCTTCTTCCAAGGTTCATCGATTCATTCTAACTGCCACCAACTACTTTTCCAAGTGGACGGAGGCAATCTCACTCAGAGAGGTCAGAGCTCAGCATGTGCTTTAGTTTTTCAGGAATCATATCATATATAGGTTCGGGTTGCCTTGATGAATTATATCCAATAATGGTATTGCAATCAAAAGCACCAAGATCAACAGCTTCGCCAGAATACATGATATAGATTGGAGATACTCCACCATCTACTACCCCAGAGAAAATGGCTTAACAGAAGCATTCAACAAAACTCTCATCTAGATACTAAAGAAGACACTCGACGATAATAAGTGGTAGTTGCATGAGCAATTGGTTGAAGCCTTATGGGCCTACCGCACCACATACAGAACTCTAACTCAATCTATCCCGTTCTCCTTAGTGTATGGATCTAAAGCTGTTTTACCTTTAGAAGTTTAACTCCCATCACCAAGGATAATATTGAGTAGCAAGATCACTACAGAGCAGAATGCAAGGTTGCAGTTAGAAGAGCTTGAAGGTTTGGAGGACAGATGCCTACGGGTGTGCCAGAACCTCAATTTGTACAAGGCCAAAATGATTCAAGCTCACAACAAGCTAGTATGCACTAGGTCTTTTCAAGTAGGAGAACTTGTATTAGTACTAAGGAGATAAATTATTGTCCATCAGAAGATGAGAGGCAAGTTTGAACTCACTTGGGAAGGCCCCTATGTTATAGAGAAGGTCTACCAAGGAGGATCTTATCAGCTCATTGATTATAAAGGGGAACATCTGATGCTTCCAATTAATGGGCTTTATTTGAAGAAATGTTACCCATAAAATATGTTTGAAAATAATTATCAACCAAAGAACAAAAATTTCATTCCAATTCATCCAAACCTCCTCTTTTTTTGAAGCATTATTTGCTTGTCTTGCGAATCTGCCATGACTTGTTTGGGATAAGTGTAAGAGAACCAAAGAGGCATCCTATCATATTTCACAACACAAACACAATCAAACACAATCTCGCAACACTATTAGAATAGGTGTGAGAGAACCCAAGAGGCATCCTAATTCATTGCATGCAAATAATCTTAGTGTCTTGTGTTGAAGCCCTGCCATCCTTCCCTTGTGTAAACTTTTAAAACACCTGTTTTTTAAAATAATGCTCTTTCTTCCAACCATTGCAAACCAACAAGCTGTTAGTTTGGGCCTTCCCAAATTGTGTCAAAACTTGATCTAAGCCAAAGATTGAAACCAATGGGTCAAGTCCATTCCAAATCATGTGTGGAACTTGACCCACTTTCAATTGGCCATTGACCCACCGTTGACCAAAGGGGGCCAAGCCATGTTGAGCCAAATGAAACAAATTGATTGGAAATAAAGATACCAATCCACTCCATATGACTAACCAAACCTAAACCTATCCTTGAACTAATCCAAATAGATCAAATGGGTCATGTGGGTCAACTTGACCCATTTGATCTAAATGAGTCATATGAGCCAAAACCAAATCCATATTAAATTGAACCAAACCAAAGGCACCAAAACATTTCAAATGGTCATTTGAACTTAACCCAACCCTTAGTTTGACCAAATTTGACCTATTGGTCAACTTGACCCAAGTTGACCCATTTTGACCTAAATGGGTCAACATGAGCCAAACCATATCAAATGGATTTCAAATCCATTGAAACTTGGCCCAACCTATTTTCTCAACATACCAAACATACCCTAATTAAAAAAAATAGTAAAATTACTATTATAACCCTAAGCCATAGAACAAATTTTGGCCTAGCCCATGGGCATTTTGGTCATACACTCATCAAAATCACTAGATGCATTCTTAAAAGCTCAAGGGGACCTAGTGATGAGTGGTTCACCCAATCTAATGGGTTTGGGTCAACCCATTTGGCCCATGGACCAAATTCGATCCCATAACATGAAATTGAAATTTTAAACTCCTCCTAAGCTCAATTTGATGCACATGAGAGTTAGTATTCCACTCCTCTGGCCAAACAAACCATGTGGACACTTCAAACAACCTAAACATCCCACTCCATAGGGTCAATTGGATCAAAATGGCAAGCTCATTATTGGTCGTCCGATTGCCATAGGGGGAGGTATACTCCCCCTAATCCACCAAAAGTTTCATTCACTCTTGATCAATTGAGGCCTAGAGAGAGTTAGCAAACATTAGAGAGCTTTCCCAAGGGTCCTAAGGAGGATTTGAATCTTGAATTTCTCAATTTTTCTAAGTAGCTACGATCCACCTAGTCTATTAGATAAATTAAAGAAACCTTATTCTTTTAAGAGAGAGGTAATCAAAAAGATCTTTAAGAATCTCTTGAAGAAACCTAATTTTTAGCTACCTGAGTCTAAAAGATCGGAAGAAGTAGGCAAAAGTCATGATCCAAACTTTTACCCTTACCATCGTATGCTAGGCCACATTTTGGAGGATTGCTTTACATTCAAGATTTGGCTTGAACACAGTTTCAAGACCAGTGCTGTGGTTATCCCAAAGAAATACCTTATGGAACAACCTTCAAATTCCATTAGGGTAATCCTTGGGGATACAAGTGATTCTACTAAAACTAAAGAAGGTTGGGACATCTCTTTGTCTAAAACCTCTAAGAAGATTATCCAGAAGATCAAGAAATTTTTCTTGTAGGTGCCTGAGTTAGCTCAAACCTCCAACACCAAGGAAGGTTTGCAAGTTTCCAGTGCCAACTCTAAGAAAGTGGGAGCTCAACAACAATAGCATGTGCAGGGATAGTCTCTTAGCGACCATCATGTCGGACTCCGACCTTTAGTTGCGCTTCCACACGGCTTCTTCCCTTTATAGTATTTCTATTTCTTCTACTAATAGAACTCTTGTATCAGCGGATAAGGGCATCAAATCCCTTACTCCACTTGCTCTACTTGACTTAAACTTTGTACTCCCAAATACTTTCAAGAAATTAAAGAATAAAGCTGATTTGAATTACATCTATGTCTCTTCTGATGAGTTATCTTCTTCTATTCCTAGCAATAACTCTTCAAGTCTAATAAACTATAACAATTTTGATCTTCCTCTGATTGAGGTTGGATCTTCCAATCTCTATGTTCACCTCATGAGATAGACTTAGAATCATCCGATTCTGAGAGTCCTATAGGAGAAGCTATAGGTGAGCCTGGAGTGCAGGTAGAACTTGCCACCACCTCTATATAGAGAGAAATAGGTCATTAGCACTAAAGATTAATAAGCCCTTCCAAAAGATGCTCCACCCTTAGATATGTTTATGGAGGATCAACCGAAGGTGGACTATAACGTCCTTTGTCATCTTAGAAAGTTCCATCTAAGCTAAGCATATATGATGTTTTTGTCTTATCCAAAGAGATGAGGGAATCACTAATCAAGGCCCTCCTTGATCTTAAAATATGCTTAGCTCAGCTGGCTTCTATAAATGAGGAAGCATGCTATGCAAAAGAAGCCCAACGGATCACCTTCAAAGATGAAGACCTTCTACTGGGGGACTTGGAGCACAACCGTCCCCTATACATTACAGTTGACATGGACATTCGAGAATCGCGGGGTTCTCATGGATTGGGTAAAACATTATGAGTCTAAAGATCCTTGCCTACTTGAAGATTTACATCTCTACTCTTCGAAGAGATAAGATGATGTTGAGAGGATTCAATGATCAAGGTGAGCAAGCTTTAGGTTATATAGTGTTACCATTGGAGATTAGTGACTAGAAGACTGAAGCCACGAATACTTCATTCACTACTTTGCTTGGTAGGCCTTGGATACATTAGAACAAGATTGTTCCATCCTCCCTTCATTAGTGCATCAAGTTCAGAAAAGATGGAATTGAATACCATGTCAACGGTGATGAAATACCATTATTAGTTAGAGAGGTTGAGATTTATGAGGATGCGACCTATTATCTTCCTCAAAACACCCTTTCTCGTGAACTTGGATAAAATTTAAATGTAAATGCAAAAAAAAAAAAAAGAAAATGAAACAAAAGAAAAGTTAAAAGAAAATGAAAAGAAAAAGAAAAGTCCAATTGAGAAAGAAAGGGGAATTGAAGAAGAAGTGGATCCGCATATCACATTCCACCCACAGTTTATTCCATCATATGGACAAGTGAGTAGGATGGCTTAACCTCCAGAGAGGCGGCGGTTCGAGGTGGAAGACCCCTAGTTAGCCAATAAAGTTGTGTTTCATGAGTACCCTACTATTTATATAGACATGGAATCCAACTCAGAGGATGAGTTTAATATGATTAGTATACCAGCTAACCCCTCTCAACAGGTTTCATTGGAAGTGACTTTTGATCCAGCCAGAGATGAAGACTAGGCCTCCAAGCAAAGAAAAGTATTCAAATCTGGTTTATGTGAAACTAATCGATAGTAGATGGGAACCTTGGCTCTTACCTCACTTACATCTCAGAAAGTTGAAGGTTTATAGTTAAGGAAGTCCCTAAGTCTTCCAGTGACACAAAGTAAAAGAGGATCTTTTTGGGTTCATAATCCTCAAGTTCAGAGCTCGATGTAGGACTTGAGGAAGATACTTTTAAAGAATTAATGGAATTACCTTCTGACTTTTACTCACCTTGTGTTCAAAATCTTATACAGAAAGGTTTAGTTCCTCACACTTGGTCCAAGTATAGCTCAGAATACTTTGAAAAATTATGAAACAATACAGGCATGGAAGCACAATCAAGAGCATGACTAGGATTCAATATAGTGGGTCTAGTCGATGATGAAGATTTTTGCGTAGTTGTTACCAACCATCTGAAATCTGATAGGTTCTTCTCACACATCCCTAACTCCCTTGAGAATGTGTGTTTAGAAACTTCAGATGATCCAGATGATCTTCAAGTCAAAGAGGAACCATCAAAGTTTGAAGTGGAGATTCATTCAACAATCAATAAGCTTAAAGAAATCAACCTCAGGACAGAAGAAAATCCTTTCCTGATATATATCAATTCATTACTGAATGAAGATGAAACCAATGACTTAGTTAGGTTATTGACTAAGTCTAAAGATTGGTTCACATGGAGTTATGAAGAAGTGCCTGAATTATTTCTTGACATTGTAGTCCACAAGATAGCAATAGACCCTAATGTTACCCTTATTAAGCAAGCTCCTAGATGCATGCGATTAAAAATTGAACAATAGGTCATTTCTAAAGTCAAGAAATTGATCGATGCTGGATTCATCAGGGAAGAAAAATATCCTACCTGGTTAGCTAGTGTCATCCCAGTTAAGAAGAAGAATGACCAAATTGCATTTATATTAATTTTAGGGACTTAATAAGGCATGTACTAAGGATGAGTTTCCTCTTCCTATACCAGAGCTAATGGTGGACATTGCCTAATCTCATACGATCTTCTCTTTCATGGATGGATCATCTGGCTATAACCAA
Organism: Cymbidium sinense; assembly: GCA_021442155.1. Taxonomy (NCBI): domain Eukaryota; kingdom Viridiplantae; phylum Streptophyta; class Magnoliopsida; order Asparagales; family Orchidaceae; genus Cymbidium; species Cymbidium sinense. The sequence continues at coordinate 171,757,231 of CM038219.1, forward strand.
ATAAAGATGTCTCCTAAATATGAAAGAAATATTTCTTTCCAAACTCGATGATCTTATTATAGGGTCATGCCTTTACCTTAAAATCTTTGGTGCTACATACATGACTCGGATCTTCAACAAACTCATCCATCATCAGGTTGAGTGCTACATTGATGATCTAGTAATCAAGAGCAGAGAAAAGGAAGACCAACTTTTTGACTTGAGAGTAGTTCTCAAATTATTGAGATATTATAACCATAAAATGAATCCCCTGAAGTGTGCATTCATAGTCGCTTTAGGGAAATTCCTTGGGTTTGTTGTTCGACATTGGGGAATAGAAATATGTCCCAAAAAGATCAAAGTTATCTTATAAATGCCACCTCCAAGGGTTTAAGGACCATCTAAGAAGCTTTTCAAAGTCAGTACACTTGTAAACTTTATCTTTTCAGGAGTGATTCATTTTCTACCTCAAAGGCATTCGTTACTTGTGTTCACATGGAAAAGCTCTTACTACCATGCTCACGATGCGCTTTCCCTTGCTTATTTGATGCACATTTAACCCACTATGATGCATAAAATACATCCAATTTCTTACCACATTTTGTGACTCTTCACTTATTGATGATCTCCCAGATGAACAAGTCATGAACTTAAGAGAGGCCGTCAACTGCCAATGGGAGATGTATTTTGATGGTGTTGCTTCTTTTCTTAAAGGTGAAGCACCATGATTTATTCTCCTAAGAAAGGCAGGGGTTGGAATAGTTCTTCTAACTCTAAAATGCGATGTGATGAGATTCTCATACTATCTTTCCAACCCCTGCACCAACCACGAAGCTGAGTATGAGGCTTTCATTGCTGATTTGGAATTAGCCATCACTATCAACGTCAAGAGCATCAACATCTTTGGAGATTCTCAATTGCTGAAAAGATGCATTTGCATTGATAATAAAAAAACTGATTACAATGTAGAAAATCGCTAAAGAAAGTAAAAAACTAGCTACTAACAGATATTTCCTATCCTCCTCCAAAAGAGCAAAACTGTGGAGGAATAGTGTGATTATCTAGACTATGCCATACAAAATAGTAGCTATATCCGCAAAAGTCGCTAGAGTGTTGTTAGATCTATTTGTGTATACAAAAATAACCGGTGGAAGTTCTTCTAAAGTCGATGTCGAGCATCGTAAGTCTCGCCATATTTCATTGTTAAGAGAAAGTTTGAGGTGATCCACCACACCTTTATTATCTCCTTCAATGATAATGCCCTTGTATTCTCCATCCACGGTTCAATAATTTGCTAGTGTAGAGCATAGCCTCCAGCTCAACATGTGTCGTCCAATGTTGGAAAACAATGACCCATGGCTTTGAGGAAGTTGCCATTTGCATCCCTTAGCACCATCGCAATACCGCCACCCCATTGGGAAGGAGTGAGCCATCCACTAGCCTTGATCCATGTGAGGGGAGGACACCACAAATTTAGTTTGATCCCCATAAGGGTGATGTCCCATTGCTTCGGATAGGATAAGAGGAAGAATGTGTGATAGAGCTTAGAATCGAGGCAAAGAATAGTCTTCGGGTACCATGGCTACGACCGTGAGTCTTGGCTAATTTATCCACACCGTACACAATCAATACATTCTAGCCCAACATAAGTTGTCAGGCACTTAGTGAGAGCTTGGAGTAAATCTTGCAAATTGCTGAAAATTGGGATTGAATGTTCCATGTTGCCAAAACGGATAATGTTGTTCGTGAGCATTGGACACAGAATGTGTTCGTCTCATCGATTACACCCCCCAAGGGAAAAGGGTGGTGTGAGTTAAACCCTCCAGCAAGCCGTGTGTTGTTTGGCAAGGAGTCGCTGATGAGCCACCGTAATGCCTTTTCCCTGGGTGGGAGTTTCAAATTCCGCATGGTGTAGGGCAAAGCAGATTTTGTATAAAATGGATGTGAGAGTTGTCCCCATAGGTGCCTTGATGAGCTCTGGGATGTCATGTTGATGTTTCTCTTCAATAGAAATGTTGGAGATGAGTTCAAGCTCCAATCCAAAAAAGGATGTGCAGCTTTTTCGTTTTCAACAATCTCTTCCACCTTCCTCCATGCACCCATGTTGAGAAATGTCACCATTTGGACAAGTAGGTCGGATATCCAAATGTAGTTTAGAAAGTCCACCTCTTTGCCATTGCAAATTCTCCATTTTAAATTCTGATTCAAGGTGGAAGCACCATTATGAATAATTTTTCAGCAATTGGAGTCTCCCCGCTTGGGTTCCCTATGCCATGGGTCCAACCCATACTTCTCGATCAAGCACTTGTGGAGCAGGGGGTTTAGAGAGGAATTCCCAAGCCATTATCCATTCCAGCCTTTCACCATGTGTAGTCCAAGGCCTCCTTTGTTGGTTGGCATGCGATTTTGTTCCAAGCAACATGTATGCAATGATGGTTGTTGTTTCCTTGCCAAAGGAAGTTCCTAGCAAGCTTTTCATCCTCAGAATTCCCTTGGGAATTACTTGTGGGTTTGGTACATAGAGATGCACAAGGATGTCCTTATGAGTGTAAGTCCGCCATTGAAAGGTGTCTAACTCCCCAAGAGCTGATTTTGTCTCTAGCCTTTTGGAGGAGTTGATGAAAATCAGCTTTTAACTTCCTCATGGCAAGCTTGATGCCCAAGTAATCAAGCTCCTCCACTCTTCCGCCTGAGCCTGGTGATTCTTGGCCTTCCATCTATGTGTGGTTTTTGAAAACTATGACGGTTTGGTTGCATTGATACGCCTGCCCATACGAATTTTTCGTAATATGGAGGACACCTTTATGCGAGCCATGGAAGCTTTGGTATTAAGAAAATGTCATCTGATAGAGAAGGTGTGATATGTGTTCCCTAATAGGCACACCAAATTCAGCACCATGTTGCTTGATGGCTAAAGAGAGCTCGAGCAAAGGATAAAAGATAGGAGATAACGGGCACCCTTGCCGCCACTTGTATCCACCGCTTCTTTGCCCATTTAACAAGAGGGAGAAGGAAGGCGAGGAAATGCACTGGAGGAGCCAATTCCAAAACTTCATAGGTAATCCAAATCTCTATAGGATGATGGCTAAGGTTTCCCAACTCATTTTGTCGTATGCTTATTCCATGTCAATTTTAATTGCTATAAAACCTTCCTTTGAGGTGGAGTGTTGGAATTTATTCATGATTTCTTGGGCCGCCAAGCAGTGGTGGGAGATAGATCTAGAAGACACAAATGCACCCTGCTCTTCAGAGATGAGATTTGGTAGAATGTTTTTCAGCCGGTGTACAAGGATCTTTGCTATGACTTTGTAAGTAGTTCTACAAAGGCTTATGGGTCTATATTTTGCGACAATCAGCATTGAGGACTTAGGTATAAGAACAACCAAGGTTTCCTTCCATTGAGGAATCATACACTACAAAAAAACTCCTTGATAGCCGCCACAACATCTTGGCCAATAATCCTCCAAAAGTGTTTGTAAAGGATGTTGTGATGCCATCAATACCGTGCACGATTAGCTCCCATCGATTTGACCGCCTCCCATATTTCAACCTCATTAGTATCCTCATCCACAGATCATCCGAGGTGAGATGATTTCACAAAGGAAGGCCAATTGTTGGTGGTAATAGGATGTGCCCTCCACTGCTGGAAAGATGTTCATAAAAGCTGATTAAAACCGTCCTCCAACCCGCCATCATTAAGTTTGAGGGTGTTAATTCTATTGGACCTCTTTCTAGCCACAGATGAAAGTAATGTGTGTTGGCATCCCCTCTTCAGCCCCACCTAGCTTTAGCTCTTGCCGCCACCAACAAGATAAACGGGGGTAGAGTTCAGCTCATTTGCTTTGAGGCTGAGGTCTCTTTCTTGTCGCCTGTCATCCTCGAGGAGAGCACCGCCTCTGCAGAGAATTTCTTGAGGGTGTCCCTTTGCTTACTCAAATCTTTGAGCTTGTTTTACCCAAAGAATAAGTTCCTTAGTACTGCATTTTCTCAAGTTTTCAGCTGGACCCTTCATAGTTGCTTTGCCAACTTTTCCACACTAATTTCCAAGCCATAGGATAAGAAAGCCGTGTCTTCAAATTTCAGCCAATTGTGATTTCCAGCCTCCTTAGAACCGATTTGGAGAAGAATGGGGCAATGATCCGATGCAATCCTTGGAAGGTGTTTAGTTTGTGCAAGGGGGAGGAGGTTGGAAGCAATGGAGTTGATAAGGAAGCGATCAAGGCGCACCCATATACGACTGTTTTTATCTTTGTTGTTGGTTCATGTGAATCTAGGGCCGGTAAAAGTTAGCTCATGTAAGTCCCCATTGGTGAGGAACTCCATCATCTCATTGGTCACATGAGCTTTTAAACTGCTTTCCCCTTTTGTCTTTCTTCGCCTCATAGATGCGCTTAAAATCTCACAATGGGTGCAAGTTGGTATTCAAAAGGAGTTAAGGTGTCCCAAAGTCTCCGAGTGTGATAGTCTTTGTTAGCATAACAAATGGTCGCCTCCATATAGCTTTATCCCATGTATGTCGCCAACAATGCATTGTTCATTTTGCATAATAGAGAGAGAAAGTGATTAAGTCACTTCTCCAAAGAGCAAGGATACCTCCGATATATTCCTACGCTGGTTGGTGTAGAAAATCCCAGCCTCGCAATATTATCAATTTCCTTCCTTGTGACATCCTCCACTTTGGTTTCTATAAGGCCTATGAAGAGAGCATGGTGCTCCAAGAATTTGTCGGGGTCTGCGTGGCCTTTTCTGACCCGCAATTCCACATAATGATGGAGGTCATGGGTGGACGCTATGGAGGGAACCTCCCCTTCGTCGATGTGGAATTCACTTTTTTTCGCTTCCTTGGGATGACTTTGATTGGTCCAAGCTTCAGCTCCGCTGAAAGTGTGCTTTAGACACGCTTTGCCCACTCTTAGGTTTGTGTTTTGAATAGAGTAGTGGCATCTTCCCTCCTCTACAGAAAAAGCAGCATTTGCATTTGGGATGTGGATGCATCCTCTTTTCCTGGACATGGTGAGTTTGTTTAGCATTTTGCATTCTGTCCTGTGGAGTCATCTGAGACAAAGATTATCTCTTCCTCCTTGTGCAGATTTGCTGATCTGCCGCAGTTTTGCTTTGGGAGTGCCTCCTTTGGACTGAGTTTCAGCTTTAGGAGGCCTATTTTTCTTCCTTGTGACTAGTGACCATGGCTGTAAGACTTATCCAAGTCATTCTCAGTATAGTGTCCATGTGTTCCTTTCCGTGACTAGTGGTGCTGAAAAGTTAAAAATCTGCCAGGGGTTCCGCGCTTTTCTGATCGGGTCCGCCGCTTGGAGGAAGGGGCTGGCCGCATGGGTATGTTGTGTGGCTTTGTAAGGTTGTTGAACTTGTTCTAGAAAAGGAGGATCGCCTTGCGCACTTGATCCAATGAGGGAAAGACATGTTGAGTTGCTGAATTATTTTCTGCATAGGTGCAGTTTTTCTGTTCTTGTACAGCCTTGGAATTGGTCTGGTTTTGCAATGGGTTTGTGGAACAAGAGGGAGAGCTGAAAGGATTGATAGGAGCATGCATTTTAGCCTTTTCTGGGCAAGCTTCAGCCTTATGGCCAACTATTCCACATTTAAAGCATAATTGTGAAATTCCTTCATACTCCACCTTTTGGAAGAAGCGGCCGTTGTAGCCATGGATCCATATTCCGTGAGGGAGTCATTTTGATAGATCGATCTTGACACAAATTCTAGCATATGTGCTTTGTCCCCATTTGCTAGTTTGGTTATCCATCCATAATGGTTCACGAATGAAGCTATCCGAGCAGGTTGTTGTCATCCCAATAAATGAGTGGTGTGGAGTCGCATCCAGAGGTGGTCAAGCTCTAGTGAATCGGGAGAGAAAGTGGGGTTCCATTTATCCATAGCGATGACATTGCCGTGATAAACCACGGTCCATTGCTGCCACGGCTTCAATAGATTGGAAAATACATAAAGCAATCCGGGCCAACAAGGACCAACTCAAAATTCCCATTGACTCCATTTGCGTCTCAGATCAATGTTGAGGTAGTAGAAGGGGAGCTTCTTGCCTAGCAGTTTTCCAACAAGCTTCCTTTTGATATTGTTTGCATGGAGTGGTTATCAAGGGTGACACCCACTCCTTCTTTGTCTTGGACTTCTTCAAATTTATATTTCGCAAGTGGGACCACTGCTCCAAGCATTGTTCAGTGCGCCCCACCCTTTGTCTTGTGGTAGAGAGGCGTTGTTTTGGTTGTTAGTGAACTTGCCATGTGCTGCCCTTGAACCAAAATCGCTTGTTGGCTTTGGGAAAACCGATCCTTTGAACTGGAAATATAGGGTCGCCGACTTCACGAGGGAGGATGGATGGAGAAACCCCTCATGCATAGGGACATCGAGTTGTCGCTTGGCCAAATTCCCTTGGAACTTTCTCGGCATTGACAAACTGTTGTGTGCGTGTTCTGATTCAAGAAATCGAGGTATGGGCTGCCCCTCCGTAATTTCTCGGGTTAGAGAGAATTGACATCCATGCGTATCTACTGTGGTGTCGGCCATCTCAAATCCGAGATGCCTTGCCCTCTAAAGCCGATCGACTCACCAGACTCTTAGGGGAGATCACATTGTGCATCGCACTGCGGCTATACCGATAGAACCTTCGAAATTCCTATTAGCAATTGCCGATCCATGGTGCACTTCACCGCCATCCTCTGGCATTTCGGTGAGTCCAGGCGCCGTGCTTCTCCTCGTTCTCGCCGCCGCAGGCAATTGGTTGTGTGAGTTAATTCGCCCAATTGGGTCCGAGGCCCCGTGTGTCAATGTTCTCTAGTCGCACCTCCATGATCACCGCAGCCCGGCCACCTCATAAATGCCGCATTGCCTCATGATCGCAGCATTGCCAATGATACCTCTGTTGCTAGAGAATCCATATCCATAACGGCAACATAAAGCTTGATTTGGAACCAAGAAGAGCATCGTTTCATTGAATCCCATCCACGCCATAGTTCCTCCATTGCTCGCACTTCCTATGTGTTTGCGGCTCCTTCACAAGGAGCTCTCATTGGATCCAAGAGGCATTCCACCTCTATCATGGCTGACCGCTTCTCTCGACTTCTCCAGCTACCGCTTCCCCAGTGTCAAGCTCTTCTTCCCTCGTTGAACTGAGCTAGGTCTTCCCCATGAGGCCGAGACCTTCCCCTCCTTTGCGTCCATATTTCCATCCTCCACCAATTGCATACCTTCCTCTTTCCTCTCGCTGCTTTGGCTGAACCACCTCCACCTCCCTTCATGGTGGTCGCCACCTCCAAGGCACCGCACCACCACCATGCCTGCCCTCTCTTTGCTACCACCACCCCACTCCTCCTGAGTGAGGGGCACTGGTCACCCCAAGATACCCGTGAGTTTCTCTCACTAGAAAAGAAGAGAGAGAAAAAAAGAAGAGAAAGGTCAGTTGGTGTTGAAAAAGGCCAACTAGACCAAACCTAGCCTCAATTGGTAATCAACTAGATTGCCGGGTCCTACCAGATTCTCAAACCTAAGCTTCATCATTACTACGAGTATACCATGAAGCTGCTGGCCCAGATTTTTGAAGTTATCATCTATAAAGTTCTCTGAGTAGAGAACACAGTAGCAGATGCCTTGGCCAAGCTTGCCAAAGAGTTGGCATGTCAAAAAGATGAGTCCATTCAATAATGGTCCAAAATAGACAAGTCTTATCCCATATTGATTTGAAACTCATCGAGAGACTTTCTCTTGAAGGGGAGGTTGCTATTGCCAAAATGGACAAGGAGCTGGATTGAGCAACCATTCATAGATTACTAGAACACTAGCAAACTACCTCAAGAGAAATCTCAAGCCCATCAGGTAAAATAGAGAGCTCTTTCTTGTGCTCTTGTTGATGGCACCCTGTACCACCAATCCTTTGACCAGATGTGGTTACGTTGTTTAGAAAAACATGAAGCTAAGAGACTTGGATAGTACTGGCCTTCTATAACTGAGGTACATTCAGGTCTATGTGGAGCTCATCTACCCTGTCTGAAGATGAAGTCGAAGATCAAAAGACTTGGATAGTACTGGCCTTTTATGATCACATATTGCATGGATGTAGCTAAGAGATGCCATCAGTGTCAGGTGACCGATGTGGTCCTCCACCAACCACCCAACATTTTACACCCTACTTTGGCTTCATGGCCATTTGAGTGTTGGGGTACCGACATTATAGGTTCAATTGATCCTCCTTCTTCCAAGGGGCATCGATTCATCTTAGCCACCCCAAGTGCGGTATCCAACTCAAAGAGGTCACCATGTGCTTTTTCAAGAACCATATCGTATATAGGTTCAGGGTACCTCGATGAATTATATCTGATAATGGTATTGCATTCAAAAGCACGAAGATCAACAGCTCTGTTAGAAGACACAATATAGATTGGAGATACTCCACCATCAACTACCCTAGAGCTAATGGTTCAACAAAAGCATTCAACAAAAGTCTCATCCAGATACTGAAGAAAACTCTTGATGACAATAAATGATAGTGGAACGAGTAGCTGGTTGAAGCCTTGTGGCCCTACCACACCACATACCAAGCTCCAACTTAGTCTACCCCATTTTTCTTAGTGTATGGATTCTAAGTCATTCTTCCCTTAGAAGTTCAACTCCTATCACTAAGGATAGCATTGGGTAACAAGATCACTGCATAACAGAATGCAAAGTTGCAATTAGAAGAGCTTGAAGGTTTGGAGGAAAGTCACCTGTGGAACATCAAGAGGCGGCCAAAATGATTCAAGCTCATAACAAGTCGGTTTGCCCTAGGTCTTTGAGAAAACTTGTGTTCATCATGGGAGATCAATTGTTACCCATCAAAGATGGGAGACAAGTTTGAACCCACTTGGGAAGGCCCCTATGTCATGAGAGGCCTACCAAGGAGGATCTTATCGCCTTATTGATTGTAAAGGGGAATACCCTTCCAATTAATGGACTATCTAAAGAAATATTACCATGAAATAAAACTTGTTTAAAATAATTCATTAATAAAAAAGAACAAAATCGATTCCATTCATCAAATCTTCTCTTCAAGTATTTTTGCTTATCTCAATGGAACATATTTAGGTGTGTAAGAGTCCCCGGGCATCCTATCCCTTTTCACAACATAAACACAATCTCCTGCTTTTAGAATAGGTGTAAGAGAACCCAAGAGGCATCCATTTTGACAAGATAAAAGTTAGTGTGAGAGAACCCAAGCAAGATCCTTTCTTAGGGAATTTTATTGTCATCCGCGGCATCATTTCATAATTTTGGGTAGGTGTAAGAGTCCCCGGGCATCCTATTCCTTTTAGCACATGCACAACAACAAACATAATCTTTGTCTCAAGTTATTTTGATGTGGGAGCAAGCCCCTCCTGGCACTCACTCATTAGTCAGTCTCTACATGCTACCTCGCTAGTATGTCACCCCTGGTCATTTATTGGAGGATGTGAGTCCCTCACTTTCTTCCTAACTTGATCATTGCAAACCAATGAGCACCTTGTTAGTATGGTAGGCTTCACTGCCCAAGAAGCTACCTCATGTTGACTTCATTTAAGAAGATGTGAGTCCTCGCTTTCTTGAACCCATCATGCTCTAACCATGTTTATATTTTGAGGTTTGGATAAGTCCCCTGAGGCTCCTTTCCTCTACTACTTTTGAGTGATCTAAGTCCCCAATGGCATTCACTCAGGTCGCCTAGGTCGATAGACTATCGAATAAGACGCACTATCCCAATCCCGTTCATAGAGGATGTGAGTCCCCAGCTTTCTTCCTAGGCGATTGTATAAATCGATAACACCTTAGGTTGGTTGATGTTCACTATGTCGACAAAGTGACTCACCCGTGAGTACACCACTCTTGGCGATATGAGTCCCATGCTTTCTGAGTTGGATGCCAACACACATTATGACTAGCCATATCATTTTCTCCGTGTGTTGATTAAGCCTTTATCGCCCCATCCCTATGGGCACTCTATTTGGATCAAGTCCTTTGACCCCATTTAGACACCCCGGTTACTTTTGGATTGGACAGCCCTTTTTCTAGTAGCCACCTTATAATTGGAATTCATGGATGCAGATTCTCCCTTGGTTCAAGAAATCTAAGATAGTCTAGTCGATAAGCTCCTAGTTTGATCCCTCAAAACTAATAGGTCCAATAAAAACAACTAAAATAAATAAACAAATTAATTCACTTGTGGATCAAGCCCCAAAGGGCCTTCTCCCAAGTGCATCCTATCTTTGGGGAGTCCAGAACTCCTATAAGAATTGCCTGAGTACCTGAGTTAAGATAAATCCTGCCACTCACTATAGTCTTAGGTCAGGTTCAATCTATTTTACCACAAGCAAGTTACCCCGACAGTCATATCGCTTCAAAAAGATATAAGACTATAACGCATTCTTTCTAGCATGATTATCCCAGACTAACGGGCAGCCCTAGGTCAGCTTCAATTTGTTGCCCAAAGCAACCAATCACCCCATGTCTTTTCTAGGAAGATGTGAGTCGAAGCTTTCTTCCCTTCAATTGATCATTGCAAACCGAAAGGCACTCCTTTATCGATAGTTCCCCATCACGAAGCTACTCTTTTGGTTCAAGCGAGATAGGTTTAGGCTTCTATAAGCTCATTCTCAGTGTGGTCCATCGCAAACCAATGGAATCCATCAAAATAAAAAAATTTTAAAATGAAATTTAATCTTGACTATCTTTAAACTGATCTAAGTCCCCTAGTGGCTCACTCAATAGTCAGTCTTGATTTGTTGCCCAAAGCAACCAATCACCCCAATGTTGTTCCAAGATGTGAGTCCCATGCTTTCTTCTTAAGACTTGACCATTGTATACCAAAAGGCATTTCTCCTTGGATAGTTACCTTGTTGGTAAACTACTCCCTTTGAAAAGTAATTGAAGTTAGTCTGGCCCATCCTACCCAATGCGCTCATCGCAAACCTATGGGATCCATCATAAACAAATAAAATAAAATAAAAATGAAATCATCTTGACTATCTTTGGTTTGATCTAAGCACCACATTCATTCACTCAATATACTCTAGGTTTCAATCTGTTCAATAGAATAGATTACCCCAAAGAACGGTCTTTACGGAGGATGTAAGTCTATGCTTTCTTCCTAGTATGTTGGCATCCCTTTGGTAGTCCTACTATGTGCTTAGTAGACTACCACTTTGGATTGGAAATCTGAGTTAGTCTTAGCCTTCATGGCTCCTATTCAGTACAACCCATTGCAAACCAATAGGGTTCATTTCAAAAATTCAAACCTAACAAAATTTAAAACAAATTCAACTCTCTCCCTAGGAGATCTCTCCTTAGTGAGATTCAAATCAAATCAAACCTCTCATCTCCTTGTAGATGACTTGAACCTACTTCCTAGTGGAAGGTTCACACTCATCCCTAGTGGATTTCTTCCCTCTCTCTTATGTCTTGGACATAAGTAGAGCCACATTGCACTATGCTCTTCTCTTCTTTCTTGGTGAATATTTCTTTAGTGCTTGTGATCTTTCGATGTTGATCATTTCACACTAATACGTATGTTCCTCCACACCACACCTATTGCCTTTGTTGACCTCATTTTTAGAATGAGCTCTCAACACTCCATCTTATTAGGACCTCTCTTAGACTTTAAGAGTTCCTTAGTCTTAAGACACATCGTGATTAGGTGGACACTCCACCTACTAAGACTTAAGAAGAGCCCATAGAATAGGTCATGCCTTGGGGTGTTAGGAAAATCTCCTACCCTTTAGCTTAAACCATTCCTCACTTTCCTTCTTCAAGTCAAACTCCAAATCAATTCTATTTGATTTTTCAAACTCAAATCAATTCCATGATTCAAATGAGATCCATGATTGAAATACATGATTGAAACCCATGATCAAAATCCATCAAAATTCCTAAGTCCTTAAGTCCTTAACCTTTCTTAAGGACTTAGCCAAAATCATGATCTAAACCTATTCAAATCTTTGATTTTCTCATGACCATTTATATATTCTCATTTATATTCACATATAAATGAAATATAAATTCAAACCCATCAAATCAAATTCAAAATTCCAAATCAATTCATGAAATTTTCTTAAATTCCTTTAATTTTCCATTAAAGGACTTAGCCAAAATCAACTCATGGGATTTTTTAAAAATCAATTTATATTCTCATTTATGTTCATATATAAATGAAATATAAATATAACTCAATCAAATCAAAAAATTAAATTCCAAATTTAAAATGCTTGAAATTCCTTAAATCCCTTTAATTTTTCATTAATGGATTTAACCTAAACTTTGATCAAACCATTTTCAAACTCATGGGATTTTCTCAAAATCAATTTATATTCTCTCATATATAAATGAAATATAAATAAATCAATCAAATCCAATCAAAATTAAATTTCAAATTAAAATTTATTTAAATCTTTAAATTCCCTTTAATGGATTTAACCTAAATCATGATTAAACTCTTTCAAATCCTTGAAATTTTCTCATAATTTATATATTTATATTCACATATATAAATGAAATATAAATTCAAACAATCAAAACCAACTCCAAAATCAAACTCAAATCCACTCAAAATCAAATCTAAGCCTTTCAAGTCAAAATCTTGAACTTAGCTAAATCAAATCAAGCCAAACTCTTGATTTTTTCTCATGGTTCAATCAATCCTACAATCATGAGCTCATATATAAATCCAAACCTCAATCAAACAATCAAACCCAAATCAAAATCAAACCCAAGACCCTTCATATTCTTCCTTTGAATATGAAATTTTCAAATGGATCAAAATCCATTTGACTTCAAACTTGTAAATGGATTTATATTTCAATCATAAGTCCATATACAAGATCAATCAACTTCAAATCAAGCTTTGACTATTTGACCTTAATTAGGCTCACTTGACCCAAAGTGACCTAAATTATGAGCCAACTTTGATCCTAACCAAATTGGATTCAACCAAACTCATATTTCTCTCATCAGGATCAACAATCATCATGGGATGATCAATCAATCAAATTGGGTCAAACCAAATCAAACCTAAGGGTTGACTAAGTCAACACTTAACCCAAAATGAAACCTAACATAACCAAATTACACCATAGGCCAAATTGATTGAAACCATTGATCCAAGTTCACTCATGACCTATGTTTGAACTTGACCAAGTCCAACATTTGAGCCTAACCCAACCCATTGGCCCACTTGATTAAGTTGACCCATTTTGACCTAAAGGCCAAAATGTGTCAAAACTTGATCTAAGCCAAATTGATTGAAACCAATGGGTCAAGTCCATCCCAAATCACTTGTGGAACTTGACCAAAGCCTCAATTGGCCAACTAGACCCAAACCTAGCCCAATTCTTAGACCCAACATGACCTAAAGGGGTCATGTTGAGCCAAAATTGAACTTAACCCAAATTGATTGGAAACAAAGATACCAATCCACTCCATATGACTAACCAAACCTAAACCTACCCTTGACCTAAATAAATAAAATGGGTCAAATGGTCCTTGACCCATTTGACCTAAATGAGTCATATAAAAACCAAATCTAATACCAAATTGAACCAAACCAAAGGCACCAAAATATTTCAAATGGTCATATGAACTTGACCCAACCTTGGTTTGACCCAATTTGACTATTGTCAACTTGACCCAAGTTGACCCATTTTGACCTAAATGGGTCAACATGAGCCAAACCCTATCAAATGGATTCCAAATCCATTAAAACTTGGCCCAACCTATTTTCTCAACATACCAAACATACCCAAATTGAAAAAATAGCAAAATGACCATTATACCCTAATCCATAACAAATTTTGGCTAGCCCATGGGTATTTTGGTCATACACTCATAATCATTTTGAGGCTTTTCCTAAAATCAAGGGGACTTAGTGATGAGTGTGCACCCAACCCAATGGGTTTAGGTCAACCCATTTGGCCCATGGACCAAACCCAACCCATAGCCATGAAATTGAAATTCCAAACTCCCCACAAAGCTCAATTGGATGCACATGGGAGTTAGCCTTCCACTCCTCTAGCCGAACCGACCATGTGCATTGCTATAACAGCCCAAACAACCCATCCCATGGTGTCAATTGGTTCAAAATGGCAAGTTTATTGTCAGTCATCCGATTTCCATAGGGGGAGATATACTCCCCTAATCCACTAAAATTTTCATTGCCACTTGATCGATTGGAACCTAGGAACTCTTAGAAATCTTCATAGAGCTACCCCAAGGTCCCTAGAGAGGATTGAGATTTCCCATTCTTCAATTTTGCATAGTGTAAAACAAGGGAGATCCATTGAAGAGCAAACTTCTATACACTCAACCTCATCCAAATTCCTCCTACACTCATCATCAAAGGATCAATTCGAGCCTACCCAAGCTTTCAATTGAGTTCCTATAGAAAGGAAGAACTCAATTCGATCAAAGCTACAAGGGAGATCAAGAGGAGTTGGTCCACCCATTCATCCACTCAATCTCAAGAGCTAGGAACTTCAAGGCTTGTCTCCACTAAACGAAGCTACCCGATCCAGAGCATGGTGATCACCTGAGATTAGTGATTTTTTTAGGCTAAGAGGTGTTGGTCCTTTGTGAAAGAAATTTCCATGGCATGTGAAATCCACCACTGGATTGGCCGCTCTAATTCTTTAGATGGTGTGGGTTGAGTCTTGAATGAATCCATAAAGGATTGGGATCGGATCTCCCCTTGGATTGTGAACGGTTCATAATCATCCTAAGGGAAGAACTCAGCTCATGTCAGCCGTCCATCTGCGCATTTTTAGATGGACGATTGAGATTATTTCCCACATTTTTAAATCTTTTATCCATTTTAAAACTGCAGGTGTATCCTCAACCATCTAATCTCTGATCGGGACTAAGGATAAAGTGTAACGCCCCTTGAGTTAAGTAAGGCTCATGACATGCATGTAAAGTGCATGACCCAGCCACCCGCGTTCAGTGAGTAGTATTAGCTAAGGATTAGTTAGGGATTATTATTAATTCTTAATTAATTCAGATAACTTCAAAACATATAACTCCTTCAAGAAAAACTAGAAAAATATAAAGAAAAATGCTATGGAAAGATAATTCGATCTACAATATTTTTAAAATGTTTTCAATGTATTTTGATTTCCATTTTATCTAAATTTGGGTTTATTGTTAAGTAGCTAATTATTCCCTAATTAAGCAACCAATTAATCTCAAATTTCTAGGGTTCATTTTATGGGATGGCCTTTTCCTCCCCTAATTTTCTTGAGATTTATTGAGGCCTTGATTAATTCTAGCTCATTCCTAATTACCCCTTCATGTAATTAAGGTGTATGGTATAGTTAGTGTATTTTCCTATGATTAAGTTGGATTAAGGTTAGATCCAATGAGTAGGAGTTTATGAATAATTTTGGGTATTTACCCTAAGTCATTCTCTAAACCCTCTTTTCTTTATTTAATCCCTTCTTAATTAAGGGTTAATTCATTGATTATCCCTTTAAACAATTTTTCAAAAAATTCTAACAATCTCCAAAACTTAATTAATCTACCTTGGGTAGTGCTTAGGTGTTCAATAGCCTAAGTCGAATTAAGAAAATTAAAACCCCTTTCATAAGTGTGAAGGGGTATTTTAAAAGTACTTAAGCTAAAACCCCTTAGCTTAATTAACTTTTAATTGTGAGCCAAATTGTATTAGGCCTTTCATTGCTAGGTGCATTACAAATTTAAATATCTTATGGGTTTTATGTCATCTCATTGGTTCATAATTATTTAGTTAATTTTTCTAAGGTGGTGTAGGTAAGGGTTAATTAAGTCACTTAATGCATACCTTAACCTAATCAACACTTAAAATTGATTTAATTATTTGAAAATTAAAAAAATATAAAGCACATATGAGAATGGGTTAGAAACAATAAACTCATCTCACCCTTTTAAAATTAAATCAAACTTCAAACAAACAAAAATCATTTTAAAATTCACTTTGATTTATTCTAAGTTTTCTTATTCTTTAAGAATGTCTTTAGGAATTAAGTAAAGTGAGTTTGTTTGCATGATTACATTGCTTTAGATCTTTCCCAACATGTTAAATTGTATGCCATGTGACTTATGCATCCATGATTTCATGTTTTCAAAGTTTTAAAATGAAATTATTTACTTTATGTCAAATGTGCATGTGTTGGCTAAAGTAAAATATGAGTGGCTATTATCACTACTAAATCTAAACTATTTTCAAAACCTATAAATAAAACATCAAATCTGAAAGTGTGCTATTCATATTATTATAACATGTGATGAGTTATAAAGTCATGTTTAGTGTAGCCTTTCCTTCCTTTCCTATGCTGGCATAGTTTTGAATAAGGGTTGTTAAGATGTAGGGTTCATTTGAAAAGAACCCAATACATAATTAAATCTATACCTTATTCATCTCTATGCCATCATCTAACAAGGGTTTCCTACATTTTCTTGAATAAATTGCATAAACAAAATCGTAACTATTAAATAACTTTTACATCTTACTTCTTTATTTCATTTCTTTTATATGCATGTTAGTACTTAAGAAAAGTGGTATATTAGTCTGGACAAACTCGAGATTGTGAGGCTTTAAGTAGCCCTAAGTAGGCCTTGTACCTTACACCTCTCGGTTAACAATGGCCTACTCACTTATGCCTTTCTTACTCATGCATGTATGTGAAATTTTGGAGAAAGAAAACCTTTTCTACTTAAGAAAAATCATGCATCCAAATCTTCTAAATTTTCTTAAATGAATTACTTAGCATGCATCATAAAGTGTATTAATTATCTTCATTTTATGTATAGATATGTTTAGGGTCCATCCATATGCATGTTATATATGTTGGGAAAGAATTGAAGTAATGTATGTTATGTGAATTTTGATTCATTTTCTTAATCTTAAAATGCCTTTCTTTTGATAGGTTTGTTTAGAGTTGATCTAAACTTAGATTAACTAAAATATTTAATCAAAACATTCACCTAAATTAAATTAAAACTTTTAGAAATTACTTAAGGATTAGGGAAAGAGAATATTCTCTTCTCCCTCTCTTTATAACTTAATAATTAATTATAGGTTTCACTTAAATCAAATTAAAACATGAAATAAAAATAGCCCAAAACACTTAAACAACTTAAATGAAACCCTCCTCTAAGTTGAACATGTCCTCCAGTCTTAGAAAATTTAAACATAAAGTCCTAAACCAAGCATGCCACACAAACCTTCAAAGCACACACATTAGCCTAAGTCACAACTTCTAGCTTTAGACTAGGTCGGTGTATGGTTTGATGTTATGTTTTATTTTATGATGAATATTTTAGACTGGATGTTAGGGTGTATGCTCGTAGAATGAATGGTAGGATGTGCTTAGTCTATTCTTTCTCTGGGATTGCTAAAGGGTGCTATCATAAATATAAATGCTTCTTCTTGCAAGTGCTTATATCCCTTAGCATAATCTATAGGCCAGGTGGACCTAGTCACCCATGTGTGGGGTGATAAGTCCAATATCCATGATTGGGATTTGTGTGGTGTGATTAGACTAACCTTTATTTTGCAGGTGGTAGTTAGATTTATGCTTTTCCTTTTCATGTAAAAATTTGTATATTTAAGATTGTTGGAATGATTTGTTATGGGAGATTAGGATGAGCATTGGTCATAATATTTCATCTTATGCACCATGTGAAGCCTTGAAGCATCTACCATTCAACCATCCAAAAGGAAGATCCAAAGAAGAAAGAAAGAAAGAAGAAAAGAAAGAAAGAAGAAAGAAGAAAGAAGAATAAAGCTTGAAGACCCCCCATAATAATGAATTCCTTTGCTTAAATTGTAATTCAATTCATTTGTAATCCAGGTTGTATAAGGGTATAGCTCAGCTACCCAATTTGATATTTTTTAGGGTTTGTGCGGTGGTGCCAAATATTTATTCTTTTTGCTAGTTTTATAAATTAATTGATGTTTGTTTAACTTGTGCATTAAGTGTCATGCTTTTCCTAATTTCTTTCTTGCTTTATGTATGGCCTGGATGTGGATTAGGCTTTTTAGGGAAAAATAAATCTTTTACCCTACTTAAAAATTTAAATTCAAATTAAACACCCATAACCTCACTTAAAGCTTAGGATTAAAATCAAGATAAAATAATTAGCAACCCCTTAGCTGGATGAGCTCTTTTCTTTATAATATCATGCACAAATACATCTTATTTCACTCTTGATTGGAGGGCTTCCACCTTTGCCAAAGAACTCGACTTGACCTTTGAGGGCCGTGGTGGAAACTCACCTCCTAAACTTCTCGCTAATTTTGGCCAATAATCTACTTTCTTATTCATTAGTCATAAAAATCCTATTAGCCTGATTCAAAATTGATTATCCAAAAATAGAATAAAATAAAATTTGAAATGTATTAGATTTAGGTCATTTGAAGTATGTCCCTTTACATGATATAGTCTCTTTATGGAGTGAGTTTAAGGACTTAGTCTCTTTTTAAATAAAAATAGCCTCGCTATCTTGCATAAGCATAAAGACTTGCCTACATGTATTTAAAATCATAGGAGGAGTTAGTTAGCGGCCACCCCTAGGCGGTTGTAAGTCTAAGTTGTCAGGTGGTTTGTCCTCTCTTGTGGAGGCAAACTAATTACCCATTTTTTTCTTATATTTAAGTTGTGTTTCACGGCCTCCAAGCTCCCTAGATTTTGGTTAGGTTGCCCTTGCTTAATTTCTCACCTCTTAGGCATTTCCTTAATCTTGTGTTAAGGAATCTTAGTTAAAATTCTAATGAAAAATACAACTCAAACAAACTAAATCAATTTCTAAAATGTATTATTGATAGTTTGAGATGCTTTGGTTTCTAGCATCGTGAGCATCTCCTACTTATTCTCATGTTGGCTTCAATAATAACTCTCTCTTTTGATCAATCCCATTTGATCTTCAAATATAAACCAATCGATTGATAGTCCTTTCTATTAAAATATTTGGAGACAATGATTATTTATGTTAATTGAGAGTTTTCTTAAAGGATCCTGTCCCTTAGGATGTAATTAACTATGGGGCTTGCCCCTATAGGAAATTTAATGAACCCAGTTAAAATAAACCCTGCTTTACTTTTCCATGTAAAGTAGGGGAAGAATCTCTAGTACATATGCAGACCCATCATCCTTAAGAGTCCTTATTGAGGTGATTGATTCCATTAAAGGGTAGTGACTTCTGTCTTTTGAGATGGTACACTATACCTTGATGACGTATCCGATTACCTGAATAAGTACATCTGCAGATCTACGTGGCATCCTACTAATATGAATTTCTATAAGGTCTCTTCTTTCTTTCTCTACAGATTTGAAAGGCGACTCCCCAATAAGAATTTATTAATTAGTACCCTCAAGGGTGCTCCGTTTGAGGCTTTCCTCCCAACATTTGAGTATGAGTCTAGACACTCCTCTCATCCTACTATCGTGCAGAAAAATTGTATGGTTAAATGGTTCCATACGAGGACATGAGAGCTTGAGAGGCATTTGCCCACCATGGATGAGTCTACTATGATCACTTCACCACTAATTACAAAAAACCAGTTTAATCCTCTAGATCGATAGAGGATGCGGATCTGCGCCTCCTAGTGGTGCATCTCTGACGCTTTCTTAGAAGGTATGCATAGCCTACTTTCATTTGTAGGAGCACATGGGCCTTCAAGTCCAATTTTCTTGATTATGATCATCCCCGTAGCATGGGGTCACATCTGATGGGAGGCCCATGAGGCCCATACATCATGCATTACTAGTAGAGAGCGATGGAGGTTCAGCCGTCAGCTAATTTCTTCGCTTTTGGTTGACTTTCTAGCTCGGGCTACCCCATCTCGATAGTATCCTCCTCTAACCGAAAAAATGAGGCGCTCATACATGAGTGGTGTCTCCACCCCACCGCTACCCATGTCCATCTTCATTGCAATTCCATCACCCATTCCATCCAAGGCATGTAGGCGCTAGAAGAAATGTACCTTGGTGATTGGTTATGGCCAGGATCTACTACACCACATGGTAGGGCGAGCTCCCACTGCCTTCTACCTAGTGGTGTGGAAGAGTGGCACCGAGCATCTGGTCATTCCTTCACCAACTCCACCCATTCAATGATCAGATGGTGTGATGATTATGGATATTCTAGATGATAGTTCTGGTAGCTGGTAGAGGAGATTGTACCCTATTATAGTCAACATCAGTTAGGATTATCATTCTTCTAGTGAGTGTAGTCCGCACAAGATTGACTCCCTAGCTTCAGGCGAGGTCTGGTGCCTCTCAGTGCATGATAGTGATCACATCGATCAGATCATGAAATTTGTACCTACCGAGTTAGATCGATCCTTAGATGAGATAGTTGCACACTATTTTATGGAGAAAAATGAGATCATAGGGTATGCATGGTCTGATGAACAAAGAGTAAGCTTTGATCCCAATGAAGATGACTTGATGGGGGATTCAATTGGCATATGCATGGTCGATAGAAGAGGTTCTCTTCTTAGGGAGTAATAGGCCATGGAAGGTGATGAGCTTGATCAAGGAAACACCACAGAATCAGTCCATCACCTCTGACTTCAATTAAGGTAGATAGATGAATAGATTGATAGGATGGCATAATAGTTGTAGGACTTGTTGGTAGTAGTGTTAGTGCTTCAGAAGCAAGTCTTTCCAGTTCATCCTAGTACAATGATTCCTAGAGTGCATGTTTAGATCCAAGTTAAGACTCTACCTCCCTTGCACTAGTATGTATAGGAAGGCAATGGAAAGTACCTCCATACATGAAAATGATCTAAAATCCATGGTTGAGCAGCAGATGAAGGAAGCCTTGGCTCAAGCCCAGGGAAGATCATTGATTCTAAAGGGTAGACCCTACCTAGAGGAGTTCGATGCTATCCAGTATCCCAAAGGTTTTGTGCCTCCTTCCTTCAAAAGCTTTGGTGGTAGAATCAAGGCGATATAGCTCACTTGGGAATTGTTTACACATGTGCTTCCTTTAGACTTTTATTAGTAGCCAATTGCTAGATTTTGTTAAAATTTAGTTTGACATTTCTTTAGAGCAACTCTTTATCAAGAGATTTGATGGAGCTTAGAAAGGGTTACAGTGATCTCTTAGCAACA
The DNA here is from genome assembly GCA_021442155.1 of Cymbidium sinense. Lineage (NCBI taxonomy): Eukaryota > Viridiplantae > Streptophyta > Magnoliopsida > Asparagales > Orchidaceae > Cymbidium > Cymbidium sinense. The sequence goes on from CM038219.1 coordinate 171,778,329, forward strand.
AACTCTGAGTCACTTTTATATATCTCATGCAAACTTGGTATGAAATGTGAACCTAAAACAACATGCCATTGAGATTCTCTTGAAGAATATCCATGGCCTAGACACCTTCAAGCTTAAGGGCTTCACCATAAAGACATTTGAAAAGCTAATAAACAAGGCGGCTAGTCTACAAGGAGAGGCCAAACATTTACCTTTTCCATCAATTGCCAAAGCAAAATCCCAATTGCTATGAGAAGAAATGTGAGTAGTAGCAATATTGACGTGGGAAGCATGTAGCTAGAGATCATTCCAGAGACCATGACCAAGAAATTTCCACCTTCTTTGCCACCACCGAGGTAGCCATATCGCCTCCACCTCAACCTCTAATGACCAACACAACCACGCCTCTACCATGCAAGAATGTATGCATATCTACCGTGTAGCTATGGTCCACCTACTTTATTAGATAAGTTAAACAAACCTTATTCTTTTTAAGAGGAGAGGTAATCAGAAAATCTTTAAGAACCTCTTAAAGAAACCTAATTTTAGCTACCCGAGCCTAGAGACTGGAGGAAGTAGTAAAAGTCATGATCCAAACTTTTGCCCTTACCACAGATGCTAGCCACATTTTGGAGGATTGCTTTACATTCAAGGATTGTCTTGAACACGCTTTCAAGATGTTGTCATTATCCCAAAGGAATACCTTATGGAACAACCTTCTAGTTCTATTAGGGTAATCCATGGGGATACAAGCGATCCTACCAAAACCAAAGAAAGTTAGGATATTTCTTTGTCTAAAACCTCTAAGAAAATAATCCAGAAGATCAAGAAGCTTTCCTTACAGGTGCTTGAGCCAGCTCAAACCTCTAACACCAAGGAAGGTTTGAAGTTTGTCAACAAACTCTAAACTGGGAGCTTAGCAACAACAAAGATGTGGGCCTGATAGCCTTTAGCACAACCACGATCATGTCCGCCTCCAGCCTTCGCAGCTTCCACACCTGACTTCTTTCATTTTACTTTCTATTTCTTCTACTAGTAGAACTCTTGTATCAGTGGATAAGGGCATCAAATCTCTTACTCCACTCACTCTACTTGACTTCTACTTTGTACCTCCAAATACTTCCAAGAAATTGAAGAATAAAGTTGATTTGAATTACATCTGTGTCTCTTCTGATGAGTTGTCTTCTTCTATTCCAAATGATAACTCTTCAAGTCTAATTAACTATAATAATTCTGATCTTCCTCTTCCTGATTCAGAGTTGGACTTTCCAACTCTGAATACTATGGGTTCACCTCTTGAGATAGACTTGGAATCATCCAATTTTAAGAGTCCCATAGGAGAAGTTAGAGCTTGAAGTGCAGAACTTGCCACCACCTTGCCTCCATTATTACTTCGTTCAGTTACGTATTGCTAGTTTTCTACCTCCTAAGGGTGACACCTCAGATAGAGAAAAAAAAGTCATTTAGTCGAAGATCGAAGCCTTCCATGAGATGCTCCACCCATGGATATGCTTGGAAGACCAAGAGGTGGACTACAACATCCTTTCTCATCTAAGAAAGTTGCCATCTAAGCTAAGCATATATGATGCCCTTGTCTTATCCAAAGAGATGAGGGAATCACTAATCAAGGCTCTCCTTGATCCTAAAATATGCTTAGCTCAGCTGACCGCTATAGGTGAGGAAGCACACTATGCCAAAGAAGCCCAAGGGATCACCTTCACAGATGAAGACCTTCTACTGGGGGACATGGAGCACAACCGCTACCTATACATTACAGTTGACATGGACAGGTTCAAACTTGCCAAGGTTCTTGTGGATTTAAGTGCATCACTAAACATTCTAAGTATAAAGACCCCTGCCTATTTGAAGATACATCTACTCGAGGAGATAGATGATGTTGAGAGGATTCAATGATCAAGGTGAGGGCTTTAGGTTCCATAGTGTTACCATTGGAGATGGTGACTTAAAAGCCAAGTTCTACATCATTTCAATACTTCATTCATTGCTTTGCTTGGTAGGCCTTGGATACATCAACAAGATGTTCCATCCTCCCTTCATCAATGCATCAAGTTCAAAAGATGGAATTGAAATCTTGTATTAATGGGGATGAAAAGCCATTTTCAATTAGAGAGGTTGAGATTTATGAGGATGACCTACTATCTTCCTCAAAAACACCCTTTCTCGTGAACTTGGACAAAATTCAAATAAAAATGCAAAAGCAAAAGAAAATGAAGCAGAAGAAAAGATAAAAGAAAATGAAAGTCGAAGTACACAAGAAAGGGGAATTGAAGAAGAAATAGATCTGCATATCACATTCCACCCATAGTTCATTCCATCATATGGACATGTGGGTAGGATGGCTCAACCTCCACCAGGTAGAGGTAGAGGTAGAAACAGAGGCAGTTCTAGAGGTGGAGACCCCTAGTTGGCCTTCAGCCAATAGAGGTCATGTTCTAGTTCATAGGAGTACCCTATTATTCACATAGACTTGGAATCCAGCTCGAGGGATGATTCTAATGTGATTAGTGCTAACCCCTCTCGGCGGGTTCCATTGGAGGTGACTTTTGATCCGGAGATGAAGATGGGCCTCCAAAAAAAAAGCAAAGTATTCATCTGGTTTATGTGAAACTATTGGCAATTGGGAACCTTAGCTCTTACCTCACTTACATCTCAGAAAGTTGAAGGTTTAGTAGTTAAGAAGTCCTAAGTCTTCCGGTGACATGAAGTAGAAGAGGTTCTTTTGGGATCATCATCTCAAGTCCGAGCTCAATGTTGGACTTGAAGAAGATACTTTTAGAGAATTAATGGAATTACCTTTTGACTTTTACTCACCTTGTGTTCAAAATCTTATACAAAAGGTTTAGTTCCTCACACTTGGTCCAAGTACATGTCAGAATACTTTGAAAAATTATGGAATAATACAGGCAGGGAAGCACAATCAAGAGCAAGACTAGGATTTGACACAGTGGGTCCAGTCGATGATGAAGATTATTGCCTAGTTGTTACCAACCATTTAAAATCTGATAGGTTCTTCTCACACATCCCCAACTCTTATGAGAATGTGTGTTTAGAAACTTGGATGATCCGATGATCTCAAGTCAAAGAGGCATGCAGTTTGAAGGAGATTCATTCAATAATCAACCTCGATAAAGAAAATCCTCGACATACATCGGTTCTTTGAATGAAGAAGAAACCAATGACTTAGTTAGGCTATTGGTGAGTTTAAAGAAAGAAATATATGATTATCTCACGGATTTGCAGTCCACATAAGCTAATAGACCCCTAATACCTATTAAGCAAGCTCCTAGATGCATTAGAAATTGAACAACGGTCATTTTTTGAAGTCAAGAAATTGATCGATCTTTGGTTTCATCGGGAAGAAAAATATCTACACGGTTAGCTAGTGTCATCCCAATTAAGAAGAAGAATGGCCAAATTCACATTTGCATGTCAATTTTAGGGACTTAAATAAGGCATGTCTAAGGATGAGTTTCTCTTCTATACCAATTAATGGTGGACATGCCTCATCTCATGTAGTTCTCTTTCATGGATGGGTCATCCTATAACTAAATCAAGATGTCTCAAGATGAAAGAAACAACTTTTGAACCCGTCGAATCTTCTATTATAGGGTCATGTCGGCCTTAAAATGCTGGTGCTACACATACCAGGGCCATGACTGATCTTCAATGAACTCATCCATCATTAGGTTGAGTGCAACATTGATGATCTAGTAGTCAAAATCTGAGAAAAGGAAGACCACCTCTTTGATTTGAGATTAGTTTTTGAACGATTAAAATAATATAACCTTAAAATGAATCCCTCAAAGTGTGCATTCGGAGTAGCTTTAAGGAAATTCCTTAGGATTGTTGTTCACCGGGGAATAAAATAGATCTTGAAAAGATTAAAGCTATCTTAGAAATGCCATCTTATAAGAGTTTAACTCAACTCAAATCCTTTTAAGGATGGCTGGTGTATCTAAGATGCTTTATCTCAAACATATCTAGGAGATGCAAGCCATTCTCAATACTTATCAAAAAGGGTGCCAAGTTGAAGCGGGATGACAAGTGCCAGCATGCATTCAAAGACATCAAAGAATACTTGGTAAAGTAGCCAATTCTCGTAGCCCCTATCTGCCATTGATCCTTTACACTGCTGCATTGGATGACTCTCTTGGTGCTCTATTGGCCCAAGCCAATGATGAGGGGAAGGAAAGCACACTCTACTACCTCAGCCATCGTCTGATCCTCTGCTAAAGCAAACTATCCACCTATTGAGAAACATTGCCTAGCTTTGATCTTTGCATCTCAGAAGCTATGACACTACATGCTTTCTCATAAGGTGAACTTGATCTCAAGAACCAATCCACGTACCATGACATGAACACTTTTTTGGATGTTTGGCTCATTGGTCCATGATACTCTCTAGTTTGATATCATTTATACCCCTGTGCGTAAAGAATAGGCACTAGCGATTTCTTAGACACACCCACTTCCTGTTGATTCTCAGCTTAGTGATGATCTCCCTGATGAACAAATCATGAACTTAGGGAGGCCAACCACCAGATGGGAGATGTATTTTGATGGTCGCTTCTTTTCTTAAAGGTGAAGCACCATGATCTATTCTCCGAAAGGCGGGGGGTAGGAATAATTCTTCTAACTCTAAATCGTGATGTGATGAGATTCTCATACTATCTTTCCAACCCTTGCACCAACAATGATGCTGAGTATGAGGCTTTGATTATCGATCTGGAGTTAGCCATCACTATTAGTGTTAAGAGTATTAACATCTTTGGGGATTTTCAGTTGGTCATCAACGGTGCTAGATCTACGATCCTCAAGCAAGCTTCATCTTACTATGAGTATACCATGAAGGCATTGTTGATTCAGAGTTACCATCTACAAGGTTCCGAGCGAGAGAACGAGCAAATGCTTTGGCCAAACTTTCCAAAGAGTTGGCATGTCCAGAAGATGAGTCCATTTCAATAAGGGTCCAAAATAGACAAGTCTTATCCCTTATTGATTCAGAACTCATCGAGAGACTTTCTCTTGAAGGGGAGGTTACCGTTGCTAAAATGGACAAGGAGTTGGATTGGAGGCAACCATTCATAGATTACTTGAACACTAATAAAGTACCTCAAGAGAAATCTCAAGCCCATCATGTGAAATAGAGAGCTCTTTCCTATGCTCTTGTTGATGGCACCTTGTACCACCGATCTTTTGACCAAATGTGGTTATGTTGTTTAGAAAAACATGAAGCCCATGACATTATAACTATTATTAGGTTTATGTGGAGCATCATCGGTCGAAGATGAAGATCAAGATCAAAGACTTGGATACTCGGCCTTCTATGATCACAAATTGCATGGATGTTGCTTGGAGATGCCATCAGTATTAGGTGCACGATGTGGTCCTCCACCAACCACCCAGCATTCTACACCTACATTGGCTTCATGGCCATTTGAGTGTTGGGGTACCAACATTGTGGGTCTGATCAATCCTTCTTCTTCTAAGGGGAATTAATTCATATTAGCTGCTACTGACTACTTTTCCAAGTGGACAGAAGCCATCCCACTCAAAGAGGTCACAACTCACCATGTGCTTCAATTTTTTAGGAACCATATTGTATATAGGTTCGGGGTGCCTCGATGAATTATATTCGATAATGGTACTACATTCAAATGCATGAAGATCAACAGTTTTACTAGAAGATATGGTATAGATTAGAGATAGTCTACCATCTACTACCCCAGAGCTAATATCTTAGCAGAAGCATTCAACAAAAATCTCATCCAGATACTAAAGAAGGCTCTTAATGATAATAAATAATAGTGGAATGAGCAGTTGGTTGAAGTCTTGTGGGCCTACCGCACCACATACCAAACTCCAACTCACTCTACCCCATTTTTCTTAGTGTATGGGTCTGAAGTTGTTCTTCCCTTAGAAGTTCAACTCCCTTCACTAAGGATAGCATTGGGTAACAAGATCACTACCGAGTAGAATGCAAAGTTATGGTTAGAAGAGCTCGAAGGTTTGGAAAAAAGTATCCTAAGAGCGTGCCAAAATCTTGAGTTGTACAAGGCCAAAATGATTCAAGCTCATAACAAGGCTGGTCACAGGTCTTTAAGTAGGAGAACTTGTGTTAGTCCTAAGGAGACCAATTGTTGCCTGTCGAAAGATGGGAGGCAAGTTTGAACCCACTTGGGAAGGCCCTATGTCATAGAGAAGGCCTACCAAGGAGGATCTTATGAGCTTATTGATTGTAAAGGGGAACACCCGATGCTTCCAATTAATGGGCTCTATCTAAAGAAATATTACCCATGAAACAAAACATGTTTGAAAATAATTCATTAATAAAAAGAATAAAATTTGATTCCTTTCATCAAATCTTCTCTTCTTTCGAAGTGTTATTTGCTTATCTTGTGAATCCACCATGACGTGTTTAAGGTAGGTGTAAGAGTCCCCAGTGGCATCCTATCCCTCTTTTACAATACAAACATAATATCCCAATGCTTTTAGAATAGGTGTAAGAGAATTGGAGAGGCATCCTATTTTGATTAACATAACTAAGTTAGGTGTGAGAGAACCCAAGTGGCATCCTTTCTTAGTAGAGGTTCTTGTTTCTATATGTGGCATCATTTCATAATTCCCCGGCGTGTTTTAAGGTAGGTGTAAGAATCCCCTAGAGGCATCCTATTCCTTTTAGCACATGCACAACAACAAACACAAATCTTTTATCTCAAGCTATTTTGATGTGGGAGCAAACCCCTTGTGGCACTCACTCATTAGCTACTCTAGGTCGGGTCTATATGCTACCTCACTAGTATGTCACCCCAGTGGTCACTTGTTGGAAGATGTGAGTCCCCACTTTCTTCCTAATTTGATCATTGCAAACCAAAGAGTGCCTTATTAGTAAGGTATGCTTCTTGCCCAATAAGCTACCTCATGTTGACTTTTCTTAAGAAGATGTGAGTCCCATGCTTTCTTCTTGAACTAGCCATCATGTCTAACTAGGTTGAGTATATTTGAGGTTTAGGGTAAGTCCCCTAGGCTCCTTTCCTCTTGACTACTTTTGAGTTGATAAGTCTCCCAATGGCATTCACTCATAGTCATCCCTAGGTCGGGTATCACCTATCGAGCCGAAGATAGACTATCCCAATAGTCAGTTCCTCCATAGGAGGATGTGAGTACCCGAGCTTTCTTCTTAGGATGATTATTACAAACCGACGGGCACCTTAGGTTGGTTGATGTTCACTATGCTGACAGCGACTCACCTAGTGAGTACAACACTTTGGCAGATATGAGTCCCCTTGCTTTCTCCTTGAGTTAGACACCGAATATCTAATGGATATATGACTAGCCATGTCATCTTCTCTAGGGTGTTGGATTAAGCCCTTACTGGCCCCATCCCCTGTGGGCACTCTATGGATCAAGTCCTTTTCGACCATATTTAAACCTACGGGTTACTTTTGGATTGGGATTCCCTTTCCTAGTAGCCACCCATGTGGTTGGAAAATTTATTTGCAATGCGATTTTCTCTTGGTTCAATAAATCTAAGATAGGTCTAAGGCGATATAAGCTCCTTCTCTTTGATCCTCATAAACCAGATGATAAAATAACTAAAATAAAAAAATAAAAATAAATTCACTTATGGATTAAAATTCAAGCCCCAAAGGGCCCCTTCTCCCAAGCAGACATCCTATCTTTAGCAATGTGAACTCCCTATAGAATTGCACTACTAAGTTGAGATAAATCCCAGTGGTACTCACCGTAATTATCCTTAGGTCGGGTTCAATCTATTTTTCCACAAGCAGGTTACCCCGACAGTCATTTCTCTTTGAAAGATGTAAGGCTATGATGCATTCTTTCTAGCATGATTGTCACAAACGAGCAGCCCTAGGTCAGGTTAGATTTGTTGCCCAACCGATCACCCCAGTGATCTTTTCTAGTGGAAGATGTGAGTCCCCAAGCTTTCTTCCCTTCAATTGATCATTGCAAATTGAAAGGCACTCCTTTGGTCAGATAGTTCTCCCATGGGAAGCTACTCCCTTTCGTTCAGTAAATCTGAGATAGGCCCAAGCTTCTATAAGCTCTTTCTCAGTGTGATCCATCACAAACCAATGGAATCCATCAAAATAAACAAATTTTAAAAAAATGAAATTAATCTTTGACTATTCTTGAGCTGATTTAAGTCCTCTAGTGGCATTCACTCGATAGTCAGCCCTAGGTCGGGTTAGATTTGTTGCCCAAAGCGATCACCCATGATCTTTTATAGTGGAAGATGTGAGTCCCACAGCTTTCTTCTTTTGATCATTACCAAGGCACTCCTTTGGTGGATAGTTCTCCCATTGTGAGAAGCTACTCCCTTTGGTTGAGTAAATCTAAGATAGGCCCAAGCTTCTATAAGCTCTTTCTCAATGTGATCCATCACAAACCAATGGAATCCATCAAAATAAATAATTTTTAAAAAAAATGAAATTAATCTTTGACTATTCTTGAGCTGATTTAAGTCCCCCAATGGCATTCACTCGATAGTCAGCCCTAGGTCGGGTTAGATTTGTTGCCCAAAGCAATCGATCACCCTAGTGATCTTTTTCTAATGGAAGATGTGAGTCCCGAGCTTTCTTCCCTTCAATTGATCATTGCAAACCAAAAGGCACTCCTTTGGTGGATAGTTCTCCCATTGGTGCTACTCTTTGGTTCAATAAATCTGAGATAGGCCCAAGCTTCTATCAGTGTGATTCCATTGGTTTAAATAAATTTTAAAAATTAAATTAATATTTGACTTTTCTTGAGCTGATTTAAGTCCCCAAAGGCATTTACTCAATAGTCAGCACTAGGTCAGGTTTGATTTGTTGCCCAAGGAAACCAATCACCCCAGTGGTTTTTTGTCTCTAGAAGATGTGAGTCCTCATGCTTTCTTCTTAAGACTTGACCATTGTATACCAAAAGGAACTTCTCCTTGGTTGGATAGTCCTACCTTGGGGTTGGTAGACTAATCCCTTTGAATTGGTAAATCTGAGTTAGGTCTAGGCTTCCATGGCCTCTACTCAGTGCAGTTCATTGCAAAATTATGAGATCCATCATAATCAAAATAAACAAATAAATTTAAAAATGAAATCAATCTTTGACTATCTTTGAGTTGATCTAAGTCCCCTAGTGGCATTCACTTAATAATTACCTTAGGTTGGTTCATTATTTGCCAATAGATTACCTAGAGGTCTCTACTTTGGAGGATGTAAGTCTATTACACTTTCTTCCTAGTATAACACTATACAGAAAGGCATCCATTTGGTCGGCTAGTCCTACTATGTGTTTAGTAGACTACCCCTTTGGATTGGTAAATCTGAGTTAGGTATTAGCCTCTATGGCTCCTATTCAGTACAACTCATTGCAAACTAATAAGATTCATCTAAAATTCGAACCTAATAAAATTTAAAATAAATTCAACTCTCTCCCCCGGCGGAGATCTCTCATTAGTGAGATTCAAATCAAATCCAACCTCCATCTCCTTGTAGATGACTTGAACCTACTTCCCTAGTGGAAAGTTCACACTGTATCCCTTAGTGGATTTCTTTTCTCTCTCTTATGTCTTGGACATTGCATTATGCTCTAAAAAAGACATAAAATCCATGGTTGAGCAGTAAGTGAAGGAAGCATTGGCTCAAGTCCAGGGAGGATCATCAGTTCCAAAGTCCTTAGATTCAATCCAATATCCCAAGAGTTTTGTGCCTCCTTCCTTCAAAAGCTTTGACAGCAGTGGAAACCCAAGGCACATATATCACACTTCAGTGCCAGTTATTATAATGTTGATGGCAGCGACACTTTGCTTTTTTTCCTTTTCATTAGTAGCCTAGCGGGTATTGCTTTCGATTGGTATGCTGAATTGCCCAATGATTCAGTAAAGATATTTGCTAAGTTAGAGCAATTCTTTATCAAGAGGTTTGTTGGAGCTCAAATCTTGTATGATTTTGTTGTAGCACAGACACCATGAGTCCCTTGTTGATTATATTCTCCAATGAAAACTTGAGTATGCAATAAAACCAATCAAACATGCCATTTGTTTTGAAGAATATCCATGATTAACCTTCATCTGTAAGCTTCACTATCAATTTGAGAATCATCAATATCATAGTCTACAAGGAGAAGCCAAACATTTATCTTTTTAAGATCATTACTAAAAACAAAACCATAAAAGGTTTATGAGAAGAAGCCAATTAAATAAAATAGCTAGCTAGATCTCAAGAGATAATGACTTTAGTAGCCTCCACCTCCTTTCACCCAAATCTTGGCCTTCAAGCCTCCATCATAGCCTCCTTAGCCATACTAGCATCATCCAAAGTATTTATGGTCCACCTACTCTTATAGATAAGCTTAACAGACCTTATTCTTTAAGAGGGAGGTAATGAAGATCTTTAAGAATCTTTTAAAGAAGCCATTTTTAGCTACGATCTAAGAGATCGAAAGTAAGCAAAATTCATGATCAACTTTGTATCTAGGCTATGTTTTAGAGTATTACTTCACATTCAAGGACTGGCTTGAACATAACTTCAAGACTAGTGCTGTAATTATCCCAAAGGAATACTGTTGACCTCATTTTTAGGATGAACTCTCAACACCTCCATCTTAGGCTTAGGACTTTCTCTTAGACTTTAAGAGTTCCTTAGTCTTAAGATACATCTAGTGATTAGGTGGACACTCACTTAGAAGACTTAAAGAGTAAGCCATAGGAATAGGTCATGCCTTAGGGGTGTTAGGAAAATCTCTTACCCTTTAGCTTAAACCATTCCTCACTTTCCTTCCTTCAAGTCAAATTCCAAATCAATTCTATTTGATTTTTTCAAACTCAAATCAAATCCTTGATTCAATTCCATGATTCAATTCTATGATTGAAATCCATGATTGAAACCCATGACCAAAATCCATCAAAAATTCCTAAGTTCAAATTCCTAAGTCCTTAACCCTTTCTTAAGGACTTAACCAAAACTATGAGCTAAACCTATTCAAATCTTTGAGATTTTCTCATGATCCATTTATATTATCATTTATATTCACATATATAAGTGGAATATAAATTTAAACCCATTAAATCAAATTCAAAATTCTAAATCAGTTCATGAAAATTTTCTTAAGTCTCTTTAATTTTCCATTAAAGGACTTAGCCAAAATCAACTCTAAAATTTGATCAAATCAATTCAAATCCTTGGGATTTTCTCAAAACTTATTTGTATTCTCATTTATATTTTTATATATAAATAAAATATAAATATAAATCAATCAAATCCAACTCAAAAATTTAATTTCAAATTTAAAATGCTTGAAATTCCCTTAAATCTCTTAATTTTTCGTTAATGGATTTAACCTAAACTTTGATCAAAACTTTTCAAACTCATGAGATTTCTCAAAATATATTTGTATTCTCATTTATGTGCTCATATATAAATGAAATATAAATATACAATCCATCAATCCAATTCAAAAAATAAATTTCAAATTAAAATTTTATTAAATCCTTTAAATTCCCTTTGAAAGGATTTAACCTAAATTATGATTAAACTCTTTCAAATTCTTAAAATTTTCTCATGATCAATTTATATTCTCATTTATATTCACATATATAAATGAAATATAAATTCAAACAATCAAAACCAACTCCAAAACTTAAACTCAAATCAAATCAAAATCAAATCTAAGCCTTTTATCAAGCCAAAACCTTGAACTTAGTCAAATCATTCCAAATCAAGCCAAACCCTTGATTTTCCCTCATGGTTCAATCAATCTTACAATCATGAGCTATTATATAAATCCAAACTCCAATCCCTCAATGAAAACCTAAATAAAAAATCAAACCGAAGACCTCTTCATATTCTTCCTTTGAATATGAAATTTTCAAATGGATCAAAATCCATTTGACTTCAAACCACTTGTAAATGAATTTATATTTCAATCATAAGTCCATATACAAGATCAATCAACTTCAAATCAAGCTTTGACCAAGCCATTTGACCCACTTACTCACTTGACCCAAAGTGACCTAAAGTACCTTATGAGCCAACTTTTGATCCTAAATTAGATTGAACCAAACTCATATATCCCCTCATCATGATCTACAATCATCATGGGATGATCAATCAATCAAATTGGGTCAAACCAAGTCAAACTTAAATATTTACCAAATCAACACTTACACTTAACCTAATATAGCCAAATTCCACCATAGACCAAATTGATTAAAACCATTGATCCAAGTTCACTCATGACCTATGTTTGAACTTGACCAAGCCAACATTTGAGCCTAACCTACCCAATTGGCCCACTTGACCCAAGTTGACTCATTTTGACCTAAAGGGCTAAAATGTGTCAAAAATTGATCTAAGCCAAATTGATTGAAACCAATGGGTCATGTCATTCCAAATCACTTGTGTAACTTGACCAAAGCCTCAATTGGAACTAGACCTAACCAATTGACTTTAGACCCAACATGACTGAAGGGGTCATGTTGAGCCAAATTGAATCTAACCCAAATTGATTGGAAAAAAAATACTCCTCCATATGACTAACCAAACCTAAACATACCCTTGAACTAATCCAAATAAGTCAAATGGGGCAAATGGGTCAACTTGACCCATTTGACCTAAATGAGTCATATGAGCCAAAACCAATTCCATACCAAATTGAACCAAACCAAAGGCACCAAAATATTTTGAATGGTCATATGAACTTGACCCAACCCTTGGTTTGACCTAATTTGACCAATAGGTCAACTTGATCCAAGTTGACCCATTTTGACCTAAATGGGTCAACATGAGCCAAACCCTATCAAATGGATTTCAAATCTACTGAAACTTGGCCCAACCTATTTTCTCAACATACCAAACATACCCAAATTGAAAAAAAAAATAGCAAAATGACCATTATACCCCTAGGCCATAGAACAAATTTTGGCTAGCCCATGGGTATTTTGGCCATACACTCATCATAGTCACTTGAGGCTTTCTAAAAGCTTAAGGGGACCTAGTGATGAGTGGTGCACACAACCCAATGGGTTTGGGTCAACCCATTTGGTCCATGGACCAAATTTGACCCCATAGCATGAAATTGAAATTTCAAACTCCCCTCTAAACTCAGTTTAATGCACATGGGAGTTAGCATTCCACTCCTCTGGACAAACTGATCATGTGCACACTTCCAACAACATAAACAACCCACTCCATGGGGTCAATTGGATCAAAATGGCAAGCTCATTATAGATCGTTCGATTGCCATAGAGGGAGATATACTCCCCCTAATCCACTAGGATTTCCATTCACTACTGATTGATTGAGACCTAGAGAGAGTTAGCAAACATTAGAGAGCTTTCCCAAGGCCCCTAGGGAGGATTTGAATCTTGCATTTCTTGATTTTGCACAGTGCAAAATAGGGGAGCTTGATCCAACTCCCAACTTCTTCTATACTTGATCCCATCCAAATTCCTCAAGACACTTGATCCCAGGACCAAGTCGAGCTACTGAGTTCCCACTGTATTCATCCACTCAACCTCAAGACCTAGGAACTTTAACATGGCTTCATTTCCTCTAGATAAAGCTACCTCATCGATCCCGAGTGCAGGTGATCACCTCCGATGAGGTTAGTGATTTTTTGACCACTTAGATTGATAGGTGTTGGTCCATTGTGAATGGAATTTTCATTATATATGAAATCCACCGTTGGAATGACCGCTCTAGTCCTTTAGATGGTGTGGGTTGAGTCTTGAATGAATCTATGATAGGTTGGGCTCAAATCTCCCCTTAGATCATGGATGGTTCACATTTCATCCAGGAAGAACTTCACCCATCATCCATCCATCATTTTAGATGGGACAATTATTAGGCATGTTTTATAAACCCTTTATCCAATTTAAACTATGGGTGTATCCTCAGCCATCTAATCTTTGATCGGACGGCTAAGGATAAAAGCATGTGCCCCGCCAGCCACCCCCTTGATTTGATGTTTAAGTGGGTGGCTCACGGCATTATGCATGTAAAGCGCACTGACCTCCACCGCCACGCGTCACGCCATGAGCTGGTATTAGGCAGGGATTAGTTAGTGATTATTTTTAATTCTTAATTAATTTAGAAACCTTCAAAAAACTATAACTCTGTCAAGAAAAATCAAAAAAATATAAGGAAAAATGCTATAGATAGATAATTTCATCTATAATATTTTAAAAATATTTTCAATGGATTTTGAGTTCCACTTTTCTCTAAATTTAAGTTTCTTTGGGAATGTTAATTAGTTAATTATTCCATAATTAAGCCACCAATTGATCTTAAATTTCTAGGGTTCATTTTAGGTGATGACCTATGCCTCCCCTAATTTTCTTGAGATTTATTGAGGCCTTAATTGGAGAAATTGCTAGCTCATTCCATAATTACCCCTTCATATAATTAAGGGTAATTAAGGTGTGATTAGTGGATTTATCCTATGATTAAGTTTGATTAAGGTCAGATCCAGTGAGTAGGGGTTTTATGGAATAATTTTGGGGCATTTTTTCTAAGCTATTCCCTAAACCCCCTTTTCTTTCCTTAATCCCCTCTTAATTTAGGGTTAATTCATTAATTATCCCTTTAAACAAATTTTCAAAAATTCTAAAAAGTTTCATAACTTAATTAATCTACTTTGGGTAAATGCTTAGGTGTTTAATAGCCTAAGTCTAATTAAGGAAATTAAAACCCCCTTTCATAAGTATGAAAGGATGTTTTAAAAGAACTTAAGCTAAACCCCTTAGCTTAATTAAATTTTAATTGTTAACTAAATTGCATTAGGCCTTTTCATTACTAGGTGCATTGCAAATTTAAGTACCTTATGGGTTTTATGTCATCTCATTGGCTCATAATTACTTAGTTAATTTTTCTAAGGTGGTGTAGGTAAGGGTTAATTAAGCCACTTAATCCATACTCTAACCTAATCACCACTTAAAAATATATTTAATTATATAAAAATTAAATAAAAATACAAAATATATGTAGGAATGGGTTAGGAGTAGCAAACTCATCTCACATTTTCAAAATTAAATCAAACTTCAAACCAAACAAAAATTATTTTTGAAATTCACTTTGATTTACTCTAAATCTCTTATCCTTTAAGAATGTCTTTAGGATTTAAGTAAAGTGAGTTTGTTTACATGCTTTCATTGCTTTATATCTTTCCCAACATGTTAAATTATATGCCATGTGATTCATGCATTCATAATTTCATGTTTCAAAATTTTAAAATGAAAATTGTTTACTTTATGTAAAATATGCATGTGTTGGCTAATGTAAGATATAAATGGCTATTATCACTACTAAATCCAAAGTATTTTCAAAACCTATAAATGAAACATCAAATATAAAAGTGTGCTATTCTTTTAATTATAAGCTTACATGTGATAGATTATAAAGTAATATTTAGTGTAGCCTTTCCTTCCTTTCTTATGTTAGCATAGTTTTGAATAAGGGTTAGTAAGATGTAGGGTTCATTTGAAAACAACCCAACACTTACTTAATTTCAAACCATATACATCCCTATTCTCTCACTTAAGAAGGATTGCCTATATTTTCATGAGTAAATTGCATAAACAAAAAAAAAATGAAACTATTAAACATCTTTTGCATCTTCCTTTTCCACTTTATTTATTTTATATGCATGTTAGTATTTAAGGAAAGTGATATATTAGTCTGGACAACCCTGAGATTGAGAGGCTTTAAGTAGCCCTAAGTAGGTCTTGTATCTTATACCTCTAGTTAACAATGACATTATACTCACTTATGCCTTTCCTACTTTCATGCATATATGTGAAATTTTGGATAAGGAAAACTTTTTCTACTTAAAAAAAAATCATGCATATTCAACTTCTAAATTTTCTTAAATGGATTACTTAGCATGCATCATAAAGTGTGTTAACTACTCTCATTTGCATGTATAGATATGCTTAGGGTCCATCCATATGCATGTTATATATGTTGGGAAAGAATTGAAGTAATGTGTGTTATGTGAATTTTGATTCATTTTATTTAATGTTAAAATGCATTTCTTTTTGAATAGGTTTGTTTAGAGTTTGTCTAAACTTAGGATTGAAGAAAAGATGTAATCAAAATATTCACCTAAATGAAATTAAAATGTGAACTTACCTTAGAAATTACTTAAGGATTAGGGAAGGAAGGAAAGTTCCCTTCTCTTTTCCTCTCTTTATAACTTAGTAATTAATTATAAGTTTCACTCAAACCAAATTATAACATGAAGTAAAAATGACCAAAAAATACTTAAACCACTTAAATGAAACCTTCCTCTAAGTTGAACATGTCCTTCACACTTAGAAAATTTGAAACTAAAGTCTTAAGCTAAGCATACCACACAAACCTTCAAAGCCCACACATTAGCCTAAGTCACCACTTCTAGCTTTAGGTTAGGTCTGTGCATGGCTTGATGTAATGTTTTATTTTGTGATGAATGTTTTAGACTGGATGTTAAAGTGTATGTTTGTATAATTAATGGTAGGACGTGCTTAGTCTAATTATTCTTTTCTGTAGGGGATTGTGCTAAAAGGGCACTATAAAATATAAATGCTTCTTGCTTGTGTGCTTATACCCCTTAATCCATAGGCTAGGTGGACTTTGTCACCCATGTGTGGGGTGATAAGTCCAATATACATGTTTGAAATTTGTGTGGTGTGATTTGACTAACCTTTATTTTGTAGGTGTTAGTTAGATCTCTACTTTTTTCTTTTCATGTAAAAATTTATATATTTAGGGTTTTGGAATTATTTATTATGGAAGATTAGGATGAACATTGGTCATAAGATCCCATCTTATGCACCATATGAAGCCTTAGAGAATCCTCCATCCAATTATCCAAAGGAAGATCCAGAGAAGAAAAGAAGAAAAGAAAAGAAAGAAGAAATAAATTTTCGGGTTGTATAAAAGTATAGCTCAACTACCCACTTTTGATATTTTTGGGTTTGTGCAGTGGTGCTCGACCACAAATGACCATTTATTCTTTTTGTGATTAACTTTATAAATTATTTGATAATTTCTTTAGCTTTTGCATTAAGTGGCATGCTTTTCCTAGTTTCTTCCTTGCTTTATGTATCGGATGTGGATTAGGCTCTTTAGGAAAAATAAACCTTTTACCCAACTTAACAATTCAAACTAAAACTAAATAACCTCACCTAAAGCTTAAGATTAAAATCAAGATAAAAGAATTAGCAATTTGGATGAGCATTTCTTTATATCTCAAATGCATCTTATTTCACTATTGATTGGAGGGCTTCTTTTGAGGGACTTGACCTTGAGGGCCGTGGAAACTCACCTCCTACCTTCTCACGATTTTGGCCACTTCTTTCTCATGCATTAGTTATAAAAAACTATTAGCTTTGAGTCAAAATGATTGTCTAAAAATAAAATAAAATAAAACTTTAAATGCATTAGATTTAGGTCATTCGAAGCATGTCCCTTTACATGATCTAGTCTCTTTAGGGAGTGAGTTTAAGGACTTAGTCTCTTTCTAAATAATAATGCTTAGCTATCTTGCATAAGCATAAAGACTTGCCTACATGTATTTAAAATCATAGGAGGAGTTAGTTGGTGACCACCTCAAGGCAGTTGTATGTCCAAGCTGTCGAGTGGTTTGTCATCTCTTGTGGAGGCAAACTAATTACCCATTTTTGCCTTAGATTTAGGTTGTGCTCCCAGCCCTCGCTGAAGCTCGCTAGATTTAGATTTTGATGTTGCTTTTCCCCTTTACGGGCCATAAGCATAATTCCTCACCTCTTAAGTATTTCCTTAATCTTATGTTAATGAATCTTAAGTCCTAAAATTCTAATGAAAAATATAGCTCAAAAAAATTAAATCAATTTCTAAAATATAAAACCCAATTTTAGGATAGTTTGAGATGCTCGCTAGGTTTCCTAGCATCATGAGCATCTCCTACTTATTCCCATTTTGGTTTTGATAATAACTCCCTCTTTTGAGCAATCCCATTTGATCTTCAAATACAAACCAATCGATTGATAGTCCTTCCCTATTGAAATCTTCAGAGGCACTAATCATTTATCATAATCAAGGGTTTTCCTAAGGGATCTCATCCCATAGGATTTAATTAACTATAGGGGCTTGCCTGTAGAAACAATGAACCCTTAAAATAAACCACCTTTACTTTTCTATGTAAAGTAGGGAAGAATCTCTAGTACATATGCAGACCCATCATCCTTAGGAGTCCTTATTGAGGTGATTGGTTCCATTAAAGGGTAGCACCTTCTGTCTTTCATGATAGTACACTATACCTTGATGACGTATACGATCACCTGAATAAGTACATCTGTGGATCTACATGGCGTCTTACCAAGATGAATTTTTGTAAGGGTGTCCTCTTTATTTTCTCCCCATAGATTTGAAAGGCGACTCCCTTATAAAAAATTTTCACTACAAATACCTTGTGGAAAAACCTTCTAGTTCCATTAGGGTAATCCTTGGGGATACTTGTGATCCTATTATAACCAAAGAAGGTTGGGAAATTTCCTTATCCAAAACCTCTAAAAAGATCGTTCAGAAGATCAAGAAGCTTTCTTTCAGGTGCAGTCAAAACCTCCAATCAAGGAAGGTTTGCAAGTTGCGTGCCAACTCTAGGAAAGGGGAGCTCAATAACAACAAGCATGTGTCACCTGATAGCCATTGACCATGAGTCTAGCCTCCAGCCTAGTTCGCTTCCACAGGCTTCTTCCACCTCAGCTAGCTCTTCTTTTTCTTCTATTAGTAGAACTCTTGTATCGGTGGATAAGGGCATCAAATCCCTTACCCCACTCACTTTACTTGACTTATACCCTGTACCTCCAAACAAATCCAAGAAATTAAAGAATAAAGCTACCTTGAATTGCATTTGTGTCACTTTTGATGGGTTGTCTTCTTCTATTCCTAATGATAACTCTTCAAGTTAAAATAACTATAATAATTTCGATCTTTCTCTTTATGATTTAGAGTTGGACTTTTCTACTCTGAATACTATGGGTTTACCTCTTGAGATAGACTTGGAATCATCCGATTCTGAGGGTCCCATAGGAGAAGTTATAGATGAGCCTGATGTGCAGGTAGAACCTTCCATTACCCTGCCACAAGAGATCACTGAAGTCAACCTCCGTAGTGGCAAGGTTCTACCTCCTAGGGCAGCACCTCAAGATGGGGAAATAAGTCATTGGTATGAGGATGAAGCCCCTCACAGATGCTCCACTCTTGGATATGCTTATGGAGGACCAGCCCAAAGTAGTTTATAATGCTCTTTCTCATCTAAGAAAGTTATCATCTAAGCTAAGCATATATGATGCCCTTGTCTTATCCAAAGAGATGATGGAATCACTAATTAAAGCTCTCCTTAATCCTAACCACTATAGGTGAGGAGGCACATTATATAAAAGAAACTTAGGGGATCACCTTCATAGATGAAGACCTTCTTCTGTGGGACTTGGAGCACAACTGTCCCCTCTATATCATAGTTGCAATGGATAGGTTCAAACTTGCCAGAGTTCTCATGGATCTAGGTGCATCAGTGAACATTATGAATCTAAAGACCATTGTCTATTTAAGGATCGACATCTCCATACTCCAAGGAGATTGGATGATGTTGAGAGAATTCAATGAATAAGGTGAGTGGGCTTTAGGTTCTGTAGTGTTACCTTTGGAGATAGGTGACTGGAAGACTAAAGCCATGTTTTACATCATTGATTCAAATACTTCGTTCACTGCTTTGTTTGGTAGGCCTTGGATACATCAGAATAAGATCATTCCATCCTCCCTCCATCAGTGCATTAAGTTCAGAAAAGATGGAATTGAATACCATGTCAATGGAGATGAAAAGCTATTTTCAGTTAGAGAGATTGAGATTTATGAGGATGTGACCTACTATCTTCCTTAAAACACCCTTTCTCATGAACTTCGACAAAATTCAGATTCAAAAGAAAAATAAAAAGGAAATAAAGAAAAAGAAAAGCCAAAAGAAAATGAAAAGAAAAATAGAAGTCCAAGTGAACAAGAAAGGGGAATTGGGGAAGAAATAGATCCGCATATCACATTCCACCCACAGTTCATTCCACCATATAGACATGTGGGTAGGATGGCTCAACCTCCACCCAGGAGGCAAGGCGAACAGAGGTAAGAGGTGGGAGACCCCTAGTTAGCCATTTAGCCAGAGGTCATGTTCCGTTCATAGGGTACCCTTACTATTCACATAGACTTGGAATCCAACTCGGAGGATGAATCTAATGTGATTAGTATACCAGCCAACCCCTCTCAGCAGGTTCCATTGGAGGCGACTTTCAATCCAGATAAAGATGAAGAACAGGCCTCCAGACAAAGTAAAGTATTCGAATCTATTTTATGTTAAACTATTAGGAAGCAGTTGGGAACCTTAACTCTAACCTCACTTACATCTCAGAAAGTTGAAGGTTTGGTAGTTAAAGAAGTCTCTAAGTCTTCTAATGACATGAAGTAGAAGAGATTCCTTCTAGGATCATCATCCTCAAGTCCTGAAGTTAATGTAGAACTTGAGGAGGATGCTTTTAAAGAATTAATAGAATTACCATTTGATTTTTACTCGTCTTGTGTTCAAAATCTTATGTAGAAAGGTTTAGTTCCTCACATATGGTCCAAGCACAGGTCAGAGTATTTTGAAAAGCTATGGAACAATACAGGCAGGGAAGCACAATCAAGAGCAGGACTAGGATTCGATATAGTGGGTCCAATCGATGATGAGGATTACTACTTAGTTGTTACTAATCATTTGGAGTCTGATAGGTTCTTCTCACACAACACAAACTCTTATGAGAATGTATGTTTAAAAATCTCAGATGATCCAGATGATCTCTAAGTCAAAGAGGCACCGCTAGAATTTGAGGAAGCGATTCATTTAATAATTGACAAGCTTAAATAAATCAACCTCAAGATAGAAGAAAATCCATACCCGACATACATCAATTCATTGCTGAATGAAGAAGAAATTAATGACTTAGTTAGGCTATTGAATAAGTTTAAAGACTACTTCGCATGGAGTTATGAAGAAATGCCCGGATTATCTCCTGACATAGTAGTCTACAAGCTAGCAATAGATCCTAATGCTACCCCTATTAAGCAAGCTCCTAGACACATACGATTAGAAATTTAACAACATGTCATTTTAAGTTAAGCGATGATGCTAGTTTCATCGTGGAAGAAAAGTATCCCACCGGTTAGCTGCTGTCATCCCACTAAGAAGAAGTGACCAAATTTGCATATGCGTCAATTTTAGAGTTTTAAATAAGACATGTTCTAAGGATGAGTTTCCTCTTCCTATACCAAAAGTAATTGTGGACATCGCCTCATCTTAGGCAATGTTCTCTTTCATGAATGGGTCATCTGGCTATAACCAAATCAAGATGTCCCCTGAAGATGAAAGAAACACTACTTTTCAAACCCTGATCAAATCTTCTATTATAGGGTCATGCCTTTTGGCCATAAAAATGCTAGTGCTACATACCAATGGGTCATGACTTAGATCTTCAATGAACTCATCCATCATCAGGTTGAGTGCTACGTTGATGATCTAGTAGTCAAGAGCATAGAAAAGGAAGACCACCTCTTTGACTTGAGAGTAGTTTCCTAACGGTTAAGATAATATAACCTTAAAATGAATCCCCTGAAGTGTGCATTTGGAGTAGCTTCAAAGAAAAATCTTTGGGTTTGTTGTCTGACACTGAGGAATAGAAATAGTTCCTAAAAAGATCAAAGCTATCTTAGAAATACCACATCCTAAAAGTTTAACTTAGCTCAGATCCTTTCAAGGATGGCTGACATATCTAAGATGCTTTATCTCCAACCTATCAGGGAGATGCAAACCATTTTTAGCACATGTCTAAAAGGATGCCAAGTTCAAGTGAGATGACAAGTGTTAGCATGCCCTCGAAGACATCAAGTAGTATTTGGTGAGGCTGCCAGTTCTAGTAGCCTTTATCCTAGGAAAACCACTCATCCTCTATACTATTGCATTGGATGACTCTCTTAGCACTTTGTTGGCCCAAGCTAACGATGAAGGGAAGGAGAATGCTCTTTACTACTTTAGCTCTAGTCAGATTCTTGATGAAGCAAACTATTTACCTATTGAGAAATATTGCCTAGCTTTGATCTTTGCCTCTTAAAAGCTATGACATTATATGCTTTCTCATTAGGTGAACTTGATCTCTAAAACAAATCCACTATAGTTCCTCATGACACGGCCAATGCTATCTAGACGTTTGGCATGCTGGTCCATGATACTTTTACAGTTTGACATCTCATTTGTAACCCTCTGTGCGATAAAAGGACATGCACTAGTGATTTCTAAAGACACCCACTTCTGATTCTCCACTTAGTGATGATCTCCGATGAACAAATCATGAACTTGGAGGCGACAACCGCTGATGGGAGATATATTTTGATGGTGTAACTTATTTTCTCAAAGGGGAAGCACCACAATCTATTCTCCCAAGAAAGGCAGGGGCAGGAATAATTCTTCTAACTCCAGACCATGATGTGATGAGATTCTCATACTATCTTTCCAACTCCTGCACCAATAATGAAGCCGAGTATGAGGCTTTGATCGCCGGTCTAGAGTTAGCCATCACTATTAGTGTCAAGAGCATCAACATCTTTGGGGATTCTCAGTTGGTCTTCAACTAGATTGCCGGGTCCAACCAGGTTCTCAAACCCAAGTTTCGTCATTACTACGAGTATACCATGAAGCTATTGGCCCAAATTCCTGAAGTCACCATCTACAAGGTTCCTTGAGCAAAGAACACAGTAGCAGATGCCTTGGCCAAACTTGCTAAAGAATTGACATATCTGAAAGATAAGGTCATTCTAATTTATTGATGTTGAACTCATCAAGAAACTTTCTCTTGAAGGGGAGGTTGCTGTTGCCAAAATGGACAAGGAGCTAGATTGGAGGCAACCATTCATAGACTATTTGAATACCAACAAACTACCTCAAGAAAAGTCACACCCATCAGGTGCTCTCTCCTATGCTCTTGTTGATGGCACCCTGTACCGCCGGTCCTTTGACCAGATGTGGTTATGTTGTTTAAACAAACACAAAGCCCATGGCATCATACGCGAGGTACATGTAGGTCTATGTCAAGCACATTAATCCAGTCCAAATATGAAGATAAAGATAAAGAGACTAGGATACTATTGGCATTCGATGATTACAGACTGTATGGATGTAGCTAGGAGATGCCATCAATGTCAGGTACATAATGTGGTCCCCCACCAGCCACCCAACATTCTACACCCTACATTGGCTTCATGGCCATTCGAGTATTGGGGTACCGACATTGCGGGTCCGATCATTCCTCTTTCTTCCAAGGGGCATCGATTCAATTTAGCTACCACCAACTACTTTTCCAAGTGGGTGGAAGCCATCCACTTAGAGAGGCCACAACTCAACATGTGCTTCAATTTTTCAGGAACCATATCGTATATAGGTTCAGGGTGCCTCGATGAATCATATCCGATAATGGTACTACATTCAAAAGCACGATGATCAACAGCTTTGTCATAAGACACGGTATATATTAGAGATACTTTACCATCTACTACCCCAGTGCAAGTGGCTTAGTGGAAGCATTCAACTAAACTCTCATTCAGATATTGAAGAAGACTCTTGATGAAAATAAATGACAGTGGAACAAGCTGTTGGTTAAAGCCTTGTAGGCCTACCGCACCACATACCGAACTCCAACTCAGTCTACCTCATTTTCCTTCGTGTATGGATCTGAAGCTATTCTTCTTTTAGAAGTCCAACTCCCTTCACTAAGGATAGCATTGGATAATAAGATCACTACAGAGAAGAATGTAAAGTTGTGGTTAGAAGAGCTCTAAAGTTTGGAGGAAAGTCACCTACAGGCATGCTAGAATCTCGAGTTGTACAAGGCCAAAATGATTCAAGTTCACAACAAGTTGGTCCATCCTAAGTCTTTCTGAGTAGTAGAACTTGTGTTAGTCCTAAGTAGATCAATTGTTGCCCGACGAAAGATGGGAGGCAAGTTTGAACTCACTTGGGAAGGCCCCTATGTCACAGAGAAGGCCTACCAAGGAGGATCTTATCAGCTTATTAATTATAAAGGGGAACACCTGATGCTTCCAATTAATGGGCTCTATCTAAAGAAATATTATCCATGAAACAAATCATGTTTGAAAACAATCATTAATAAAAAGAACAAAAATATGATTCCATTCATCAAATCTTCTCTTCTTTCGAAGCGTTGTTTGCTTATCTTGCGAATCCATCATGACTTGTTTAGGGTAGGTGTAAGAGTCCCCCAGTGACATCCTATCCCTCTTTCACAACACAAACACAATCTCCCGACATTATTTGAATAAGAGTAAAAGAACCTGAGAGGCATCCTATTTCGATTAGCATAACTAAGTTAGGTGTGAGAGAACCCAAGTGGCATCCTTTCTTAGTGAGAATCCTGTTTGCCATCCATGGCCCCTTTTCATCAAAATTCCCCAACGTGTTTTAGGTTTGGTCTAAGAGTCCCACAGAGACATCCTATTCCTTTTAACATATTCAAAAAATAAACACAAATCTTTTATCTTGAGCTACTTTGATGTGGGAGAAAGCGCTCTGTGGCAATCACTCATTAGCTGCTATAGGTCGGGTCTATATGCTACCTCGCTAGTATGTCACCACACTACACTACACTAATCTCTGGATTCTTTCTACACCTCAAGGATAGATTGTTTGCACGATTGTGATCTTTTGGTGTTGTTGATCATTTTGTCAATACACGTGGTGTCCTTGTTAGTCACACCACACCTATTGGGTGCCCTTTGTTGACCTCATTTTAGAATGAGTTGTCAAACCCTCCATCTTAGATATAGACTCTTAGACTTTAAGAGTTCCTTAGTCCTAAGACACATCTAGTGATTAGGACACTCAACCTAAATAGAGACTTAGAAGAGTTAACCATAGGAATAGGTCATGCCTTAGGGGTGTTAAGAAAATCTACCAACCCTTTGCTTGAACCATTCCTTACCTTCCTTCCTTCAAGTCAAACTCCAAATCAATCTTATTTAATTTTTGCCAAACTCAAATCAACTCCGTGTGATTGAAATCCATGACTGAAACCCATTAATGAAATTCCTAAGTTCAAATTTTCCTAAGTCCTTTAATTTTTCCTCTTAAGGACTTAGCCAAAATCATGATCAAACCAAATCAAATCCTTGAGATTTTCTCATGATTCATTTATATTTTCAGTTATATTCACATATATAAATGAGATGTAAATTTAAACCAATCAAACTAAACTCAAAATTCAAAATCAATTCATGAATTTCTTAAGTCCCTTAATTTCCTTCTTAAGGTCTTATCCAAAATCATAATCAAATCAATTAAAATTCATGGGATTTTCTCATAACTCATTTATATTCTCATTTATATTCAGATATATAAATAAAATATAAATATAAATCAATCAATCAAATCCAAAAATTAAAATTCAAAATTAAAATCCTTCCTAAGTCCTTAATTTCCCTTTTGAGGACTTAGCCTAAATCATGATCAATTCAATTCAAATTCATCGGATTTTCACATAACTCATTTATATTCTCATTTATATTCACATATATAAATGAAATATAAATATAAATCAATCAAACCAAATTCAAAATTCAAGCTCCAAATTCCAAAATTTGCTAAGTCCTTTAAATTCTTTAATGGACTTAGCCTAAATCATGATCAAATCACTCAAATCCTTGAAATTTTCATGATCCATTTATATTCTCATTTATACTCACATATATAAATGAAATATAAATTCAAACAATCAAAACCTTCCAAAAAATCAAACTCAAATCCACTCAAAATCCAACCTAAGTTTTTCAAGTCAAAATCTTGAACTTAGCCAACTCCAAATCAAGCCAAACTCTTGATTTTCCTTCATGATTCAATCAACCCTACAATCATGAATCCAAATATAAATACAAATTTCAATCACTAAATCAAAATCCAATTCAAAAATCAAATCCAAAATCCATTCATATTCTTCCTTTGAATATTAAATTGTCAAATGAATCAAAACCCATTTGACTTCAAACCACTTGCAAATGGATTTATATTTAAATCATAAGTCCATATACAAGTTCAATTAAACTCAAATCAAGCTTTGACCAAGCCATTTGACCCACTTTCACTTGACCCAAAGTGATAAAGTACCCTTATGAGCCAAATTATAATCCTAACTAAATTGGATTGAATCAAACTCACCTATGCCTCTCATCATGATCAACAATCATCATGGGATGATCAATCAACCAAATTGGGTCAAACCTAAGGGTTGAACAAGTCAACACTTACCCAAAATGAAACTTAACATACCCAAAATCCACCATAGGCCAAATTGATTGAAATCATTGATCTAAGTTCATTCATGAACTATGTTTGAACTTGACCAAGTCAATATTTGAGCCTAACCTAGCCCAATTGGCCACTTGACCCAACTTGACCTAAAAAGTCAAAATGTGTCAAAACTTGATCTAAGATTGAAACTAATGGGTCAAGTTCATTCCAAATCACTTAATGAACTTGACCAAAGCCTCAATTAGCCAACTAGACCTATCCTAGCCCAATTGACCTTCAACCCAACTTGACCTAAAGGGGTCATGTTGAGCCAAATTTAAACTTAACCAAAATTGATTAGAAATAAAGAACTAATTCACTCCATATGACTAACCAAACCTAAACCTACCCATGACCTAGCTCAAATAGGTCAAATGGGTTAAATTGGTCAACTTGACCCATTTGACCTGAATGAAGTCATATGAGCCAAATTCAAAACTATTCCAAATTGCATCAAACCAAAATCACCAAAACATTTCAAATGGTCATATGAACTTGACCCAACCCTTGCTTTGACCAATTGGTCAACTTGACCCAAGTTGACCTATTTTGACTTAAATGGGTCAACATGAGCCAAACCATATCAAATGATTTCCAAATCCAATGAAACTCAACATACCTAACATATTTAAATTTAAAAATTAGCCAAATGACCATCCTACCCCTAAGCCACAGAATAAATTTTTGTCAAATCCATGTGGAATTTGGTCAAGCCCTCTTCATATCAACTTGATACCTTCCTAATAGGTCAAGTGAACCCTATGGAGGGTGGTGCACCCAACCCAATGGGTTTGGGTCAGCCCTAATAGACCCAAGGCCAAAATCGACCCTAACTCAAATTGTAATTTGCTCCCTCCTCCACTTGATTTAAGAGCACATGGGAGGTTACTAATTCTAAGATCCAACCACCATGTGCCAACTTCAAACAGATCAAATAAACCTTTCCATATGGTCAATTGGATCAAAATGGCAAAGGTAGCTTCGGCCGTCCGATTACCATAGGGGAAGATATACTCTAATTTCATTTGAATTCAACACCCTCATTATCAATTGAGCCCTAAAGAGTGTTGGAAGCCATCAGAGAGCATCCCTAAGCTTCCTAGGAGAGAATTGAAATCAAGCTTTCTCGGTTTTCATCCTACAAAATTAGGGGAGCCTAACTCATTTTCTAACTTCTTCCACACTACATTCTACTTCAATTTCCTTTGCACACTCCCTCAGGGGATCAAGTCGAGTGCACCCAAGCATTCACACAAGTTACCAAAGCAAGATGGAGTTGAATTCAGTCAAAGCTACAAGCAAGAGGAAGAGGTGTTGGTCCATAGAGAGATCTACTCAATCCCAAGGCTTGAAACTTTCAACAGGGCTTCGTCTCCACTGGACAAAGCTACCTCATCGAACTCAAGCATCGGTGAGGTATGATATTTTTTGACCACTAGGCATAGGAGGTGTTGGTCCTTTGTGAAAGAAATTTTCATGGAATGAGAATTCCACCATTGGATAGGCTTGCCATTAGCATAAGATGGTATGGGTAAAGTTTTATTCCAATCCGATCTCAATCAAGCTTAGATCTTCTCTCAGATCATGGACGATCTCCATTGATCCTTAGGGAAAAATTGGGGTAATCCTATCCATCCATCCACGCATTTTGGATGGACGGCCAAGATTAAGTGCACATTTATAAACTGATTTATCCCTTTTAAAACCACGAGGTGATTCATGGCCGTTCGATGCTTGATCGAATGACAGGGATCAAACCGCATCCCGCCGCCACGCCGCCTCTATGATGCATTGTTTAAGTAACTCTCTCACAGCACGATGCATGTAAAGCACGTTGATCGCCGCTGCCACATGTCGTGTTATGAGCTATGGGGATTAGTTAGGGTTTTAATTAATTTTAATTAGTCCACTTAGCTTTAAAAATTTATATCTCATTAAATAAAAATCAAAAAAATATGAGGTAAATTTCTATGGAAAGATAATTTCATCTAGAATATTCTAAAAATAATTTCAATAGATTTTAATTTATATTTTTCTCTGATTTTGAGTTTTAATATAAATTTTATTTTGCTAATTAGTCCTTAATTAATCATCTAATTAATTCCAAACTTCTTGGGTATGTTTTAGGGGATGACCTCTGCCTCCCCTAATTTGCTTAAGATTTATTGAAGGCTTAATTGGGGGAATTGAAAATGCATTTCCTAATTACCCTTCTTATGTAATTAAGGATAATTAAAGGTTGGATTAATATTTTAATCTCTCATTGGAGTTGATTAAGGTTAGATCCAGTGAATAGGAGGCTTAGAGAATAATTTGGGGTATTTCCCCAAAGCTATTCCCTAAACCTTTTTTTGCTTTCTTTAATCCTCTCTTAATTAAGGGTTAATTCATTAATTATTCTCTTAGTTAATTTCTAAAAATTCTAAAACCTTCCAGAACTTAATTAATCTACTTTGGGTAGATGCTTAGTGTATGCTTTCCCTCCTTTCTCTTTTAGTATAGTTTTGAATAGGATTTGGTAAGATGTATGGTTCATTTGAAAAGAACCTAACACTTGCCTAATTCCATATCCTATTCATTCCTATACTATCACTTAAGTAGGATACTTATGCTTGCACATATAAATTACATAAACCAAATAAATCAACAAATACAAAATTTTGCATTCTTTCTTTTTCATTCATTTCTTTTGTACACATGTTTGTATTTAAGGAAAATAGTATTAGTCTGGACAACCCCAAGGTTGCGAGGCTTTAAGTAGCCCTAAGTAGGTCTTGTACCTTACACCTCTGGTTAACAATGGTACTATACTCACTTATTCCTTTCTTACTTTCTTGTGTGCATGTGAAAATTGGATGAGAAATCCCTTTTGTACTTAATGAAAATCTTGCATCATAAAATTCCAAATTTCTTTAAGTGAATTACTTATCATGCACCATAAAGTGTGTTAAGCAGTCTCATTTGTATGTATAGATATACTTAGGACTCATTCATATGCATGTTACACATATCGAGAAAAAAAATGAAGTGATGTATGTTTTGTGAATTTGGTTCATTTTATTTAATCTTAAAATGCCTTTCTTTTTGAATGGGTTTGTTTAAAGTTCATCTAAACTTAAGATTAATTTAAACACCTAATCAAAAAATTCACTAAACAAAACTAAAATATGAATCCACTTTAGAAATTACTTAGGTTAGGGAAAGAAAGAGAAATTCTCTTCTCTTTCCCTCTCTTTATAACTTAGTAATTAATTATAGGATTCACTTGAACCTAATAAAAATATGAAATAAAAATCAATCCAAATCTACTAAATCACTTGAATGAAATCCTCCTCTAAGTTGAACACACTTCACACTTAGAAATTTCTAACTTAAAGCCATAGCTAAGCATACCACATAAACCTCCAAAGCACACACATTAGGCTAAGTCACCATTTCTAGCTTTAGGTTAGGGTAATGCATGGTTTGATGCTTGTTTTTGTATTGTGATATATGTTTTAGACTAGATGTTAGGATGTATGTGCATAGAATGAATGGTAGGGCAATCTTAGTCTAATCATTATCTTCTATAGGGGATTGTGCTTAAGGGCACTATCATAAATAAAAATATAAAAATGATTTTGCTTGCAGGTGCTTATACCCCTAAGCATAATCCACAGCTGTGGACTTATTCATCCATATGTGGGGTGATAAGTCCAATATACATGCTTGATATTTGGTGGTTTGTTTAGCTAACTTTTATTTTACAGCTGTTAGCTAGATTTATTTTTTCTTTTCATGTAAATTTTATAATTAGGATTTTGGAATTATTGTTATGGCGATTAGGATGAACATTAGTCATAAGATCTCATCTTATGTACCATATGAAGCCCTTGGAGCATCCATCTTCCAACCATCAAAAGAAGGAACTAAAGAAGAAAGAAGAAAAGAAGAAGAAAGAAGAAAAGAAGAATGAAGCTTGAAGACCCCCATAATAATGAATTTCTTGCTTAATTTTATTTAATTCATTTGTAACTTGTAAGTAGTACCCATTATTATTTTGAGTCTGGGTGGTACCACCACAATGGCCTCTTATTCTTTTACGATTAACTTTATAAATTAATTGATGATTTGTTTAGCTTATGCATTAAGTGGCATCCTTTTTCTAGTTTCTTCCTTGCTTTATGTATGGCCTGGATGTGGAATAGGCTCTTAAGAAAAAATAAATCAATTACCAAACTTAACAACTCAAAATTAAAAATAAAGAACTCATAACCTCACCTAAATCTTAGGCTTAAAATTAAGATAAAAGAATTAGCAACCCCTAGCTGGATGAGTATTTCTTTTACAATATCATGCACAAATGCATCTTATTTCACTATTGATTGGAGAGCTTCCACCTTTGCTGAAAACTTGGCTTGACCTTTGAGAGCCATATGGAAACACACCTCCTCCCTTCTCGATTTTGGCCAATAGCTTTTATTTCTCATCCATCGTGAATATGAATCCTATTAGCCTCAGTCAAAATGATTGTCCAAAAAATGAAAATAAAATGAAATCTGGATTGCATTAGATTTAGGTCATTTGAAACATGTCCTTACATGATCTAGTCTCTTTAGGGAGTGAGTTTAAGGACTTAAGGCTCTTTTTAAATAAATAACAGCCTAGCAATCTTGTATAAGCATATAACTTGCCTACTTGTATTTAAAATTATAGGAGAAGTTAGTTGGTAGCCACCCGCAGTCGGATGATTTGTCCTCTCTTGTGAAGGCAAACCAAATACCTATTTTTTCCTTAGATTTAGGTTATGCTTTTGGCATTCGCCAAAGCTCCCTAGATTTACATTCTAAGGTTGCTTCTCCCTTTTATGGGCCATAAGCATAATTCCTCACCTCTTAGGCATTTCCATAATCTTGTGTTATGGAATCATAAGTCCTAAATTTCTAATGAAAAATTTAACTCAAACAAATTAAATCAATTTTAAAAATATAAAGCCCAACCATAGGATAATTTTAGATGCTCGCTAGGTTTCCTAACATTATGGGCATCCCCTACTTATCTTTTTTCTTACTTCGAGAATAACTCCCTCTCTTTGATCAATCCAATTTGATCTTCAAAAATGAACTAATCGATTGACAGTCCTTTCCTATTAAAATCTTTGAAGATAATGATCATTTACCTTAATCGAGTATTCTAAGGGACCCCCCCTTAGGATGTAATTAACTATGGGACTTGCCTGTAGAACTTAACAACTTGGTTTAAAATAAACCTATTTACTTTTCCATGTAAAGTAGCAGAAGAATCTTTACATATGTAGACTATCATTTTGGAGTCCTTATTGAGGTGATTAGGTCCATTAAAAGATAGTGACTTCAATCTCTCGAGGTAGTACGCTATTTCTTGATGACATACCTGATCACCTAAATAAGAACATCTATGGATGTGCGTGGCATCCCAACCTAACAAGGCGTATATTTCTATTTTCATTTATCCTTCTTCAAAAAAAGGATGGATGGAGGCGAATATTTTCACCACAATACATCTTTCAGCTACTCTGAGGCCTTGGATACATGGAAATAATATCTATCCTCTTTAATGCATTATATTTCAAAGAGGTGGAATCGAGTATTGTGTCAAAGGAGACTTGAAGCCATTTTCAATTAGAGAGGGCAAGATATATGAGGACGCGACCTACTACCTTTCTCAAAATCAAAAAGTCTTTTCTCATGAACTTGGTCAATGTTTAAAAACAAAAAAAAGAAGAAGAAGAAAAATGAAAAAAATGAAAAAGAAAATAAAAAAGAAAATAAAAATGAAAATGCAAGTGAGAATCGCATTGAGGAAGAAGTAGAGCGAAGTTAGATTCCCACGTTTATTCCTACATATGAACACATGGGTAGGATGACCCCCTCAGGTAGAGGAAGAGGTAGATCCAGATAGTTAGAGGTGGAAGAACTTAGATGAGTGAGGAGCATGATCCACCACAAAGTATCCCGCTATCCACATAGACTTAGAGTCCAGTTCGGAGGATGAGTCTCATGTGGGTAGCACGCCAATCAACCCCTCTCAGTGGGTCCCATTGGAGGTGACATTCGAACCATATAGCGATGAATACCATACCTCTAAGCAAAGCATGAATGTATATGAATCATCATTATGTAGAACTGTCAGGAAGCAATTGAGACCTTTAGCTCTAACCCCTCTTTCTTTCCAAAAAGTTGAGGGGTTGGTAGTTAAGGAGGCCCCCAAGTCATCCACATATGTCAAGCCAAAGAGGTTTCTATTGGGAGCATCATCCTCAAGTCAGGAAGTCGATGTAGAACTTGAGGATGACTCATATAAAGATTTAATACAATTGCCTTTTGGCTGGTATTTGCCTTGTGTTCTTAATTTGGCAAAGGGATAATCCCACATACTTGGTCTAAACACAGGTTGAATAACTTTGAAAGATTATGGGACAACCAAAGCAGACATTCTCAATTAAGACCAGGATTAGGATTCAACATAGTGGGTCCAATCAATGATGACAGCCATTGCCTAGTCATCACCAATCATTTAGTGTCTGATAGGTTCTTCTCAAATCATGCTAACTCTTATGAGGAGGTATGTTTGGAAACTTCAGATGACCCAAATAAGCTTGAAGTCAAAGATGCACCTCCAGAGTTTGAAGAAGAAATCAGATCAACCATTGACAAACTTAAAGAAATTAACTTTAGAACTAAAGAAG
The DNA here is from genome assembly GCA_021442155.1 of Cymbidium sinense. Taxonomy (NCBI): domain Eukaryota; kingdom Viridiplantae; phylum Streptophyta; class Magnoliopsida; order Asparagales; family Orchidaceae; genus Cymbidium; species Cymbidium sinense. The sequence goes on from CM038219.1 coordinate 171,811,429, forward strand.
ATCCATGCCCGACATACATCAATTTTTGGTTGAATGAAGAAGAAACTAATGACTTAGTTAGGCCGTTGACTGATTTTAAGGATTGTTTCGCATGGAGTTATGAAAAAAATTCTTGGTTTATCTCCTGACGTAGTAGTCGACTAACTAAAAATAGATCCTAATGCTGACCATATCAAGCAAGCTCCTAGACGCATGCGATTAGAAATTAAGCAACATGTTATTTTTGAAATCAAGAAAATAATTGATGATGGCTTTATCATTGAAGAAAAATATTTCACCTGGTTGGCCAGTGTCATTCTAGTTAAGAAAAAGAATGGCCAAATTTGCATATGTGTCAATTTTAGGGATCTGAATAAGGCGGGTCCTAAGGATGAATTTTCACTTCATATACTAGAGTTGATGGTGGAGTTTGCCTCATCTCATGCAGTATTCTCTTTCATGGATGGCTCATTTGGCTACAACCAAATTAAGATGGCCCCTGAGGATGAGAAAAATACTACTTTTTGAACTACGATTGGAATATATTGTTATAAGGTCATACCTTTCGGCCTAAAAAATATCGGTGCTACATACCAGCGGGCCATGACTCGGATATTCAATGAACTCATTCATCATTAGGTTGAATGATATGTTGATGATCTTATAGTTAAAAGTAAAAAAAGGAAGACCATCTCTTTGACTTGAGAGTAGTTTTTTGAACGGTTAAGATAATTTAACCTTAAAATGAATCCCGTGAAGTGTGCACTCTACTATCTCAGTCATCATCTAATCCCTGTTGAGGCAAACTACCCACCTATTGAAAAGCCGCCTAGCTTTAATCTTGCATCTCAAAAGCTACACATTACATGCTTTTCATAGGTGAATTGATCTCTAAGATCAATCCACTGTAATATCTCATGACATGACCAATGCTATTCGGACAGTTGGTGCGTTGGTTCATGATTTTGTTGCAGTTCAATATCACATTCATACCCCTCTATGCGGTGAAAGGACAAGCACTAGTGAATTTCTTAGCAAAGACACCCACTTCCTCTTTCTCTGCAGTGATGACCTCTCCGATGAACAAAACATGAACTTAAGGGACACTAGCATTTATCATTAGGAGATGTATTTTGATGGTACAGCTTCCTTTAAACAAAGAGAAGAACCACGATCTACTCTTTCAGAAAAGGCAGGGGTAGAAATAGTTCTCCTAACTCCAGACTGCGATGTGATAAGATTCTCATATTATCTATCCAATCTATGCACCTACAACAAAGTCGAATATGAGGTTATGATTTCCAGTCTAGAGTTAGTTATTATACTATGCATCTAGAGCATCAACATCTTCAGGGACTCTCAATTAGTTATCAACCAAAGTTCTGAAGCCAAAGCTTCATCATTACCACAAGTATACCATGGAGTTGCTGGCCTAAATCCTAGAGGTTACTATCTACAAGATTCCTCAAGGAGAAAATGCATGCATTGGCCAAGCTTGCCAAAGAGCTAGCATGTTCGAAAGATGAGTCCATACTAATAAGGGTTCAAAATAGACAAGTCATATCCCTTATTGATGCTAAACTCATCGAGAGACTTTCTCTTGAAGGAGAGATTATCATTGCCAAAAAGGATGATGAGTCAGATTGGAGGCAACCATTCATAGATTACCTACATACAGGCAAACTACCTCAAGAGAAGTCACTAGCACATCATGTGAAGCAGAGAGCTCTCTCATACGCTCTTGTGGATGGCACCTTATACCGGAGATCTTTTGATTATATGTGGTTACGTTGTTTGGATAGACACAATGCCCATAAGATCGTGATCGAGGTACACTCAGATTTATGTGGAGCTCACCAATCCGGTCCGAAGATGAAAGCTAAGATCAAGAGACTAGAATACTACTAACCTTTGATGATCACAGATTACATGAATGTAACTAGGAGATGCCACTAATGTCAGATACACGGTGTGCTCCTACACCAACCACCCAACATTCTACATCCTACATTGGCATCATGGCCATTCGAGTGTTGGTGTACCGACATAGTGGGCCCGATCGATCCTCCTTCTTCTAAGGGTCACTGGTTTATTTTAGCTTCCACCGACTACTTTTCCAAGTGGGCGGAGGTGATCCCACTCAGAGAGGTCGTAGCTCTGCATGTACTCTAGTTATTCAAGAATCATATCGTATATAGGTTTAGGGTGCCTTGATGAATTATATCCGATAATGGTATTGCATTAAAGTGCACTAAAATTAATAGCTTTCCTTGGAGATACAACATATATTAGATATATTCTACCATCTATTACCTGAGAGAAAATGGATTAGCAGAAACCTTCAATAAAACTCTCATCCATATATTAAAGGAGACACTCGATGACAACAAGTGGCAGTGGCATGAGTAGTTAGTTGAAGCCTTATGGGCTTACTGCACTACATATAAGACTCCAACTCAATCTACCCATTTCTTCTTAGTGTATGGGTCTGAAGCAGTTCTACCATTAGAAGTTCAACTCCCATCATTAAGGATAGTTGAAGGTAGTAAGGTCACAATGGAGCAGAACATCAAGTTACGGTTAGAATATCTTGAAGGTTTGAACCTTCGGGTATGCCAGAACCTCGAGTTGTATAAAGCCAAAATGATTCAAGCTCATAATAAGCTAGTTTGCCCTAGAGCTTTTCAAGTAGGAGAGCTTATTTTAGTTCTAAAGAGACCAATTATTGCCCGCTGGAAGATGGGATGCAAGTTTGAACCCACTTGGGAAGGCCCTTTTGCCATAAAAAAGGCCTACCAAGGAGGATCCTATCAGCTTATAAATTATAAGGGAAAGCGCCCTATGCTTCCAATCAATGGGCTCTACCTAAAAAAATATTATCCATAAATCTTGTTTGAAAATAATTATCAATAAAACTTCTCTTCATTTTAAATTTCATCTCTTCATAATTATTTAGAAATATCTTTGTTTGAGAATCCGCATAATGTGTTTAGGGTAAGTATAAGAGAACTCAAGCGACATCCTATTCCTTCTTTCATAACACAAACACACAAACACATATCTTTCATCTTAGACTATTTTGATGTGGGAGCAAGCCCCTTGCGACACTCACTCATTAGCTGCTCTAGGTCATATTGACGTGCTACCCTACAAGTACGTCACCCTAGTGGTCCCTTGTTCAGGAAGATATAAGTCTGATATGCTTTCTTTCTTGGTTTGACTGCTGCACACCGACGAGCACCTTGTTAGCATGGTAGACCTTACTGCTTGGTCGGTAAGCTACCCTCATGTTGTCTTCGTTTGAGAGGATGTAAATCTTCTACACCTTCTTCTTAAACTAGCCATCGTGAACTAACTTGGTCTAGTTGAGGATTAGGATAAGTCCCCCAACAACTCCTTTCCTCATGACTACTTCAAGTATGGGTTCAGCCTTCTTTGTGACTCCTTACTTGGTAGTCACCCTTAGGTCGGGTTGATCTATTGCACCGTCAATGAGTCACCCCAGAGGTTGGTACTTTGGAAGATATAAGTCTGTTATGCTTTCTTTTTAAGTACAACTGTTGCACACTGACGGGCAGTCTTAGGTCGGATAGCACCTGTTGAGCCATAGATAGACTATCTCAGAAATCAGTTCCACTTTAGGGAGATATAAGTCTACATGCCTTCTTTCTAGACTGATTATCTCACACCGATGGGCACCTTAGGTTAGTTCATTTTCACCATGCTGATGGTGACCCACCTGGTGGATAAACCAATCTTGGCAGATGTAAGATTGCTAAGCTTTCTCCTTGAGTTGGCCACCGAATACCTATAGACTTTCTTTTATAGGGTTTTGGATAAAGCCCCTAGTGACACCTACCATTTGGGCACTATATTTCCATCACGTCCTTAGCGACCCCATTTAGACACTACCCTGGTTACTCTTGGATTGGACAGTCCCCCTTTCTTAGTAGCCACCCTTGTGGTTGGAGAATTTGATTCGCGGATATGTAGATTCTCCATTGGCCCAGTAAGTCTGAGATAGGACTAAGCTGATATGAGCTCCTTCTATGTGGTCCTCCACACCAAGGTCCACATATAACAAAACACACACACACACACACACACACACACACACGCACACACACACACACACACACACACACACACATATATATATATATATATATATATATATATTGATCTCACTTTTAGAGTGAGCTTTCAACTTTTCATCTTGACATAGGACTCCTCTAGAATTTTAGTCTTAAGACACTTCTAGTGATTAGGTGAACACTTAACTTAACCCTAGAGACTAAGAAGAGTTAGCCATAATAATAGGTTATGCCTTAGGGGTATTAGGAGGACTTGCCTATCCTATAGATTAAACCCAATCCTTGATTCCTTCTTTCAAACCCAACTTCAAATTCAAATCTTAAATCTATTCCCACTCAATTGATTTTCTCAAATCTTAAATCAAATCCAAACCATTTTCTAAGCCCTTTGATTCCATCTTATGGACTTAGCTCAAATCAAATCTTAAATCAATTCCAACTCAATTGATTTTCTTAAATCATAAATCAACTCCAAAATCTAAATCATGAATCAATTCTAAATGATTGAAACCCATGATCAATTCCAAATCCAAAATCTTTCCTAAGCCCTTTTAATTTTATCTTATTGAATTAACTCAAATCAAATCCAAATCACTCCAAACTCAAAAGATTTTCTTATAACCCATTTATATTCTAATTTATATTCACAAATATAAATGAAATATAAATTTAAATAATCAAAACTAAATTCAAAACTCAAATTCAAATCCAACTTACACTCCTTCAAGTCAAATCCTTGAATTTAGCCAAATCATTCTCAAATCAATCCAAACCCTTAGATTTTCTCTTCAAACAATCACTTCTCCAATCACATACCCAAATATAAACATAAACTTCAATCATTAAACCAAAATGAAACTAACTTAAATCAAACCCATGTTCATCCTTTGAATTTGGAATTGTCAAATGAACCAAAACCCATTTTACTCCAAATCACTTACAATTTGATTTATATTTCACTCATAAATCCATATGTGAGTTCAACCAAACTTGAATCAAGCCTTGATCAAGCCAATTGACCCACTTAGGTTCACTTGACCTAGAGCCTTGATCAAGCCAACTAGACCCAACATAGCCCAATTGACCGAACCCAACTTGACTCAAAAGGTCAAATCAACTTAAAATCAAACCAAAACAAAATTGTTTGAAACCAAATCTTATAATACCTTTCAAATGATCAACCAAGCCTAAACTAACCCATGACCTAACCCAATTGGGTCAAATTGGTCAACTTCACCCATTTGACTTAAATGAACACCAAAACCAAATATAAACCAAATTGAACCAAACCAATGATACCCATAGGCTCTAAATGATCATTTGAACTTGACATAACACATGGTTTGGCCCAATTTGACCAATCGGTCAACCTGACCCAACTTGATCTAAATGGGTCAAATTAAACCAATTCAAACCAAATGAACTCCAAATTACTTGAAATTTGGCCCAACCCATTTTTGAATCATTTCAAATCTGCCCAAATCAAAATCATATCCAAATGACCATTTTACCCTTAAGTCAAAGGATATCTTATGACCAAATTCACTTGGAATTTGGTCATTTCTTTTCCAAGGCCACTTGGCATCCTCCTAGTGGTCCACATGGGAACCAAGGAAGGTGGTGAACATGACCCAATGAGCTTGGGTCGATCATTAATCTAGCCAAGGCCAAAATGACCCCTCCATTAGAAATTAAACACTTGGATCACCGAATACACTCACCTAGCACATGGCCATCCATTCTCCTTCACTCCACTACCTAAAATGACTCACATGGGATGTTAAACAACCCAAATTATGAACCCAATCTCACCCATTGATCAAAATAGCAAAACTACTCCTCACCATCCGATCCAAGGAGGGCGAGATATACTCCCCCTCATTCCCACTCAAACCACAAGCATTAATTTCGACAAAGCCAAGGAGGTTGAAATGAAGCATCTCCAAGCCTTTGCAAGCCATTCCTAAGCTCCCCCATTTCTCCTTCTCAGTTTTGCTCAAAACTGAAATAGGGGAGGTTAATCCAAGTCCCAACTCACTCAATTCTCCATCAAAATCAAATTAATCTTGCACACACCATCATTGGACCTCGTCGAGCTCAACCAAGTCATTTTTGAAGTCTCCATGCCACGGGAAGCATCACCTTGATCAAGCCGGATCACCATTGAAGGGAAGCTCGGTCAACTGAGCCATCCACTTTAAATCAAGATCTAATACCTTCAATAGGGCTTCATCTCTACTAAACGAAGCTACCTTCCCCATTAGTAGCACTGGTGATAACCTCCATCCAGGTAATTGCTTGAAACTATAGCCTTGGGAAATTTTGCTTGGTCCTTTTTGAAGAAAAGTGTCATCCCTTGAGATCTTGACCGTTGGATGTGCATCCCCCCTCCTTCCAAAGGTGTGGGATCATTTTGATCTCAGCTTAGGTGAGCTCAAACAAACTGTTCATCTCATCGCCGTAGAAGGATCACCGTCATCCATTCTACATTATTGGAATGGACGGCTATGATTAGATCATGCTAGATCCCCATTGACTTAAGCATAAACCGTGGGATTAATCCTAATTGTTCGATCTTAGATCGGATGGCCCGTAGAGAAAGCGCGTCCACCATTGGCTAACTCAGCAGGCAGATGTGATAACTTAAATAACCTATCCCATTGCGCCACATGGAAAGCACACCATATCAGCTGCCACGTGGCTTGACGGGGTTAGGGGGTTAATCATGTTTAATTTAATTCATTTTTAATGTTAAAACTTCCAAAATTCATAACTAATTATAGAAAAATCCAAAAAAAAATATAAATAAACACTCATTTTATAGATAATTCAGAGAAGCACAATAGAAAATTAAAATTGATTAATTTTGAATAGTGATTTTAACTCAATTAGGATGATCTTTGTCTCCTATGATTTTCTTGAAATTTATTATTGGATTAATTAGGATAATTACTTGTTTCACCCCTAATCACTTTCTTTATTAAATAAATGATTAATTAACCTTTTAAACAATGATAAATTCATTAATTAAGCTTGCTAATCATCATGAAATAGTGAATGGATTTAGAGAGTGAGATTGGGATTTCTTTTCCCAATCTTTTCCCCTAAGTTTATTTCATTTGGTAAACACTTAATTAATATGCAAATTAATTAATGGCTTAATCACTTCATTAACTAATTCAATTAATAAAATTCAAAACTAAATTATTCCGGAACTTAATCATCTAATTCTTAGGTAGATTGTTAGGTGTTCAATAACTTAAGAGAACTTCAAAGGAAATTATAATCAAACTACATGTGTAGGATGGTTATAAAAGTACTTAATTAAACCTTTTAGCTTAATTAATCAATAATTATGAGCTAATTGCATTAGACACCTTTATTTTTTAGATGCATTGCTGATTTAAATTCTATGTGGTTGCATATCATATGTTGGCTCATAATTTCTTGGTTAATTATGTTAAAGTGGTATATAGGTAATTAATGGATTTAACTCATACCTTAACCTAAACAAAACATAAAATCAACCTAATTTGTTCTAAAATTAAACTAAACCAATTCACACATGGGGAAATGGGTTAGGACCAACAAACACTTTTCACATTTCCTAAGTCAAATCAAATTCAAAAAATAAAATCTCTTAAAGAATTTTGATTCATTTTAAATGATCTTATTTTATTGATTGTCCTTAGGAATTAATTAGGGTGAATGAAGTCATATGCTTACATCCTTTATTTTATTTCCAAGCATGCTAAATATTATTTTCCATATGAAATCATGCATTCAATTCTTTTGAAAAATCAATTAAATAAAATATTTTCTTTTATGTCAAATTGCATGTGTTGGCTAAAATTAAGAATATGAGTGGTTATTATCACTATTAAACCAAAAATTATTTTCAAAACCTATAAATCAAAGATTATAAATGAAGTGATGCTACTTAAAAATACTTATACGCTTGCATGTGAATATAGCATAAGATGTGTTTTATGTTATTTTCTTCTCTTCCCTTAACATGGATTTGAATAGGATTTGCAAAGTGTATAGTTCATTTGAAAAGAACACAACATTTGCTTAAATCTATTTCTAAGCATTTCTATGTTATGACTTAAGAAGGATCTTCACATTTACATATGTAAATTATACAACCAAATCAAACATAATCTTTTGCTTGATTTTTCATCCATTTGTTTCTTTTTGTAAATCTAAATGTAATTAAGAAAAGTGGTATATTAGTCACGGACATCCGTGAGGCTTTAAGTAGCCCTAAGTAGGTCTTGTACCTTACGCCCTTGGTGTAAATAATGCGTCATACTCACTTATATCTTTTATATATGTAGATGTGCATTATGTTAATGGATGAAGAATCCCTCTTATATAATAAAGATATGCATTCATGGAATATCTAAATTTTTAAATCATATCTCTTAGCATTTATCATCAAAGTGTGCTAAAATTTGCATTGCATGTATATGTATGCTTAGGATTATTCATATGCATGGTATACATGGTAGAAATAAATAAATGATTGTATGTTTTGAAAAAGTAATTCACCTTAACTAATCCCAAGATGCCTTTCTTATTGAATAGGGCTATTTAGAGTAGATCTAAACTTAGGGTTAATTAAAACACATAATAAAATATTCACTAAAAAGAATCATTAATCAATCTACCTTAGAAATGCTTTAAGGTAGGGATGAAAGAGAAGTTCTCTTCTCTTTTCTTCTCTTATAACATTTAGTCATTAAGTGTAGGTTCATTCAAACCAAATCAAATCACTGACTAAAATTGAAAAATCAGCTAAATCACTTAAAATGAAACCACCCTCTAAATTGAACCTTTAACACTTAGAAAATTCCAACCTTAAATCCTAGCTAAGACATGCCACACAAACCTTAAATGGCACACACATTAGGCTAAGTCACCATTTCTAGCTCTATGTTAGAGAGGTGCATGGTTTGATGCCTGATTTTATTTTATGATGTAATGATTTTAGATTTGATATTAGGGTGCATGTGCGTAGTCTGGATGTTAGGCCAATATTAGCCTAATTATACTTTCTACAGGGCGTTGTGCTTAAGGGCCACTGTAATAAAAATATAAATGATTTTGCTATGCAAGTTGCTTATACCCCTAAGCATAACCCAAATTAGGACAGGTGGACTTGGTTACCCATGTGTGGGGTACTAAGTCAAAATTATTCATACAACTGCTTGGGTTGCATGGTATGTTTAGCTAATCTCTATTTTGTAGGTTTAGTTAGATTTATCTTTCCCATTTTGATGTAAATTTTGCAATTAAGATTTGGGATAAATGTTATGAGGGATTAGGATGAACATTATTATAAGACCATGTCTTATATACCATGTGAAGCCTTGGAGCAAACTACATCCTAAGTCAAACCAAAAGAAAGAAAGAAATGAGGAAAGAAATGAAGAAAGGAAGAAATAAAGAATGAAGAACGAAGACCCCATAAAATGAATTTGTTCTAATTGTAATTATTCATTTGTAATCCCAGTTGTATAAGGGTAGAGCTTGGCTACCCACATTTCTTTTTGAGTTGTACAGAGGAACCCGACCACATCGGCCTCTTATTCTTTTACACTAATTTTATAAATTGATTGATGTTATGTTTATGATTACGCAATTAGGATGGCATGATTATCCTAGTTTCTTAATTACTTGATGGTTGTTGAATGGCCTGGATGTGATTAGTCACTTAGAAAAAAATTCTATCTAATTTATCAACTCAAAATTAAACTGAATAACTCTTAACCTCACCTAAAGCTTAAGACATAAATCAAGATAATAAAAGATTTTGCAACCCCTTAGCTGGATGTTGTATGTCTCACATTATGCATAAATCATATTGCTTCACTCTTGCTAATTGAATGCTCACACCTTTGCCAAAGAAAATGACTTGAGCTTTGAGAGCCATGATGAAAACACACCTCCTTGGCCCATAACCAATCATCTCATGCATTAGGAATATGAAATCTCATAGCCTGTGTCAAATAAAATGTCCAAAAGTTAAAATAAAACTTAACAAAATTTGCATTAGATTAAGTCATTTATTCATGCCCTTCATGATCTAGTCTCTTAGGGAGTGTGTTTAAGGACTTAGTCTCTTTTTTAAACAAATAATAGCTTAATCTTCTTGCAAAGCATAATACTTGCCTATATGTAATTAAAATCGTAGGAGGAGTTAGTTGGCAGCCACCCTCAGGCGGTTGTAAGTCCAACAGTCGGGTGATTTATTCTCTCTTGTGGAGATAAATCATATACCCATTTTTGCCTTAGATTTAGGTCTTGCTTTGACCCTCTACAAAGCTCCCTAGATTTAGGATCCGAGGTTATTATTTTCCTTTGTGGGCTACAAGCATAAATCCTCACCTCTTAGGCATTTCTATAATCTTGTGTTGTGGAATTGTAAGCCCTAGATTTCTAATAAAAATTTAACTCAAATATATAATCCTCTTTAAATTTCAAAAAATATAAAGCCCAATCATAGGATAGTTTGGGATACTCAGGTTTCCAACATCATCCTACTCATCTCTTTGGTTTCAATAATAACTCTCTCCTCTTGATCAATCCCACTTGGTTTTCTAAAAATAACCAATTGATTGATAGTCTTATCTTTGAAATCTTTAGAGACAATGATCATTTACTTTAATCGAGAGTATTCTTAAGGAATCTCATTCCTTAGGATGCAATTAACTATGGGGCTTACTTTCATATTGAACTTAACGAACCTGGTTTAAATAAACCCTGCTTTACTTTTCCATGTAAAGTAGGGGAAAGATATCTGGTACATTCAAAGACCCATTATCCATAGGAGTCCTCATTAAGTGATTAGGTCCATTATTGGGTAGTGAATTCTATCTCTTGAGATAGTACACTATTCCTTAATGTCATACCCGATCACCTTAATGAGTACATCTGTGGATCTACATGGTATCCCAACATAATTTTTAACATTCCAATTGAAAATAAAATACCACATATTTTTATTGCGACTCCACTAGGGAAGGTTCCTCTCTTCATCTTTGGCAAATGATCATTATCTCCAAGTATCGATAGTGGATTTGTATTTCAAATGAATTCGAGACTATCCTTCTTTTCTGTTGACACTTAATTTATTTCATTCTTAAGCTAAGTTAGCCAACATCCTTTAGGTTTTAGGACCTCACTCCATGTAGGTCTTAAAACCCCTATTGGGTCCCCCAATAGGTGAAAATAAAATTTAAGCCAAAAAAAATGACTAAAAACCTTTTTGAACTTCCTTACCATTTCTATGATAAGGTAACATTTATTCCACAAATAAGAAAAATAAATCCTTCATAAATATATCACTTTTCAAAAGCACTTTTCCAAAATTCACATAATAAAATATTTGCACAAAGATTTTTACAAAATATATATAACTCAACCCCATCTAGCAATCCTCATGATTGTTATATGTAGGTTCTTTTTAAAAACAAAATTAAAATCATCTTTCAAAAAGTACAAATGATCATCCTCATTCAATATACCCAAATTTATTGAATGAAGATTTCATTTCAAAAATAAAATCAAAATCATCTTTCAAAAAAAGCACCTATTTGGAAATGAACATCCTCATTCAATATACCCAAATTTATTGAATGAAGATTTCATTTCCAAATAAAATCAAAATCATCTTTCAAAAATCACATATGAACATCCTCATTCAATATACCCAAATTTATTGAATGAAGATTTCATTTCCAAATAAAATCAAAATCATCTTTCAAAAAAGCACAAATGAACATCCTCATTTTAATATACCCAAATTTATTGATTGATGATTTAATTTTCAAATAAAATCAAAATCATCTTTAAAAAAGCACAATTGAATATCCTCATCCAATATACCCAAATTTATTGGATGAAGATTTCATTTCAAAATAAAATTAAAATCATCTTTCAAAAAGCACATATTTGAAAATGAATATCCTTATTCAATATACCCAAATTTATTGGATGAAGATTTACTTTCCAAATAAAATCAGAATCATTTTTCAAAAAAGAACATATCAACATCCTCATTCAATATACCCAAATTTATTGGATGAAGATTTCATTTCCAAATAAAATCCAAAATTATCTTTCAAAAAAGCACATATTTGAAAATGAGAATCCTCATTCAATATACCCAAATTTATTGAATGAAGATTTCATTCTCAAATAAACTTATATCATAAAATTGAAATTCTATTTCAATATATCTCACATATGTTGAAGTTAGAATTTCTTATTTTTTTCAAAAAGCAATAATCACACACAAAAATTTCATCTTTGAAAAATAAAATATGATTGACTTCTATTTTACATACCCAAATTTGTTAAATGGAAATCTCCTTTCAAAATCAAAAAAAAATCAAAATACATTTGGAATTTCATTTGACATACCCAAATTTGTCAAATGAGAGTTTCATTTTCAAAAAATTGAAAATAATTGGTCTATTTAACATACCATATTTGTTAAATAAACCCAATTTTAAAAATCAAAACAAAAAATCAAACACATTTGGACTTAGCATACCCAAATTTGCTAAGAAAAGATCTCTCTTTTAAAAAATAAATTAAAGTAAAGAATCAAACACATTTGGACTTTTATTTAGCATACCCAAATTTGCTAAGTAAATATCTTATTTTCAAAATCAAAACACAAACACATGTAGGCCTTTATTTAGCATACATAAATTTGCTAAGTAAAGACCTCATTTTCGAAATCAAAACACAAAAAAAAAAAATCAAACACATTTGAATTTTTATTTAGCATACCCAAATTTGTTAAGTAAAGATCCTACTTTCAAAATAAAAACCCAAATACATGTAGGCCTTTATTTAGCATACACAAATTTACTAAGTAAAGACCTCATTTTTAAAATCAAAATGCAAGAATCAAACATGTTTGGGCTTTATTTAGCATACACATATTTGCTAAGTAAAGATTTCATTTCTAAATTCACACATGATACACATCATGGGCAAACAAGCAAAAGAAGAAAATTGTTTTCAAACAACTCATTTAGCATACCCAAATTTGCTAAATTAGTAATCCCAAACAAAATCAATTGACCCTCTATTTAACATACTCAAATTTGTTAAATAAAGGGTCGCCAAACACAAAAATTAAATTCAAATATGAACCAACGGAAGCATCAAAAATATCTTCAAAATATTTGAACCCATTTTTAACATACACAAATTTATTGAAAGTGGAACAAAATATCAAGACATAAAATCTTATTTGAGTTTATTTCCAATAATTGCAGAGTTCTAGTTCAGTCTTAGTCAGCTTTTTTCTCAAGTTCAGTACAATGCAAATGGACTCTCAGATGTATGTGTTCACTTTCTCCATTGGGATGGATTTGGCCTTGGATCTGGAAAACCTCCCACAAACTAATTTTGCTCATTTGATACACTTTGGCCGAGGATTTGAGGGGGCTAGGATCACTTATGAAGGGGCAACCCTCACCACCATCAGTAGGAATGTGGTGACTGGGCAGAAGCCAAACATCAATATTAAAATGCCTTCAGATTCTGATTTCCCTCACTAAAGAGGAAGATGATGGAGGTTCCTGAAGCAATCATAGCTCCAGTGCCTGTACGTTTAGCTATTCCCATCACTACCCCAGTATGGGCTAGTACCCACTCACTGGCTTCCTCTAAGAGGATGGCTACCCTGGATTCAGGGATAGTCTCCCATACCTTTGAGGTAGGGTCTAGGTCCCACACTGCTCCACCTAGTATAACTCAGCATCCTAATAAGAGCCATAAGATCAAGCGGTGTCATGTGCGCATTGCCAAGGAGATGGAAGTAGTCTCTCACATTATAGTAGAGAGTCACCCTGGGTAGTTTCTCCTTTGCTCACTCAGAATAAGTTCCACCCCCTTTCCAGTTATGAAGAAGAGGAAGATGTTAGGAGCATTACAATATCACCTCTACTTCTAGTTTAGTGTGAGGAACCTACCAGAGATAGGAAGAGGTTGTATGTCGCAGAAAATTTCAAGTTGATGGGTTACGATGGTCGAGTCGGTGCCTAGTTGATCTACGTCAATTATCCATCGGTGTGGGTGAGCATATCCATCGTGAGAGGGCCGAGAGGCCCTGTATCGTTCATGTTACTAGTGAGATAAGCAAGATGCGTGAAGTCAATAGCCTCCGCCCTTGTAGATTTCCTTGATCGGCATGCTACCTGCACCAGTCACATTGATAGTATTCTATTGATTAGTACTACCCATCATGAGAGGAGAGCTCCTGTACAGAGGGAGTCGATGTTGTCTCCATCATACCGCTCTATTCCACATCTGCCATTGCCAGTATAGGTTTCATATTTTACAGTTCTATCTAAAGCCATGAAAGCAGCATCAGGGGAAAAGAAATCACCACTAGGGATCCAGCTACGGCAAAGGGACCCATTCCATCTATGCCACCGACTGAGGTGAGGTCGAGCTCCCTTGCTCGACCTCCTACTTCAGTTGTGGTGAAGAGGGAGTGGAGACCTCGTAGCATCATAGTCGTGCCATCACCGCCATCACCTTAGCAGATCATGGATATAGCAACAACTAAAGGAGAAGGAGATAGTTTTGTTGTCCCTATGGTGATAGATCCCCCAGGGGAAGTACTCCATCTATAGCAGCTGATAGCCAAGAGCACATTTCTTCTAGTGAATGTAGCCCTCATAGGGTTAGCTCTCCAGTAGTAGGGGAAGTTAGATGTATCTCTGTTCATGAGCATGATCCTACCACCAGTTAGCTGTGAGTATTTGTGTCTGCATAGTTGGACAGCTCCTTAGATGATATCGTAGCACACTATCTCACTGAGAAGAGAGAAATCCTAGGGTATGATTTATTTAACCTTGAAGAGGATAAGGTTAGCTTTGATCCCAACAAAGATGATTTGTTGAAAGATTTAGTAGAGTTGCATATGGTTGATACCAGAGGTTCTCTCCTTCGGGATCAACATGGTTCAGAAGGTATTGCAACCAAACAGGATGATACAGCCTATTCGACCCAACACCTCCTTCAACAACTTAAACAAAAGGACGAGTAGATTGATAGGATGGGGAAGAGACTTGAGGATTTATTAGTGGTAGTTCTAGCACTTCAGAATCAAGCTCCAGCAACACATCCTTCCTTTGTGGAAGCGAGACTTGCATCAGATTGGACCCAAGAGTTCAATAGAGCGGTGGCAAACTTGTATAGAAAGGTAGTAGATAGTATATCCATACAAGAAAAAAATATATCAAACTCATGGTTGAACAATAAGTGAAGGAAGCACTGGCGCAAGCCCGAGGTGGTTCATCAATTCCAATGGGTAGACCCTACCTAGAGGAATTTGATGCTATCTAATTTCCTAAGGGTTTTCTGCCTCCTTCTTTTAAGAGTTTTGATGGTAGCGGGAACCCTCGCCAACATATAAGCACTTAGGCCACTGTTGCAATGCTGGTGACGATGCTATTATTCTCTCTTTATTAGAGCATACCTTTTGATTGGTACGCTAAACTCTCCAACAGTTCAGTGGAGACTTTTGCTAAGTTGGAGCAACTCTTTGTTAAGAGGTTTGCTGGAGCTCAGCAAAGGGTAACTGTGGGCGATCTCGTTATGGCTTAACAACACCCTGGTGAGTCCCTCATTGATTATATTCTTAGATGACATAATTTAAGCATGAAATATGAACCACAGCTATCTGAACAACATGTTATTTAAATTCTAATAAAGAATATTCATGGCCCAATTGCCTTCATGCTTAAAGGTTTCACCATTAAGACATTTGAGAAGCTAATCAACAACGCAGCTAGCCCACAAGAAGAGGTCAAATAATTACCTTTTCAAGATCAGTCATTAAATCCAAAGTTGCAGAATACCTATGAAAAGAAGCTAGGAGCAGTAGCATCATTGGACAAGGGGAAACAACCGGCAAGGGATCAGCATGAGAGACCTCGAGCTCCACAGCCTTCACTTCCACCTCCTTTACCTCCACCTTGGTCATCATCCATCACACAACCTCCACAGCCTTCTCGCCTCTTCCTCAACATATGACGATACCCACCCCCAGGTAGCTATCATCCACCTGCTCTTTTGGATAAACTAAACAAAACTTATTTATTTAAGAGAGAGGTAGCCATAAAAATTTTTAAGAACCTCTTAAAGAAAATTAATTTTTAGCTACTCGAGCCTAGGAAGCCAGAGGACGTGGATAGGAGCAATAATCCTGACTTTTGCCCCTACCACTGCATGCTAGGTCATATTTTGGAGGATTGCTTTATATTTAAGGACTGGCTTGAGCATAGATACAAGTCAGGAACCATAGTAATCCCTAAGGAATATGTAGTAGAATAACCATCTAGTTCTGTTAGGGTAATCCTTGGGGATACATGTGATCCTCTCAAAATAAAAGAAGGTGGGGATATCTCTTTATCCTAAACCTCTAAAAAGATTGTTCCTAAAATCAAGAAACTTTTCTTACAGGTGCTTGAGGTAGCTCGAACCTCCAACATCAAAGAAGGTTAGTAAGTTGCCAAAGATAACTTGGGAAAGTAGGGAGCACCAACCCATACGGGATAGCCAGTAGAACCACCAAGCCCAGCCTCCATTCCACCATTGTAGCTACTACTTCAGCCAACATTTCTACTTTAGCTAGCTCTTCTTCTAGTAGACATCTTGTATCAATAGATAAGAGCATCAAATCCCTCACCCCACTTACATTACTAGATTTTGACTATGTACCTGCTTTTAAATCTAAGAAATCGAAGAATAAAGCTAGTTTGAATTACTTTTGTGTCACTTCTAATGGGTTATCTGATCATACTCCTTTAGAAAATTCTTCAAGTCTTAATAATTATAACAACTTTGATCATCCTCTTTTTGATTTATAGATGGACTTTCCTTCTCTGAATAATATGGGTTCATCTCTTGAGATAGACTTGGAATCATTTGATTCTGAGGGTCCTATAGGAGAAGCTGTAGGTGAACCTGATGAGCAGGTAGAATCTTCCACTAAACCACCACAAGAGGTCATAGAAGATAACCTCCACAGTGGCAAAGTTCTACCTCCTAGGGTATTCCAGTGATCAAGAAGCCTCTCCACATGATGCTTCACCCATGGATATGCTTGTGGAGGACCAGCCCAGAGTTGACTACAATGTCCTCGCTCACCTAAGAAAGTTGCCAGCTAAACTAAGCATATATGATGCCCTTGCTTATCCAAAGAGATGAACAAATCATTAATCAAGACTCTTCTTAATCTAGAAATATGCTTAGCTCAGCTGACCGCTATTGGAGAGGAGACATATTATTCAAGAGAAGCCCAGGGAGTCACATTCACTGACGAAGATCTTCTTCTGGGGGATATGGAGTACAACCGTCCCCTCTACATCACAGTGGATATGGGCAGATTCAAACTTTCAAGGTGTTGGTTAATCATGGTGCATCGCTGAATATTATGAGCCTAAAAACCTTTGCTTACTTGAGGATCGACATTTCTAAGCTCCGAGGAGAATGAATGATGTTGAGAGGATTCAATGAACAAGATGAGCGGGCTTTAGGTTCCATAGTGTTATCTTTAGAAATAGGCAACTGAAAGATTGAAGCCAAGTTCTATATAACTGATTTGAATACATCATTCACTGCTTTGCTAGGTAGGCCTTGGATACACTAGAACAAGATGGTTCCATCCTCCCTTCATCAGTGCATCAAGTTTCAAAGAGATGGAATCGAATACTATGTCAAAGGAGATGAAAATCCATTTTTAGTTAGAGAGGTTGAGATATATGAGGATGCTACCTACTATCTTCCTCAAAATCAAAAGGTCTATTCTCACGAATTTGGCCAAAATTCAAATACAAAATAAAAAGAAAAAGAAGAAGAAAAAGAAAAGAAGAAAAAAAGTACAAATGATCGAGAAAGGGACACCGAGGAAGAGGTAGAGTCGCATGTTACATTCCACTTATAGTTCATTCCACCATACTCCTGCTATTCATATAGACTTGGAATCCAACTCGGATGAGTCTGTGATTTCACCAAACCTCTCCGGTGAGGTGTCATTGGAGGTGACACTGCGAGCATGATGAACCAGCCTCCAAGCAAAGCATAAATGTATTTTGAATCAGTTTATGTAAAACCATTGGGCAGTAGTTGGGAACCTTAGCTCTAACCCCACTTTCTTATCAACAAGTTGAGGATTTAATAGTTAAGTAAGCCTCTAAATCTTCCATGGATGTTAAGCCGAAGAGATTCCTATTGGTATCATCATCCTGAAGTCCATAAATAGATGTAGAACTTGAGGATAATTCATATAAGATTTAATAGAATTACCTTTTGATTGGTACTCGCCTTATGTTCATAATCTTGTAAAGAAATATTTGATTACTTACACATGGTCCAGGCACAGATCGGAGTATTTCGAGAAGTTGTGGGACAACAAAGATAGATATGCACACTCAAGACCAAGACTAGGATTCAGTACAATGGGTCCAGTCGACGATGATGATTACTGCTTAGTTGTCACCAATCATCTAGAGTCTGATTGGTTCTTCTCAAGCCAAGCCTTACAAGCGGGCATCCCCGCTACGACACTAACTCTTATGATGATGTGTGTTTAGAAATTTCAAATGATCCATATGATCTTCAAGTCAAAGATGCACCTTCAAAATTTGAAGAGAAAATCCATTCAACTATCGACAAGCTCAAAGAAATCAACCTCGAGACAGAAGAAGATTCATGCCCCACATACATCAGTTCTCTTATGAATGAAGAAGAAACTAATGACTTAGTTAGGCTATTGACTGAGTTTAACAATTGCTTTGCATGGAGCTATGTAGAGATACTAGAATTATCTCCTAACGTAGAAGTCAACAAACCAGCAATAGATCCTAACGCTAACCCTATCAAGCAAGCTCCTAGACATATACGATTAGAAATCAAACAATAGGTCATTTCTGAAGTCAACAAATTTATTGATGCTCATTTCATCAGGGAAGAAAAAAACCTACCTAGTTAGCCAGTATCATTCCAGGTAATAAAAAGAATGGTCAAATTTACATATGCATCGATTTCAGGGACTTGAATAAGGCATGTCTTAAGGATGAATTTTCTCTTCCTATACTAGAATTAATGGTGGACATCACCTCATCTCAAGCAATTTTCTCCTTTATGGATGGATCATCTGGCTACAACAAATCAAGATGGCCCCCAGGGATGAAAAAAATACTGCTTTTCAAACCCAAAATATATTATTATAAGGTCATGCCTTTCGGCCTTAAAAATATCGGTGCTACATACTAGCAGGCCATTACTCAGATCTTCAACAAACTCATTCATCATCAAGTTGAATGTTATGTTGATGATCTAGTAATCAAAAGAAAAAAAATGGAAGACCATCTCTTTGACTTAAGAGTAATTTTTGAACAATTAAGATAATACAATCTCAAAATGAATCCCCTTAAGTGTCCATTCGGAGTAGCATCAGAGAAGATTCTTGGGTTTATTGTCTGATACCGAGGAATAGAGATAGACCCCAAAAAGATCAAAGCTATCTTAGAAATGCCACGCCCTAAAAGTTTAACCCAACTCAGATCATTCCAAGGGAAGTTGGCATATCTAAGATGCTTTATCTCCAATATATCAGGGAGATGCAAGCAATTTTCAGCACTTGTCAAAAAGGGTGCTAAATTCAAGTGGGATGACAAGTGTTAGCATGCTTTTGAAGACATCACACAGTATTTGGTGAAGCCATAGTTCTAGTAGCCCCTATCCTGAGCAAGCCACTTATCCTCTACACTATTGCATTGGACGACTCCCTTGGCGCTTTGTTGGCCCAAACCAACGATGAAGGGAATGAGAACACTCTCTACTACCTCAGCCATCATCTGATCTCTGTTGAAGCAAACTACCCACCTATTGAGAAATATTGCCTAGCTCTCATCTTCACATCCCAAAAGCTATGAGACTATATGCTTTCTTATAAGGTGAACTAGATTTCAAGAATAAATCCATTGCAATATCTCATGACACGGTCGATGCTATCCAGATGATTGGCACATTGGTCCATGATTATGTCGTAGTTTGACATCACATTCGTACCCCTCCGTGTGGTGAAAGGACAGGCACTAGAGAATTTCTTAACAACACACCCACTAGCTATTGACTCTCTACTTAGTGATGACCTCCCCGATGAATAAATAATGAACTTAGGGGATACTAGCATTCGTCATTGGGAGATGTATTTTGATGGTGCAGCTTTCTTTCAAAAAGGAGAAGAACCATGATCTACTCTCCTAGGAAAGGCAGGGGTAGGAATTATTCTTTTAACTCCATACTACAATGTGATGAGATTCTCATACTATCTCTCCAATCCATGCACCAATAATAAAGCTGAGTATGAGGCTTTGATTATCGGTCTAGAGTTAGTCATTACATTATATGTCAAAAGCATCAATATCTACGGAGATTCTCAGCTGGGCATCAACTAGATTGTTGGGTCCTGTAAGGTTTTAAAGCCTAAGCTTCATCACTACCATGAGTACACCATAAAGCTGTTGACCCAAATCCCTGAGGTCACCATCTACAAGGTTCCTTGAGGAGAGAACACAGTAGCAGATGCTTTGGCCAAACTCACCAAGGAATTGGCATATCCGGAAGATGAGTCCATTCCAATAAGGGTCCAAAATAGGCAAGTCCCATCCCTTATTGATGTTGAACTCATTGAGAGATTCTTTCTTAAAGGGGAGGTTGCCATTACAATAAAGACAAGGAGTGGTTGTAAGTCCAATAGTCGGGTGGTTTATTCTCTCTTGTGGAGATAAACCATATACCCATTTTCACCTTAGATTTAGGTAGTTTTTTGGCCCTTACCAAAGCTCCTTATATTTAGGATCCGAGGTTATTGTTTCCCTTTATGGGCTATAAGTATAAATCCTCACCTCTTAGACATTTTCACAATCTTGTGTTGTGAAATTGTAAGCCTAGATATCTAATAAAAATTTAACTCAAATATATAATCCTCTTCAAATTTTAAAATATGAAGCCCAACCATAGGATAATCTGGGATGCTCGCTAGGTTTTCTAGCATCATAAGCATCCCCTACTCATCTTCGTTTCATTTCCATAATAAATCTCTCCTCTTGATCAATCCCACTTGATTTTCAAAAAATAATCAATTGATTAATAGTCCTATCTTTAAAATATTTGGAGACAATAATCATTTACCTTAATCAAGAGTATTCATAAGGAATCTCATTCCTTAGGATGTAATTAACTATGGGGGCTTACCTCCATAGGGAACTTAACAAACCTGGTTTAAATAAACCCTGCTTTACTTTTCAATGAGTGGGGGAAAGATCTTTGGTACATTCGAAGACCCATTTTCCTAAGGAGTCCTCATTAGGTGATTAGGTCCATTATAGAGTGACTTCTATCTCTCAAGATAGTATACTATTCCTTAATATCATACCCGATCATCTTAATGAGTATATCTATAGCTCTATGTGGTACCGATGTCTTATCCATTCCAGATAAGTATGACTCAAATACTTTGAATCCTAATTCCTAAAAGAAGAAAACTCTCAAAATAATAATCACAATAATGATTGTGATCCATAAAATAGCGGTATCGATGGACTTGATGTCTTCAAGGATTCCAACTCAGGTATAGGCACTTCCATTTTATAACTTTCGGGGTGCCACTATAAACAAAGAGTTAGAATCATCAAATCCAATAGAAGAAACTTTGGGCACTACAAAAGAGTAGGTAGACATCAATTCTACCTCTCTTTGAGAAATCTACAATTATTGCGGCTGACATGGTCTTACCACTTTGATCAACATCATAGGAAGAAGCAAACCAGTCATTAGAAATAATTAAATCCTAAATCCTTCTTAAAATGCACCTTACAATCAAAAATAACAAATTGTTCTGAAGGTTAATCTTAAGATCTCAAGCTATTTTTGAAGCTTCTCCACTAATTTAAATAATGAGCACATCTTCACCTTTTAGGGAGAAAGTATTGGTTGGAGCTCAACGGTTCTTCTTTGCTCAGTTAATGGCAACCTCCTCAAGACATACTCAACATAAAGCATCCTAAGGAAAAGAAAGACAAGCAATCTCTTCCAAAGAATATAATATAAACCAAGACTCAAAAGAGAAAAGTGAAAATAAAAATGAAATGAAAAGAGAAAAGAGAAAAAAAATGAATTGAAAAGAGAAAGAAAAGAAGAAAAAGAGAAAAGGTAGAACACTAATAATGCACATCGATTTGGAATCCAAAGGATGAATCATGTGTACAAGGTGTAAAAAGAATATACAAAATGAATTATGAGTCTACTTTTGATAAATTTTTGGAGGAGATAGCAATAAAATAAAAAGATCTAAAAGGATGATTCATGTAGGATATGACTAGAAACTTAGTAGGTATATGTGGACATTGACTCCAATTCTACTATCTCATTATAGGATTGGAAGTTAAGAGTTGCTCCTAAAACCTCTAATAAAGAATTATTAAGACTCATTTTGCCTAGTAGGGATAGGGCAATAAGATCATCTTTTGCCTAGTCTACCTACTCTGCATAAAGAATTTTGAAGACTCTCAAGTAGAGATACACTCTCTGAAGTTGATAAGAAAATTAAGTCTTCAATTAATGAGTTTTAAGAGATTAACCTCAGAACATAAAGGTAGTCCACCCACCCTCCTAACATCTATACATGATAAATCGAAACAAAATACCAATTAGGTTACTTTTGTAGTTTAAAGATTGCTTTACTTGAGATCATATTGAAGTGCCCAATGTATCTCTTAGGGTAAGCAGTCTACAAACTCAATTGAACCCATTGCCATTACCACTTTGTGAACTTTTGAGGCAAACATTGGCATTAAGAAGAAGATCAAAGTTTGAAGTCAATCTTAATAAAGAATGAAGATACTATCATTCTCAATCAAAAAATGAAGGATATTCAAATTCGCACATGCACCGATTTAAAAAATTTCAGTTAGGCATCCACATTGCCTACTTCAAATCTTATAGTGGATATAACCTCTTTTGGATGCTATCTCCTCATTCAAGGATGGGTCGAATGATGGCAGAGGATGAGAAGTCATTTGCACCTATCATTTTAGTTAGAATTTGCCACTATAAGGTCATGCTTTTCTCTAGTCATCAAGATTGAGAGAGGAAGACCATCTTTATGATCTGAGTAGTTGTCTTCAATTGGT
Source organism: Cymbidium sinense (assembly GCA_021442155.1). Taxonomy (NCBI): domain Eukaryota; kingdom Viridiplantae; phylum Streptophyta; class Magnoliopsida; order Asparagales; family Orchidaceae; genus Cymbidium; species Cymbidium sinense. Next base: position 171,834,737 of record CM038219.1, read on the forward strand.
TATGAAGCTACAGTCTGAAGTTGAATCCCTTAGAACATACAATAAGGATAACTTTAGGGGAGTCTCTAACGCTTCTAGTAAAGCATCATGGGATAAGAAAGATGGATCCAAAAGAAATTGAAATGACATCAAAGATGTAGCCTCCAAGGTTCAACCCAAGAGAAGAAATACTTTAATCAACATTGAATATAGATGGTTTAAACTCTTTCAAAGTTGGTCTACCTCAAAACTTCTTAAGTCAAGATTCTACTTTTAATCATTGAAAAGCCTACTTTGGTGCTTCGAATGATGGAAGCAGTTTAAACCACTATGGTAGGAGAAAATGCCTATGGACATGTCAGAACCTTGAGTTATGGGAGGCAAGTTTGAACCCACTTGGGAAGGTCCTTATATCATAGAGAAGGCCTACCAAAGAGGATCATATTAGCTTATTGACTGTAAGGGGGAACACCTGATTCTTCCAATTAATGGGCTCTATTTGAAAAAATATTACCCATAAAAATTATGTTTTAAAAATAATTCTATCAATCAACAAAAAATTTGATTCCATTTCATCAAAAGCTCCTCATCTTTCGAAGCGTTGTTTGCTTGTCTTGCAAATCCGCTAAGACGTGTCTAGGATAGGTGTAAGAGTCCCCCAACAATATCCTATTCCTTTTTCACAACACAAACACAATCTCTCAGCGCTATTAGAATAGGTGTGAGAGAACCCCAGAGGCATCCTATTTCGATTAGCACAACTAAGTTAGGTGTAAGAGAACCCAAGCAGCATCCTTTCTTAGTGGAAATTCTCGACGGCCATCCATGGCACCATTTCACCCACTTCTCCAAGCATGTTTAGGATAGGTATGAGAGAACCCAAGCGGCATCTTATTTCCTTTAACACAAGCACAACAATAAACACATATATTCTTCTCAAGTTATTTTGATGTGGGAGCAAGCCCCCTGTGGCACTCACTCATTAGTTGTTCTAGGTTGGGCTCACATACTACCTCGTTATTCTGTCACCCCAGTGATCATTTGTCAGGCAGATGTGAGTCCCCACACTTTCTTTCTGACTTGATCATTGTAAACCAACAAGCACCTTGTTAGTTTGGTAAGCTTCATTGCTCAATCAGTAAGCTACCTCATGTTGACTTTATTTTAAGAATATGTGAGTCCTCGAGCTTTCTTCTTAAACTAGCCATCATGCACTAACTAGGTTGAGTATATTTGAGGGTTAGGGTAAGTCCCCTAGAGGCTCCTTTCCTCTTGACTACGTTTGAGTCAAAATAAGTCCCCTAATGGCATTTACTCAGTAGTTGCCCTAGGTCAGATGGCACATGTTGAGTTGAAGACGAACTATCCCAACAATCAGTTCTGTTGTAGGAGGATGTGAGTCCTCAAGCTTTCTTCCTAGGTTGATTGATGCAAACTGATGGACACCTTGGGTTAGTTGATGTTTGCTATGTTGACAGCGACTAACCTAGTGAGTCCACCACTTGGCAGATATGAGTCCCCGAGCTTTCTCCTTGAATTAACACTGAATACTTATTTGATATATGACTAGCCATGTCATCTTCTCAAGGGTTTTGGATTAAGCCCCAGCAGCCCCTCTCCCTGTGGGCATTCTATTTGGATCATATCTTTTATGACCCCATTTAGATACTACTCGAGTTACTCTTGTATTGGACAATCCCCCTTTCCTAGTAGCCACCCTGTGGTTGGAGAATCTGTTCAGTGGATGCACAGATTCTCCTTTGGTTCAATAAATCTGAGATAGGTATAGGCTGATATAAGCTCCTTCTCAATTTGATCCCTTGCAAACCAGCAGGGTCCATGTTAAAATAAACTAAACAAACAAAGAAAGAAATTTTCTCTTATAGATTAGGAATTCAAGCCCCCAAAGCACCCCTGCGGCATCCTATCTTGGCAAGGTAGAACTCCTATAGAATTGCCACCACCTGAGTCGAGATAAATCGAGTTAGTACTCACAGTACACCCTTTAGGTCGTTCAATCTATTTTTTTTACAAGGTGTTCATCTCTTTGGAAGATATAAGACTATGACGCATTCTTCCTAACAAACCAACGGGCAACCCTAGGTTGGGTTCGATTTGTTGCCCAAAGTAACCGATCACCCCAGTGATCTTTTATAGTGGAAGATGTGAGTCCCTGAGCTTTCTTCTCCTAGATTGATCATTACAAACCAAAAGGCACTCCTTTAGTCAGATAGTTTTCCCATCGGCCAAGAAGCTATTCCCTTTGGTTCAGTAAATTCAAGGTAGATCTAGGCTAATATAAGCTTCTTCTCATTGTGATCCATCACAAACCAACGAAATCCATCAAAACAAACTAAAGAATTAAATTAATATTTAACTATCTTTGAGCTGATTTAAGTCCTCCAGTGGCATTCACTCAATACTCGGTCTCCTCAATGATCACCCCCCAAAGATCCCGTCCCTACTTTAGAGGATATAAGTCTACTATGTTTTCTTCCTAGTACAACTGTTGCATATCGAAAGGCACCCCTTTGGTTGGTTAGTCCTATCTTATGGTTTGTAGACTACTCTCTTTGGATTGATAAATCTGAGTTAGGTCTAGGCCTCCATGGCCTCTACACAGTGCAGTCCATCACAAACCAACATAATCCATCAAAATAAACTAAAAAAATTTTGAAATTAATCCTTGACTATCTTTGAGCTATTTTAAGTCCCCCAGCGGCATTCACTCAATAGTCAGCCCTAGGTCGGGTTCAATCTGTTGCCCTACCAACCGATCACCCTAGTGGTTCCTTGTTCTGGAAGATGTGAGTCCCTGCACTTTTTTACTCACTTGACCACTACAAATTGAAAGGCATCCCTCTAGTTGGTTAGTCCTACCTTGTGGTTGATAGACTACTCCCTTCAGATTGGTAAATCTGAGTTAGGTTTAGGCCTTCATGACCTCTACTCAGTGCAGTCCATCACAAACTAACAGGATCCATCATAATCAAAACAAACTAAAAAATGAAATCAATCTTGAACTATCATTAAGCATATTTAAGTCTCCTAGAGGAATTCACTCAATAGTCAGCCCTTGGTCGAGTTCGATCTGTTGCCTTGCTAATACATCACCCCCAACAACTGGTCTGTACTTTGGAGGATGTAAGTCTACTATGCTATCTTCCTAGTAAATCTATTGCATAACGGAAGGCATTCCTTTGGTTGGATAGCCCTACTTTGGACTATTGTAAATCTAGTAGATTAAGGCCATCATGGCCCTATTCATGTCCCATTGCAAACTAATAGGACCCATCCAAAAATCTAAAATAAATAAAATAAACAATCAATCAAAATCAATCAAATCTTTTTCTTCTCCTTAATGAGATGCAAATCTTTCTAGTTCCCTAGCGGATCTCGAATTCTAAATTCCTCAGCGGATTTTACAACCCCTCCTCCCTAGTGGATGGCTTGAACTTGCCCCCCCAGTGGAGAGTTTACTTTTCTATCCCTGGTGGAGTCAAAACAAACATAATTAAATAAGTTAAATCAACTTCCCTCCCCAATGAGACTCAAATCAAACCTCTCATCCCCTTTGTGGATGACTTGAACCTACTTCCCTAGTGGAAGGTTCACTTACTTTATCCCAAGTGGATTCCTCCTTCCCTCTCTTATGTCTTTGACATAAGTACAAGCACATTGCACTGAGCTCTGGATTCCTTCTATACCTTGGGTTAGGAGTAGATTATTTCTGTTAGTGCTTATGAACGTTCGATGTTGATCATTTCTCCAACTCAATACGTGTGCCCTTGTCGGTCACACCATACCTATTGGGCGCCCTTTGTTTACCTCATTTTTATGATGAGCTCTCAACCTCTACATCTTAGACATAGGACTTCTCTTAGACTTTAAGGGTTCCTTAGTATTAAGACACATCTAGTGATTAGGTGGGCACTCAACCTAACCCTAGAGACTTAGAAGAGATAGCCATAGGAGTAGGTCATGCCCTAGGGGTGTTAGGAAAGCTTGCCTACCCTATAGCTTGAACCAAATTCCTCACTTCCTTCTTTCAAGTCAAACTCCAAACTCACATCAACTTCAACTCCCAATCAAATCATGAAACAATTCCAAATGATTGAAACCCATGATTGAAATCCAAATCAAATTCCAAAATTTTTCCTAAGTCACTTTCATTTCCCTCTTATGGACTTAGCCAAAATCAATTCAAACTCATGAAATTTTCTCACAACTCATTTATATTATCATTTATATTCACATATACAAATGAAATATAAATTCAAATCAATCAAACTAAACCCAAAATCAAATCCAAAATCCATGGTCAATCCAAATATTTTTTTCTAAGTACATTTGATCCCCTCTCATGGACTTAGCTTAAATCAAGTTCAAATCAATTCAAATTCTTAAAATTTTCTCATGGCCCATTTATATTCTCATTTATATTCATATATATAAATGAAATATAAATTCAAACAACCAAAACCAACTCCAAAAATCAAACTCAAATTCAATCAAAATTTGATCTAAGCCTTTCAAGTCAAACTCTTTAACTTAGCCGAATCCAAATCAAATCAAGACAAAATCTTGATTTTTCTTCATAATTCAATCAATCCTACAATCATGAATCCAAATATAAACATAAACTTCAATCATCAAACAAAAACTAAATTCCAAAATCAAACCCAAGTCAAACTCATGTTCACACTTTGAACATGAAATTGTCAAATGAATCAAAACCCATTTGACTTCAAATCTCTTGCAAATGGATTTATATTTTAATTATAAGTCCATATGTGAGTTTAATCAAACTAAATCAAGCTTTGACCAATTCATTTGTCCTACTTAGCCTCAATTGACCCAAAGTGACCTAAAGTACCCCTTTTGAGCCAAATTCTAATCCTAACCAAATTGGATTGAACTAAGCCCATATAATCCTCACATTGTGAGAAACAATCATCATAAGATGATCAATCCTCAAATTGGGTCAAACCAAGTCAAACCTAAGGGTTGACCAAGTCAACATTTGACCAAAATGAAACCTAAACTAGCCAAAATCCACCATTGGCCAAATTGATTGAAATCATTGATCAAAACTAACTCATGATCACTGTTTGAACTTCACCAAGTCAACATTTGAGCCTAACCTAACCCAATTGGCCACTTGACCCAAGTTGACCCAACTTGACCTAAAAAGTCAAAATGTGTCAAAACTTGATCTAAGCTAAATTGATTGAAACCAATGGGTCAAATTCATTCAAAAATGATTGTTGAACTTGACCAAAGCCTCAATTGGCCAACTAGACCCTGCCTAGCCCAATTGACATTAAACCCAACTTAACTTAAAAGGACAAATTGATCTCAACCCAACCCAAGGTCAAAATCAACCACCCCCATGGAAATGACCACATGGGATTCCTTCCTCCACCTTATTTTGCACATGGCAAGCTCCTTCACTCCTTCTCTAGCCAAAACTAAATGCCATGCCCTTCTAAATGGCCAAAACAACCCACTCAATGAGGTGAATTTGAGCAAAATGACATAAGAACTCTCGGCCATTTGATTTCTCTAGGGGGAGATATACTCCCCCTAATTTCATTTCAATTAAACAGTCTCCAATTCGATTGAGCTTAGGGAAGCCAGAGGAACCATCTCCAAGTCTCCCCAAGCTTCCTAGAGTGATTTTGAATTTCCCATTTCTTGGTTTTCTTAGATTGAAAATAGGGGAGCTCCACTTGAATTCCATCTCATCTAATACTCAAAACCAATTTAATTTCTCCTTCGAGCACACTTAGAGGATCAAATTGAACTCACTACAAGCTTCATTCAAGTTATCCAAGCAAGGGAGGAGTACTCATGACCAAGATCGAACCCACTTGAAGGTAAACTTGGCCTATAGGAAAATCCATCCAATTTCAACACCTACAAACTTCAACAAGGCTTCATCTTCACTAGACGAAGCCACTTCAAGGGAATCGAATGTCGGTGATAGCCTCCGATGAGGTATGCCATTAAATCGAGCATAATTTCATCTCCTCTTGGTCTTTTGTGAAGGGAAGTTTCATCCCATGAGAAGTTAGTCATTGCATGTGATCTCCCTTGCATGATGAAGGTGTGGGTAAGTTTTGAGATCAATCTGAGCTTCATCGAGCTTAGTTCATGCCATGGAAGATGGACTGTGGCCATCTCCCGTAGGCGATCTCAGGGATAAATCATGGACCATCCATCCCGCATGTTTTAGATAGATGGTCTTGATTAATCCACGTAGATCCATCATTTTAATCATTACGAACTGGGCTTGATCTCGGCGTCGATCCTTGGCGGATGGGGGAAAGCGTAGTCTGACAAGTATGATGTGACAATGTAAGTGACCATTCCCATCATGCCACATGGAAAGCGCGTGTTGTGTTAGCCTCCACGTGTCGCCGATGGGATTAGTCACAAAATTAAGGGTTTTAATTACCAAATTAACCATGAAATCTTCAAATATTCATATCTAAGTGTAGAAAAAATCAAAAAAATATGAAATAAAATGCATATGAAAGATAATTGAATGTAGAATATTATAAAATTGATTTTGATAGATTTTAAATAGTATTATTTTTTGAATTTGGATTTTATTGGGAATGTAATTAGGCTAATTACCCTTTGATTATTCCATTAATTAATCTCAAACTTCTCACGTGTATTTAGTGGGATGACTTCTACCTCCCCTAAATTTTTTGGGATTTATTAATAGTTTAATTAGGGTAATTGTTGGATTCATTCCTAATTACTCTCCTAATATAATTAAACCTAATTAAGTGTGTGATCAGTGGTTTAATCCCTTGATTGAGTTAATTAAGATTTATTTAAGTGAATGAGGTTTAAGGAATAATTTTGGGATATTTTCCTTAAGCTATTCCTTAAACCTTCTCTTTCTTCCTTAATCCAAACTTAATTAAGGATTAATCCACTAATTACCTACCTAATTAATTTGATAAAATTCTAAAACCTTCCAAAACTTAATTAATCCATCTTGGGTAGATGCTTGGGTGTTCAATAACCTAAGTGGCTTAAGGAAATCAAAACCTAATCCACTTGTGTGGGGAGGGTTATGAAAGTACTTAACTTAAACCATTTAGCTTAATTAATCATTAAGTGTGAGCAAAATGCATTAGGCCCTTTTCTTTCTACGTGCATTGCTAATTTAAATTCTTTGTGTGATTTTATGTCATATCATTGGCTCATAATTATTTGGTTAAATATGCTAAGGTAGTGTAGGGAATGGATAATTAATACATTTAATTCACACCTTAACCTAATTAAAATATAAAAATCATCTAATCATCTAAAAATTAAACAAAAATAATATACACATGTGGTAATGGGCTAGGACCAGCAAACTCATTTCACATTTCTTAAATTGAAATCAAACTCAAACAAAATTCAAAGTCTCTTTAAAACAAATTTGATTTACTTCAAATAATTCTATTCCATAGGATTGTCTTTAGGAATTAATTAGGGTGAATGAATTTACATTGGTTTCATCACTTTATTTCTTTCCAAGCATATTAAATGTGTATGACATATGAAATTCATGCATTCATATCTTTTAAAAATCAAAATTAAAATGAAATATTTCTTTATGTTAAATTGCATATTTTGGCTAAAGTAAAAAATATGAATGGCTATTATCACTATTAAATTCAAAATTATTTTCAAAACCTATAAATCAAATATCAAAACTGAAAGGTGTGCTACTTATACTTATTTATAAGCTTGCACGTGAATATAAAAATGTGTCTTATGTTTGCTTCCTTTCTGTTCTCTTAACATGGATTTGAATAAGATTTGCAAAGTGTATAGTTCTTTTAAAAGAATATAACACTTGCTTAAAATCTACTCTTATCCTCTTTCATGTTATAACTTAAAAAGGATCTTTACATTTACACACATAAGTTAAACAATCAAACCAAAAATCAAATAGATATAAACTTTTGCATCTTTCCTTTTTCTTCATTTATTTCTTTTATACATGCATATGTATTTAAGGAAAGTGGTATATTAATCTGGACAACCTCGGGGTTATGAGATTTTAAGTAGCCATAAGTAGGTCTTGTGCCTTACACCCCTGGTGCTAACAATGACATTGTACTCACTTATGCTTTCCATACATACACATGTGCATATGAAAAATGGATAACCCTTTTCTACTTAATGAAAATCATTCATCACAAAGCATCCAAATTTTCTTAAGTAATACTACTTAGCATTCATCATTAAGTGTGCTAACCATTCTCATTTACATTTATAGATATGCTTAGGATTTATCCATATGCATGTTATATATGTTGGGAAAGAAATAAAGTGGTGTGTATTTTGTGATATTATTTCACTTTACTTAATCTTAAAATGCCTTTCTTTTTGAATAAGTTTGTTTAGGGAAAATATAAACTTAGGATTAATTAAAACACATAAGAAGACATTCACTAAACAAAAATAAACATGAATCTACTTTAGAAATTACTTAAGGTAGAGAAGGAAAGAGAAGTTCTCTTCTATTTTCCCTCTCTTTACAACTTAGTAATTAATTGTAGAATTCACTTCAACTAAATCAAAAATACATAATAAAATCAACCCAAATCAACTAAACACTTAAATGAAACCACCATCTAAGTTGAACATCTTCACACTTAGAAAATCCAAACCTTAAAGTCATAGCTAAACATACCACACAAGCCTTCTAAAGCACACACACATTAGACTAAGTTACCACTTCTAGCTTTAGGTTAGAGTGGTGCATGGTTTGATGTTTGCTTTTGTTTTTGTGATATTTTATTTTAGTCTAGATATTAGGTGAATGTGTAGAATGAATGGTAGGATGATTTAGTCTAATCATTATTTTTATGGGGATTGTGCTTAAAGGGCTATAATAAAAATATAATACTTGTGCAGGTCTTATACCCTAAGCATAATCCTATAGGCCAGGTGGACTTGGTTACCCATCTGTGGGGTGCTAAGTCCAATATACATGCTTGGGATTTGAATGGTTTGTTTAGCTAATCTCTATTTTGTGGGTATTAGTTAAATTTACCTTTTCTTTTTCATGTAATTTTTATAATTAGGATTTTGAAATGATTATTATGGGGGATTAGGATGAACATTAGTCATAAGATCTTATCTTATGTACCATGTGAAGCCTTTGGAGCAACCACCTTCCAGCCATCCAAAAGAAGGAACCAAAAAGAAGAAATAAGAAAGAAGAAAAGAAGAAAAGAGGAAATGAAGACCCCCCATAACATGAATTTCCTAACTTGATTGTAAATTAATTCATTTGTAATCTGGGTTGCACAAGGGTAGAGCTCGGTTACCCAATTATTTTTTGATTTGTGTGGTGGTGCCCAACCACACTTGGCCTTTTATTCTTTTACATTAGCTTTATAAAATGTTTGATATTATGTTTAGCTTATTCATTAAGATGGCATCCTTTTCCTAGTTTCTTCCTTGCTTGATGTATGGTCAGGATGACAATTAGGCTCTTAGGAAAAAAAATAAATTTTATACCAAATTAATGAACTTAGAATTAAAATTAAATAACTCATAACTTCACATAAAGCTTAGGCTAAAAATCAAGATAAAAGAATTAGTAACCCCTTAGCTGGATGAGTACTACTTTTCTAACATCATGCATAAAAGCATATTATTCTACTCTTGAATTGGAGGGCTAACACCTTTACTAGAGAACTTGACTTGACCTGTGAGAGCCAGGATAGAAACACACCTTCTTATGCTGCTAATTTTAGCCCATAATCTAATTTTTCATGCATTAGGCATAAAAATCCTATAGCCTGAGTTAAGTGATTGTCCAAAAATGTAAATAAAATGTAATACAATTTGCATTACATTTAGGTCATCTATCATGCCTTTATATGATCTAGTCTCTTAGGGAGTGAGTTTAAGGACTTAACCTCTTTCTAAATGAATAATAACATTGTTATCTTGCATAGACATAAGACTTGCCTACATGAATCTAAAATCGTATGAGAAGTTAGTCGGCGACCACCCCTAGGCAGTTGTAAGTCCAATAGTCGGGTGGTTTATCCTCTCTTGTGGAGGTAAACCAAATACCTATTTTTTCCTTAGATTTAGTTCATGCTTTTGACCCTCGCCAAAGCTTCCTATATTTAGGTTCAGAGGTTGCTTCTCCCTTTTGTGGGCCCTAAGCATAAATCCTCACCTCAGGTGTTTCCATAGTCTTGTATTATGGAATTGTAAGCCCTGCATTTCTAATAAAAATTCAACTCAAAAAAATTAACTCAATTTCAAAAATGTAAATCCCAACCATAAGGTAGTTTGGGATGCTTACTAGGCTTCATAGTATTTTAAGCATCCCTTACTTATATTCATTTTGCTTCAATAAGAACTCCCTTCTCTTGATCGATCCCACTTGACTTTCTAAAAATAAGCCAATCAATTGATAGTCCTACCCTTTTGAAATTTTTGGAGACAATGATCATTTATCTTAATCGAGAGTATTCCAAAGGAACCTTGTTCTTTAGGATGTAATTAACTATGAGGCTTGCCCCTATAGGGAACTTAACGAACTTGATTTAAATAAATCCTATTTTACTTTTCTATGTAAAGTAGGGGAAGAATCTCTGGTACATTTTGAAGACTCATAGTCCTTAAGAGTCCTTATTAAGATGATTAGGTCTATTGCAAGGTGGTGACTTCTATCTCTCAAGATAGTACACATTTTCTCAATGTCATACCCAATCACCCTAATAAGAACATCTGTGGATCTGCATCCCAACAAGAGACGTTATATATATTTCTGGGTTTTCATTTATCCTCTTTTTTTTTGAAAGGAGGGGATAGATGAAGGCATATCTATATATAAATTTTCACCATAGATTTTTCTGGCGAATCCTCTGGAGATGATTTCTCTCTTCATCTTTGGTAAATGATCCTTATCTCCAAGTATCGATAGTGGGTTTGTACTTTTGTATGAATCCAAGACTATCTTTCTTTCCGTTGGCACTTAACTTCTTTCATCCTTAAGTTAAGCTAGCCAATATCAATAGGTTTTAGGACCTCACCTCGTGTTGGTCTTAAAATCCCCATTGGGTTCCCCAATGAGTGAAAATAAAAATTTAATAAAAAGAAAATGATTAAAGACTTTCTCCTTATCATTTTTATGGTAATGAAAGGTTCATTCTAAAAAAATAATAATAATAAAGACAAAATAAATCTATCATAAAAGTGTTGCTTTTCAAAAGCACTTTTTAAAAATGCACTTAATGAACTATTCTTTCACAATTGTTACATGTAGAAACATTTCAAAAATAAAACCAACAATCATCTTATGAAGACTTCACTTCCAAAAATAATAAAATTCCAACATTCCTAAATGTTTAAAAAAGCACAAAATTTGAAGATGGGCCTTTCCATTCAATATATCCAAATATGTTGAGTGGATGTTACATCTTCAAGCCAAAATCACAACTTTGAAATTCCACCCAACACATTCCACATGTGTTAAGTTAGAATTGTAAATTTTCAAAAAGTATATTTGAAACCTCCCCATTCAATATATCCACATTTATTGAGTGGAGGTTTCATTTTCAATCAAAATTAAAAATAAACTTTCAAAAAAAGCACATATGGAACCTCTCCATTCAATATACCCACATTTATTGAATGGAGGTTTCATTTTCAACAAAAATAAAAAAAAAATTGAAAAGCACATATAAACATCTCCTTCAATATACCCAAATTTATTGAATGAAGATTTCATTTCCAAATAAAATGACATTATTTTGAAATGCCTCTTAACATATTCCATATATGCTTGAAAGGTACATCTTTGAAAACTAAAATATAAATGATTTCCATCTTACATACCCAAATTTGTTAAATGAAAATCTTTCTTTTCAGAATCAACAAAACACAACAAATTTTTTAAAACAATTTTGAGACTTCATTTTGGCATACCACATTTGCTAAAGTGAAGTCTCCATTTTTCAAAATAAAATTTTTTCAGAAACACATTGAAATTTCATTTTGGCATACCACATTTTCTAAAGTGAAGTCTCCATTTTTAAAACAAAAGAAACACATTGGAACTTCATTTTGGCATACCCCATTTGCTAAAATGAAGTCTCCATTTTTTTCAAAATGAAATTTTAAATGTGGAACTTCATTTTGGCATTCCCCATTTGCTAAAGTGAAGTCTCCATTTTCAAACCAAAATCCAAAATAAAAGAAACACTTTGGAACTTCGTTCTAGCATACCACATTTGCTAAAGTAAAGTCTCCATTTTCAAAACAAAATCATAAAATTCAAAACACATTTGGATCCTTTACTTAGCATACCTAAATTTTCTAAGTAAAGATCTTCTTTTCAAAAAAATCAAAATAAATTTACACATGATTCACATCATGAGAAACAAAACAAAAGAGGAACTTGTTTTCAAATAACTCACCTAGCATACTCAAATTTGCTAAGTGAGAAATCCCAAAATAAAATCAATTGACCCTATATTTTAACATGCTCAAATTTGTTAAATGAAGGGTCCCCAAACATAAAAAAAAAAATCAAATTCAAATATGAACCAATGGAAGCATCAAAAGTCTCTCCAAAATGCTTAAACCCCATTCAACATACCCAAATTTGTTGAATGTGGCTTCTAAACTTAAATCAAATTCAAGGTCTCTCTTCCATAAATTCAAAATCTCTCCAATATTTGGAACCCCATTTAGCATACCCAAATTTGTTAAATGAGTGTTCCAATCCAATAATCAAATCAAGTAAACAATTCAAATCAATAACATTCGAGCAAATGCCTATATGGTTCTCTTTCCAACAATGCAGAGATTCCAGTCCACACGCTTAGTGGAGAGGAGGTGGCGTGCAAGCTTCTCCTTGATCTAAGCCTGATTAGTTTCCCTCACCAAAGGAGAAAGGCCACAAAAGTTCATTCAAGAGCCAAGAATAGGATTAATAAGGATTTTTTAGTATGTCTTATCCATTCCAGATAAGTATGACTCAAATAACTTGAATCCTAATTCACAAAAGAAGACAACTCTCAAAATGATAATCACAATAATGATCGTGATCCATAAAATAGCGATACCGATGAACTTGATGTCTTCAAGGATTCTAAATCGAGTAGAGACACTTCCATTTTATAACTTTTGGGGTGTCATTATCAACAAAGAGTTAGAATCATCAAATCCAATAGAAGAAACTTTGGGCACTACAAAAGAGTAGGTAGACATCAATTCTACCTCTCTTTCAGAAGATATCATAGAAGCCAATTATTGCAGTTGGAGGGTCTTACTACTTTGATCAACATCATAGGAAGAAGCAAACCAGTCATTGGAAATAATTAAATCATAAATCCTTCTTAAAATAACCTTACAATCCAAAATAAGAAAACCAAATTGTTCTGAAGGTTAATCTTAAGATCTCAAGCTATTTTGGAAGGTTGTCCACTAATTTAATTGATGAGCACATCTTCAGCTTTTCTAAAGAAAAAGAGAAGTATTCGGTTGGAGCTCAACCTGGTTCTTCTTTGCTCAATTAATGGCAACCTCCTCAAGTCATACTTAACATAAACCATCCTAAGGAAAAGAAAGATAAGCAATCTCCTCCAAAGAATATAAAATAAACCAAGACTCAAAAGAGAAAAGCGAAAAGAAAAATGAAATGAAAAGAGAAAAGAGAAAAAAAATGAAATGAAAAGAGAAAGAAATAAGATAAAGGGAAAAGGTAGAACACCAATAATGCACATAAATTTGGAATCCAAAGGATGAATCATGTGTACAAGCTGGAAAAAGAATATACAAAATAAATTTTGAGTCTAATTTTGACAAATCTTTGGAGGAGATAGCAATAAACAAAAAAGATCTAAAAGGATGACTCGTGGTTGATATGGCTAGAAACTTAGTAGGTATATCTGCACATTGACTCCAATTCTACTATCTCATTATAGGATTGGAAGTTAAGAGTTGCTCCTAAAACCTCTAACAAAGAATTTTGAAGACTCATCTTTTTCCTAGTAGGTATAGGGCAAAAAGATCATCTTTTTCCTAGTCTACCTACTTTGCTTAAAGAATTTTGAAGACTCTCAAGCAGGAGATACACTCACCAAAGTTGAGAAGAAATTTAAGTCTTCAATTAATGAGTTTTAAGAGATTAACCTCATAACATAAAGGTAGTCCACCCACCCTCCCAACATCTATACATGATAAATCAGAAAGAAAATACCAAAGACTTGGTTAGGTTAATTTTGTAGTTTAAAGACTACTTTACTTGAGATCATAATGGAGTGCCCAATGTATCTCTAAGGGTAAGCAATCTACAAACTCAACTGAACCCATTGCCTTTCCCACTTTGTGAACTTTTGAGGTGAACATTTGCATCAAGAAGAAGATCAAAGTTTAAAGTCAATCTTATTAAAGAATGAAGATACTATCATTCCCAATAAAAAAATGAAGGATATTCAAATTTGCATATGCGCCGATTCAAAAAATTTTAGTTAGGCATCCACATTGCCTACTTCAAATCTTACAGCGAATATAACCTCTTTTGCATGTTGTCTCCTCATTCAAGGATGGGTCAAATGATGCCATAGGATGAGAAGTCATTTGTAGTTATCATTTCCAATAGAGTTTACCACTATAAGGTCATGCTTTTTTTCTAATCACCAAGATTGAGAGAGGAAGACCATCTTTATTATATGAGTAGTTGTCTTCAATTGGTTATGAAGCTACAGTCTGAAGTTGAATCCCTCAGAACATACAACAAGGATAACTTTAGGAGAGTCTCTAATGCTTGTAGTAAATCATCGAGGATAATAAAGATGGATCCAAAAGAAATTGAAATGACATCAAAGATGCAGCCTCCAAGGTTCAACCTAAAGAAGAAAGACTTTAATCAACATTGATTATAGATGGTTTAAACTCTTTCAAAGTTGGTCTACCTCAAAACTTCTCATGTCAAGATTCTAAGTCTGATCATTGAAAAGCCTACTTTGGTGCTTTGAAGGATGGAAAGTAATTTAAACTATTATGGTAGGAGAAATGCCTATGGACATGCCAGAACCTCGAGTTATGGGAGGCAAGTTTGAACCCACTTGGGAAGGTCCCTATGTCATAGAAATGGCCTACTAAGGAGGAACATATCAACTTATTGATTGTAAGGAGGAACACCCAATGCTTCTAATTAATGAACTCTATTTGAAGAAATATTACCCATAAAAATCATGTTTTGAAAATAATTCTAACAATCAACAAAAATTCTGATTCCATTTCATCAAAATCTCCTCTTCTTTTGAAGCATTCTTTGCTTATCTTGTGAATCTACCATGACGTGTCTAGGATAGGTGTAAGAAACCCCTAGCAGCATCCTATCCCTTTTTCACAATACAAACACAATCTCCCAGCGCTATTAGATTATGTGTGAGAGAACCCAAGAGGAATCCTATTTTGACTAGCACAACTAAGTTAGGTGTAAGAGAACCCGAGCGACATCCTTTCTTAGTAGGAATTCCTGGCTACCATCCATGGCACCATTTCACCCAATTCATCAAGTGTGTTTAGGATATGTGTGAGAGAACCCAAGAGGCATCCTAATTGATCTAGGTCGAGCTGACATACTATCGCTAGTCTGTCACCCCTGTGATCATTTGTCAGGCGAATGTGAGTCCCAGTGCTATCTTTCTAACTTGATCATTGCAAACCAGTGAGCACCTTGTTAGTTTTGTAGGCTTCATTTCCCAGTCAGTAAGCAACCTCATGTTGATTTTATTTAAGAAGATGTGAGTCCTCAAGCTTTCTTCTTGAACTAGCCATCATGCACTAATAAGGTTGAGTATATTTGAGGGTTAGGGTAAGTCCCCCAGAGGCTCCTTTCCTCTTGACTACGTTTGAGCCAATATAAGTCCCCTAGTGGCATTCACTTAGTAGTCACCCTAGATCGGATGACACCTGTCAAGCCGAAGACAGACTATCCCAACAATCAGTTCTACTATAATTGGATGTGAGTCCGTGATCTTTCTTCCTAGGTTGATTTTTGTAAATTGACGGGCACCTTAGGTTGGTTGATGTTCACTATGTTGACAGTAACTCAGCTGGTGAGTACACCACACTTGGCAAATATGAGTCCCTGAGCTTTCTCCTTGAGTTGGACACCAAATACCTATTTGATATATCACTAGCCATGTAATCTTCTCTAGGATTTTTGATTCATCCTTTAGCGACCCCTCTCCCTGTGGGTATTCTATTTGGATCACATCCTTTGTGACCCCATTTATACACTACCTGGGTTACTCTTGGATTGGATAATCCCCCTTTTCTAGTAGCCACCCCTATGGCTGGAGAATTTGTTTAGCGGATGTGCAGATTCTCCCTTGGTTCAGTAAATCTGAGATAGGTATAAGTTGATATAAGCTTCTTCTTAGTTTGATCCCTCACAAACCAATAGGGTTTGCATTAAAACAAACTAAACAAACAAATAAAGAATTTTTTGCTTGTCAATTAGGAATTCAAGCCCCCAATAGTTTCCTTTTCCCAAGCAGGCATCCTATCTTTAGGGAAGTGTCAGCAGAACTCCCTATAGGAATTACCTAACTACCTGAGTTGAGATAAATCCATGGGGTCTCCATACCTTTAGGGGTTCAATCCCAAACAATCATTCCACTTTGGAAGATATAAGACTATGATGCATTATTTCTAACATCACCAACAAAAGCACCACCTAGCAGTCTTTGTTGCCCAAAATAACCAATCACCTAGTAGTCTTCACAAGAAGAGTCCATGAGCTTTCTCCAGATTGATCATTACCCAAGTTCTCTTGAAATGCTGTAGGCTATGCTTCCTGGGTGTGATCTATCACAAACCAATTGAATCCATCAAAATAAACTAAACAATGAAATTAAACTTTGACTATCTTTGAGTTGATTTAAGTCTCCAGCGACATTCACTCAATAGTCAGCCCTAGGTCGGGTTCGATCTATTGCCTTGCAAATTGATCACCCCAGCAACTAGTCCCAACTATGGAGGATATAAGTCAACAATGTTTTCTTCCTAGTACAGCTGCTGCATATCGAACGGCACCCTTTTGGTTGGTTAGTCCAACCTTGTGGTCTACTACCTTTCGATTTGAAGTTAGGTTTAGCCTCCATGGCCTCTACTCATCAACAAATCATCATCAAAAAAAAAAAATAAATTAAAAAATGAATTGAGTATCTTTGAGTCGATTTAAGCAACATTCACTCAATAGTTCCTAAGGTTGGGTTGATCGACTGCTCGCCAACCGATCACCCCAGTGGTTTCTTATTCTAGAAGATGTAAGTCCCCATACTTTCTTGCTCACTTGACCATTACAAATCGAAAGGCATCCCTCTGGTTGGTTAGTCCTACCTTGTGGTTAGTAGACTACTCTCTTTGGTTTGGTAAATCTGAGTAAGGTTTAAGCCTCCATGACCTCTACTTAGTGTAGTTCATCGCAAACTAATGGGATCGATCATAATCAAAATGAACTAAAAAAATGAAATCAATCTTGGACTATGTTTGAGTTGATTTAAGTCCCCTAGCGGCATTCACTTAATAGTCAACCCTAGGTTAGGTTTGATCTGTTGCCTTGCCAAGAGATCACCCCAACAACTGGTCCCTACTTGGGAGGATGTAAGTCTACTATGCTAACTTCTTAGTACAGCTACTGCATACCGAAAGACATTCCTTTGGTTGGGTAGCCCTACTTTGGACTACCCCTTTGGATTGGTAAAGTCCATTGCAAACCAACAGGACCCATCCAAAAATCTAAAAGTCTGAAACAAATCCAATGAAACAAACAAAACAAACAATCAATCAAATATTTTGCTTCTCCTCAGTGAGATGCAAATCTTTCTATTTCCCCAGCGGATCTCGAATTCTAAATCACTAAGCGGATTTCACAACCCCTCCTCCCTAGTGGATGGCTTGAACTTTCCCCCCAGTGGAGAGTTTACTTTTCTATCCCCGGTGGGGTCAAAACAAACACAATTAAATAAATCAAATCAATTTCTCTCCCTAGTGAGACTCAAATCAAACCTCTCATCCCTTTTGTGGATGACTTAAACCTGCTTCCCTAGTGGAAGGTTCACTTACTTTATCCCAAGTGGATTATTCCTTCCCTCTCTTATATCTTTGCATAAGTACAGACACATTGCACTGAGTTTTGGATTCCTTCTACAACTTGGGTTAGGAGTAGATTATTTCTATTAGTTCTTATGATCGTTCGGTGTTGTTGATCATTTTGGTCAACACCAATACGTGCAGCATACCTTGTCAGTCACACCACACCTATTGGGTGCCCTTTGTTGACCTCATTTTTAGGATGAGCTCTCAACCTCTCCATATTAGATGTAGGACTTCTCTTATACTTTAAGGATTCCTTAGTCTTAAGACACATCTAGTGATTAGGTGGGCACTCAACCTAACCCTAGAGACTTAGAAGAGTTAGCCATAAGAGTAGTTCATGCCCTAGGGGTGTTAGGAAAGTTTGCTTACCCTATAGCTTGAACCAAATTCTTCACTTCCTTATTTCAAGTCAAACTCCAAACTCACTTCAACTTCAACTCCCAATCAAATCATGAATCAATTCCAAATGATTGAAACCCATGATTGAAATCAAATCAAATTCCAAAATCTTTCCTAAGTCACTTTCATTTCCCTCTTATAGACTTAGCCAAAATCAATTCAAACTCATGAAATTTTCTCATAACTCATTTATATTCTCATTTATATTCACATATATAAATAAAATATAAATTCAAATCAATCAAACTAAACCCAAAATTAAATCCAAAATCCATGGTCAATCTAAATATTTTTTTTCTAAGTCCCTTTGATCCCCTCTCATGGACATAGCTCAAATCAAGTTCAAATCACTTCAAATTTATGAAATTTTCTCATAGCCCATTTATATTCTCATTTATATTCACATATATAAATGAAATATAAATTCAAACAACCAAAATCAACTCCAAAAATCAAACTCAAATTCAATCAAAACTCAACCTAAGCCTTTCAAGTCAAACTCTTGGACTTAGCCGAATCCAGTTCAAATCAAGTCTAGATTTTTCATCATAATTCAATAAATCCTACAATCATGAATCCAAATATAATCATAAACTTCAATCATCAAACTAAAACTAAATTCCAAAATCAAACAAAAGTCAAACTCATGTTCACCCTTTGAACTTGAAATTGTCAAATGAATCAAAAATCATTTGACTTCAAATATCTTTCAAATGGATTTATATTTTAATTATAAGTCCATATGTGAGTTCAATAAAACTCAAATCAAGCTTTGACCAAGCCATTTGGCCTACTTAGCCTCACTTGACCCAAAGTGACCTAATGTACCTCTTTTGAGCCTAATTCTAGTCCTAATCAAATTGGATTGAACTAAGCCCATCTAAGCCTCATATTATGAGAAACAACCATCATAAGATGATCAACCAATCAAATTTGGTCAAACCAAGTCAAACCTAAGGGTTGACCAAGTCAACATTTGATGAAAATGAAACCTAAACTAGCCAAAATCCACCATAGGCCAAATTGATTGAAACAATTGATCAAAACCATTTCATGATCAATGTTTGAACTTGACCAAGTCAACATTTGAGCCTAACCTAACCCAATTGGCCACTTAACCCAAGTTGACCCAACCTGACCTAAAAGTCAAAATGTGTCAAAACTTGATCTAAGCCAAACTGATTGAAACCAATGGGTCAAATTCATTCTAAAATAATTGTTGAACTTGACCAAAGCCTCAATTGGCCAACTAGACCCTGCCTAGCCCAATTGACCTTGAACCCAACTTCACCTAAAAGGTCAAATTGAGCCCAACCCAACCCACAGTCAAAACTGACCACCCCCATGGAAAAGAGCACATGAAATTCCTTCCTCCACCTTGTTGTGCTCATGGCAAGCTTCTCCACTCCTTCTCTGGCAAAAATTGAATGTCATGCCCTTCTAAATGGCCAAAACAACCAACTCAATGAGGTGAATTTGATTAAAATGACATAAGCACTCTCGGCCGTTGCTCTAGGAGGAGATATACTCGTCCTAATTTCATTTCAATTAAACAGTCTCCAATTTGATTGAGCTTAAGGAAGCCAGAGGAATCATTTCCAAGTCTCCCCAAGCTTCCTAGAGTGATTTTGAATTTCCCATTTCTCGATTTTCTTAGACTGAAAATAGGGAAGCTCCACTTGAATTCTATCTCATCCAATACTCAATCTAATTCCTCCTTCGAGCACCCTAAAAGGATCAATTCGAACTCACTACAAGCTTCATTCAAGTTATCCAAGCAAGGGAGGAGTATTTTTGCCAAGATTGAGCCCACCTGAAGGTGAACTTAGCCTATAGGAAGATCCATCCAATTTTAACACCTCAAAACTTCAACAAGGCTTCATCTCCATTAGATGAAGCTACTTCAAGGAAATCGAGCGCCGGTGATAGCCTTTAGCGAGGTATGCCATTAAACCGAGCATAATTTCATCTCTTCTTGGTCTTTTATGAAGGAAAGTTTCATCCCATGAGAAGTTTGCCATTGGATGTGATCTCCCTTGCATGTTGATGGTGTGGGTAATTTTTGAGATCAATCTGAGCTCAATTGAGGTCAGATCATGTCATGGAAGATCGATGGTGGCCATCTCCCGCAGGCGATCTCAGGGATAAATCATGGACGATTTGACCCGCATTTTTTGGATGGACGATCCTGATTAATCCATGTAGATCAATCATTTTAATCCTTAAGAATTGCGGGCTTGATCTCAAACCATTCAAATCAGATCAAACTAAACTAAATTAAATCAATTCCCTACTTAAGCCCTTTTGACCTACATCCCTCAATTTGGTCAAATTTGCTTTCAAATCACTCCAAACTCAAGTGATTTTCTCATGAATCATTTATATCTTCATTTATATTCACAAATATAAATAGAATATAAATCCAAATGGCCAAAACCAAACCTAAATCAAATCAAATTCTCAATTTTAGCCCTTTTAGCCAATTTCTTAAACTTGGCTAAATGATATCCAAATCAACTCAAAACTCATGGATTTCTTCATGATTCATTCACTCCTTCAATCATTGTTCCAAATATAAATACAAACTATAGTTATCAATCCAAATCCAAGTCAAGCCCATGTTGACCCCTTTTGACTTGAGATTATCATATGAACCAAAATCCATAGGGCTTCAAACCACTTACAATTGGATTTATATTTTCATCCTAAGTCCATATGTGAGTTCAATTAAACTTGAACCAAGCCATGATCAAGCCAATTGACCCATTTAGCTCCACTTGACCCAAAGTGACCTAAAAGATCTTTTTAAGCCAACTTCTAATTCAACCTAAATTGGATTGAACTAAGCCAATCCAAACCCTATATCATGATCAACAATCATCCTAGGTTAATCAATTGTTGAATTGGGTCAAACCAAGTCAACTTAGCCCATTAACCAAGTCAACCTTTAGCCAAAATAAAACCCAAACTAGCCAAAATCCATTATATACCAAATTGATTGAAGCCACTAACTCAAACCCACTCATAATCAATGATTGAACATGACCAAACCCTCAATTGAGCCAAACCAAGTCCAATTGGCCATTTGACCTAAGTTGATCCAAATTGGCCTAAAAAGTCAAAATGAGTCAAATCAAGATTTGATCCAAATTGACTGTAACCAATGGCTCAAGTTCATTCCAAATCACTTATTGAACTTGACCAAAGCCATGATTGAGCCTAATTTGACCAATTGACTCAACAACCTAGCCTAAATTGACCTAAAGGGTCAAATTAGCTAAAATCCAAATTAATCCTAAATTAAACCAAACCAAAGCCTACAATCATTTTCAATTAACCAATTGAACATGAACCAATACTTAACTCAGCCCAGTTTGGTTAAATTGGTCAAATTGGTCAACTTAGCCCATTTGACCTATTTGAATCCAAATGAGCCAAAATCAAACCTAAGCTAAATTAATCAAAACAAATTGAACCAAAACATCCCAAATCATCATATGAACCTAACCCAAGTCTTGGTTTGACCCAATTTGACCAAATTGGTCAACCCAACCCAACCTAACCCAAATGAGCATATTTTAACCATATGAAGCTAAATCACCCAAAGCCACCTAATGGAACCTTGGTGGATGACCTAACCCAACCCAAATTAACCTTAGGTTAGCCCCAAGCTAGCATAAATCTAAGTTGAACCCAATCCAAGGGACTTGACCATTGGACAAGCTCATTTGCATTGGATTCTTTCCATAAGAGGCAAACTTGACTTTGCCTCTCCCATGACAACCCTCCACTTGCTAAATGAGGCATTTCTAAACTCCCATAGCCCAATCTAAGCCACCTAGTACTTGCCATAAACTAAGGGAAACAAGCCAATCCACTCCCTCTCATGGCTGAACTCCATGGGAAAAGGCAAGGATCAATCCCACACCATTTGCCCATATCTTGCCTTGAGGTCCCTGCCACCACTTTCTCCACTCTTGGTGTGCTACGTGAAGTTGACGATGACCCCTCTGACGTGCATCAATTGAATTTAGATGAATCACGCCCATCCATTATGAAGGGTATACCCCTCATGAGCAAGATTCTTCACGATTGGCATTGTGAGACTTCCCTAATCATTTTCAAAACCCCACAGAGCTTTTCCAAGCATTCACAGAGCTTCCTTGATAAGCATTCCTCCTCCTCGAGCAAACCCAAAATAGGACAGCCTTCGCCCATGCAATACTCCTCCCCCACTTGATCAAACCTCAATTCCTTTCACCCACACCATCCTCATACTTCATCGAAGCCAACGGAACCATCCCCGAGCCTTCCTGACCACTGAAGATTGGAGTTCAATCAGAGTCAAAGCCTTTATGTAAATGGCTTGGTCAAGAGGCTATTAATTAAGGCCCAAGTTTCTCAACATTCGCCACTAGAGAAGCTACCATCAATCCATGCATTAGTTCCAATGAGGTAATTTCTCAAAATTTTCAGTTTAGGAATATTTTTTTTGGAGCTTTCTGAAGAAAATTTGAATGTCATGCATTTTTTTTATCATTAGATGTGTTCATCTCCTTCTTTTCAAGGTGTGGGATCAATTTGACCCCACGAGTGAGCTCAGATCGAATGCGGAAAGACGGACAACATTCGTCTTTCATTGCTCGTGAAGGAGAAAGATCACAGGCCGTCTGTTCTGCATGATCAGGACGGATGGCCTTAATTAAATCATGTTAGACCAACTCTAATTTTTCCTCTAATTCATGGATTGAATCATGGTCACCTGATCTTAGATCGGATGATCCATAAAAGTTGAATCCAAGTTTGCGATGTGACAACAATATCAATATATGCCATGTGCAATGCACACTACGTTAGCTGCTATGTGGCCTGACGGGATTAAGGATTTAATTAAGCTTAAATAATCTATTTTTAAGTCTAAAACTTCAAATTCCAAAAAATGCAAACTAGGGCTCATTTTAAAGATATTTCAGAGTAAAATCTAAAATAATTATTATTAATTAATTTTAAATAGTGATTTTGGCTTAATTAAAGTTTAATTAAAAATATAATTAATGTAATGACTCTTTAATTAATCACCCAATTAATCTCAAATTTTTTATGAATGTTTAGGGGATAACCTTTGCCTCCCCTTTTTTTTGGAATTTTATTGGTTGCTTAATTAGGGAAATTAATTGATTAAGATTTAATCACTTTCTTAATTTAACTTATGATAGTTAGTGAATGAATAGTGGCTTAATTAATTATTTAAGCCTAATTACTTGTGTTGAATAGTAAGAGAGCTCAGGGAATGTGATTGGGATATTTTTTTCCTAATTCATTTCCTAAGTTTTCTTTATATTTTGGAATCAAATTAATTAAAGATTAATGAAGTAATTAATTAATTAATTAATTAATTAATCCTCAAGATAAAATTAGAGCTTAAGTGATCAAGTATAAGACTTAGGGATTTAGATTAAGGCCTCTTTTTTTATCTCTTTCCTTAAGTTAATTTCATTTCATTAATTAAAAAAGCCTAATGCTTAACCAAATGGATAATGAGCTTAATTAACTCAATCTAAAATCTAATTCACATCTAATCACCTTTAATCAATTTTGGGTAGCCCTTTAGATGTTTAATCATCTAAAGGAATCTAATGAAATTATGGTTAGCTCATATGTGTAAGAAAACCATAAAAGTAATTTAGCTTAATGTGTGTGTCATTTAAGGCTTGTGTGGTATGTCTTAGTAAGGCTTTAAGGTTAGAGTTTTCTAAGTGTGAAAGGTTCAACTTAGAGGGTTATTTCATTTAAGTAATTTAGTTAATTTTGTTGATTTTATTTGATGATTTATTTTGTTTTGAATGAACCAACAATTAGTTATTAAGTGTTGTAAAGAGAGGAAAAGAGAAGAGAACTTCTCTTTCCTCCCTACCTTAAGTAATTTCTAAGGTAGATTCATTAGTGATTTTCCTTTAGTGAATATTTTATTATGTATTTTAATTAATCCTAAGTTTAGATTTGCTCTGAATAAACCTATTTAAATAAGAAAGATTTTAGGATTAATTGAAGTGAATTACTATCACAAAACACACAACACTTTATTTCTTTTCAACATGTGTAATATGCATATGGATAAATCCTAAGCATATCTATACATGTAAATGGAAATGTTGGCACACCTTAATGATGGGATGTTGCTTAAAGAAATTTGGTTGTTTTTTATGATGCATAATTTTTTTAAGTAGAAAAATGGAGATTCTTTTATCCATTAATCAAATGAATATTTACATGTATGAAAGACATAAGTGAGTATGGCATCATTATTTTCTACACCAGGGGTAGAAGGTACAAAACTTACATGGGGCTACCTAAAGCTTCACAACCTCGAGATGTCTAGACTAACATACCACTTTTCTTAAATACATGTGCATGTACAAAATAAATCAATGGAAAAAGAGTCATGCAAAAGATTTGTATGTTTGATTTGGTTATGCAATTTATATGTGTAAGTGTGAATATCCTTCTTAACTGATAACATAGAAATTAATAGGAATAGATTTAAGCAAGTGTTGTGTTCTTTTCAAATGAACTATACACTTTGCAAATCCTATTCAAAACTATGTTAAAAGAAAAGAGAAGGAAAGTCACATAATGCACATCTTATATTATACTCACATGCAAGCTTATAAGTAATTATAAGTAGCATACCTTTCATTTGTAATGTTTGATTTATAAGTTTTGAAAATAATTTTGTATTTAGTAGTGATAATAGCCATTCATATTCATACTTTAGCCAAAACATGCAGTTTGACATTAACGAAACATTTCATTTTTAATTTTTTTTAAAAGACATGAATGTATGATTTCATATGGCACACAATATTTAGCATACTAGGAAAGAAATAAAATGATGTAAGCATGTAAATTTATTCACACTAATTAATTCCTAAAGACAATCCTATGGAATAAGATCATTTAAAGAGAATAAAAATTATTTAAAATGATTTTTATTTCTGTTTTGAGTTTGATTTGAACTTTAGAAATGTGAAAAGTTTGCTGGTCCTAACCCATCTCCACATATGTGTGTTGTTTTAGTTTAATTTTTAGAACCATTAGATTGATTTTATGTTTAGTTAAGGTGTAAATTAAGTTCATTAATTACCCCTTACCTACACCTCCTTAACATAATTATTCAAATAATTATGAGCCAACATATGATATGCAACCACATTGAATTTAAATCAAAAATGCACCCTAAGAAAGAAAGGGCCTAATGCAATTGGCTCATAATTATTGATTAATTAAGCTAAAGGGTTTAATTAAGTACTTTCATAACCTTCCCACACATGTGGGTTTGAAATGATTTCCTTAAGTTTACTTAGGTTGTTGAACACCTAAGTATCTACCTAAGAAAGGGTTGATTAAGTGATTAATTTTGTGGATTAATTTTTTTATTTTGAGTTTGGTTAATTAAGCAATTTAATGAAATAATTAAATCATTAATCATTTTGTAAATTAATTAAGTTATCATTCAATTGAAATAGACTTAGGGAAAAATATTTGGAAAAGGCATCCTAATCTCATTCCCTAAGTCTATCCATTGTTCCAAGATGATTAACAAATTTAATTAATGAATTTATCATCATTTAATAGGTTAATTAATTATTTAATTGATTAAGGGAGTGATTAGAGATGAAACAAGCAATTACCTAAATTAATCCAATAATAAACATCAAGAGAATCATGGGAGGGAGAGGTCATCCCACTAATTAATCCTAAAGAGTTTGGAATTAATTATTGAAATAATTAAAGAGTAATTAACATAATTACATCCCCAATAAAACTTAAATTGAGCAAATGTTACTATTTAAAATCAATTAAACTTAATTTTATATTATTCCCCTTTGAATTATCTTTTAAATGAAATTAATTTTGCATTTTTTGGATTTTTCTATATTTAGTTATGTATTTTTGAAGTTTCTATGATGATTACTTAATTAAATAGCCTAATTATATAACAAATCCCATCGACACCACATGGGCCACTGATGCAGTGCATGCTTTCCATGTGGCATGATGTGATTGGTTATTTAACTTATCAAATTGACTGCACAATTAGCTGGCGGTGCTACGGGTTTTCTCCTTAGATCGTCCAATCAAAGATCGGATGGTCGAGATCAAAACCACGGATCTATAGGGATTAAAATGCAATATCTAATTGGATTAATCAAGATAGTGGGATGGATGGCCCATGATTCATCCCTGCCCTCGCCTGCGGGAGATGGAGGCTGTCCATCCCCCAAGGCTTGATCCAAGCTCACTTGAGCTCGGATTGAGTAGAGATTCAACCCACACCATCAAAATGTAAGAAGAAAGACATCCAATGGTCAATTTCACTTGAGATGAAAGTTTCCTTCAGAAAGGACCAAAGAAAATCTAGCCTAAGCTCAGTTTTGAGGCATACCTTATTGGAGGCTATCACCGGTGCTCCCAACCATCGAGGGAGCTTCGTCTAGTGCAGATGAAGATTGTTGAATGTTTGTAGGCTTGAATGGAGTAGATCTTCCTATTGATCAAACTCCTCTTCAAAAGCTTGCGACTTTGGTATATCTCCTCCTTCCTGTGGCTTGATTGCTTGGGATTTGATTTGGGTGAGCTCGATTGGGTCCTTTGATGGTGCTTGCAAGAGGAATTGGAGTTTGGTGGTGAATTGAGCAAAGTGAAATTAATTCCTACCTGCCCTATTTTTAGCTTAAGGATATCGAGAATGGAGAATTTGGAAGAGCTTGGGGAGCTTGCCTTAGGTCTCTCTGGTTCAATTGAGTGCAAGTCATGTATGAGATGGAATTAGGGGGAGTACATCTCCCCCTATAGGGACCTGATGGTCATGAGCTATCCTTCAATTTTTATTAAATTGATCAGATTGATTGGATTTGCTAGGTTGTTAGAAGCTTCACATCATTTGGTTTTGGCAGAGGGGAGTAGTGAAGGAGTTGTCCATGTGTTAAATGAGGAAATGAGGGATCCCATGTGGAGAATTTTCCATTAGGTGGTCGGTTTGGCCATGGGTTGGGTCAAGGCTAATCGAAACCCATTGGGTCATGTGCACCACACTCATTAGTATCCATTTGGTCCACTAAGAGGGTGTCAATTGGCCATGAAAAGGATATGACCAAATTCCAAGAGGAATTGGCCATAAGCTACCCCTTAACCTAGGGGTAAAATGTCCATTTAGCTTTGATTTCAATTTAGGCAAATTTGGAAAAATTTGAAATTGGGTTGGTCCAAATTTCAAGGAATTTGGAGTTGATTTCATATCATTTGGCTCATGTTGACCCATTTAGGTCAAAATGGGTCAACTTGGGTCAAGTTGACCAATTGGTCAAATTAGGTCAAACCAAGGGTTGGGTCAAGTTCATATGATCATTTGAAATGTTTTGGTATCATTGGTTTGGTTCACTTTACTTTATATTTGGTTTTGGTTCATTTGAATTCACTTAGGTCAAATGGGTCAAGTTGACCAATTTGACCCATTTGACCCAATTGGGTTAAGTCATGGGTTAGGTCATGGGTTGGTTTATGTTTTATTGGTCATTTAAAATATGTTGCAAGCTTTGGTTTCAATCAGTTTTGGTTTGATTTTATTTTGGCTCAATTTGACCTTTTAGGTCAAGTTGGGCTCATGGTCAATTGGGCTAGGTTGGGTCTAGTTGGCTAATTGAGGCTTTGGTCAAGTTCAACAAGTGATTTAGAATGAACTTGACCCATTTGTTTCAATCAATTTGTCTTAAATCAAGATTTGACCCATTTTGACATTTTAGGTCAAGTTGGGTCAACATGGGTCAAGTGGACAATTGGACTAGGTTAGGCTCAAATGATGACTTGGTCAAGTTCAAACATTGATCATGAATTGGTTTTGATCAAGGGTTTCAATCACTTTGGCCTATGGTTGATTTTGGCTAGTTTAGGTTTCATTTGGGTCAAATGTTGACTTCGTCAAAGGCTAGGTTTGACTTGATTTGACCCAATTTGAGTGATTTATCATCTTATGATGATTGTTGCTCACAATGTGAGGCATTGATGGGCGTAATTCAATCCAATTTTGGTAGGATTATAATTTGGCTCAAAAGGTACTTTAGGTCACTTTGGGTCAAGTGAGCCTAAGTGGCTCAATTGACTTGATCAAGGATTGATTCGTTTGATTGAACTCACATATGGACTTATGATTGAAATATAAATTCATTTGCAAGTGATTTGAAGTCAAATGGGTTTTGATTCATTTGACATTTTCAAGTTCAAATGGTGAACCTTAGTTTGATTTGGGTTTGAGTTTTGAATTTAGTTTTTGTTTGATGATTGACTTTTATGATTGAATTTGATTTTATGATTCAAGGATTAATTGTTTGGAGAGAAAATCCAAAGGTTTGAATTGATTTGAGGTTGATTTGGCTAAGTTCAAGAATTTGACTTGAAAGAGTTTAGGTTGGATTTTGATTAGAATTGGGTTTGATTATTTGAATTTACATTTTATTTATATTTGTGAATATCAATGAGAATATAAATTGGTTATGAGAAAATCTTTTGAATTTGATTTGATTTGAATTTAATTTGAGCTAAGTCCATAAGATGGGATTAAAGTGACTTAGGAAGGATTTTTGAATTTGGAATTCAATCATGGGTTTCAATCATTTAGAATTGATTCATGATTTGAGAGAATCCATTGGAATTGATTTAAGGTTTGAGAAAATTAATTAAGTTGGAATTGATTTGAGATTTGATTTGAAATTGGAGTTAATTTGAATTTGAACTTGATTTGGATTTGAAGCTTGATTTGGATTTGAAGTTGATTTGGATTTGAGAAAATCAATTAAGTTTGGAATTGATTTGAGATTTGATTTGGAATTGGTTTGGAGTTTGACTTGAAAGAAGGAAATGAGAATTTGATTCAAGTTATAGGGTAGGCAAGTTTTCCTAACACCCCTAAGGCATGACCTATTCCTATGGCTAACTCATCTAAGTCTCTAGGGTTGGTTGAGTGTTCACCTAATCACTAGAAGTTTCTTAAGACTAAGGAACTCTTAATATCTAAGATAAGTCTTATGTCTAAGATGGAGAGGTTGAAAGCTTATTCTACAAAATGAGGTCAACAAAGGGCATCAAATAGGTGTGGTGTGACTGACAAGGTACAAACATATGGTGTTGACCGAGATCAACAATCAACAATCACAAGCACTAACTAAAATGATCTACTCCCAACCCAAGGTGTAGAAGGAAAAAGATCTTAGTGCAATGTGACTCTACTCATGTCAAAAATATAAGAGAGTGAAGGAGGAATCCACAAGGGATAGAGTATGTGAACCTTTCACTAGGGAAACAGGTTCAAGTCATCCACTAGGGGATGATAAGTTTGATTTGATTTGAGTCTCACTGGGGAGAAAATAATTTGATTTGTTGATTTAGGATTTGGTGTTCCACTAGTGATAGAAAAGTGAACTCTCCACGAGGGAAGCAAGTTTAAGTCATCCACTAGGGAGAAGAGGTTGTGAACCGCCAAGGAATTAGATCCGGGGAACTAGAATACTTGCATCTCAGAGAGAAGATCAATTTGATTTGATTTGATTATTTTGATTGTTTAATTTATTATTTATTTTTGTTTGATTATTTGATTGTTTGATTTAATTGCTTTGATTTGACTCCCCTGGAGGAGATTGATTGGATTTATTTTGTTTGTTTAGCTTAACTCCACTGAGGAAAGAGTGTTGAATTTGTTCAGATTTTCATTTTTTTTTTTTTTTGATTTTGAGATAGACCCTGTTGATTTGATGGATCGCATGGTAGGTCATAGTAGGCCTAACCGCATTTACTAATCCAAATGAGTAGTCTACCAACCACATGGTATGACTAGCCAACCAAAAGGATCGTCTTTCGGTGTGCAACAGCTATACTAGGAAGAAAGCGTAGTAGACTTACATCCTCCAAAGTAGAGATTAGTTACTAGGTGATCCATTGGCGAGGCAACGGATTGAACCCAACCTAGGTCGACTATTGAGTGAATGTCACTAGGGACTTAAATCACTCAAAGATATTAAGATTTTATTTTAAAATTATTTTGATGGATCCCATCATGGATGGACTTGTGGGGCCATGTAGCCTTGTCTAATACAAATTTACCAATCCAAAAGGGTAGTCTACCAACCACATAGTAGGATTATCCAACCAAAGGGATTGTCTTTTGGTTTACATGGTCAAGTTTAAGAAGAAAGCGCGGGGACTCACATCTGATCAGTTGCTTGCGCAACAAATTGAACCTGATCTAGGGCTGATAATTGAGTGAATTTCGCTGGGAGACTTAAATCAGCTCAAAGATAGTCAAGATTAATTTTATTTTTTTAATTATTTTTTATGGATCCCATCAGTTTGCGATGAACTGCACTAAGTAGGGGTCGTGGGCCTTGAGCTAACTCAGATTTACCAATTCAAAGGGATAATCTACCAACCACATAGTAGGACTATCCAACCAAAGGGATGTCTTCCAGTTTATAATGGTCAAGTTAAGAAAAAAGTGTGGGGACTCACTTCTTCCAAAATAAAGAACTACTAGGGTGATCGGTTGCTAGTGCAATAAATCGAACCAGACCTAGGGCTGACTATTGAGTAAATGCCGCTAGGGGACTTAAATCAGCTCAAAAATAGTCAAGGTTAATTTCATCTTTTTAATTATTTTTGTTGAATTCCATTGGTTTACAAGGGATCACAATGAGGAGTTTATATCAGCCTAGACCTATCTCAGATTTACTGAACCAAATGGAGTATCTTCACGAACGAGGGGAGAACTATCTAACCAAAAGAAGTGTCTTTCAATTTGCAATGGTCAATTCAGGGGAAGAAAGAACAGGGACTCATATTTACACTACAAAAGACCACTGGGGTGATCGATTGCTTTGGGCAATAAATCAAACCCGACCTAGGGTTGCCAATCAGTTTACGACAGTCATGCTAGAAAGAATGCATCGTAGGCTTACATATTCCAAAGCAAAATGATCGTCAGTGTAACCTACTTGTGTAAAAATAGATTGAACCCAACCTAAGAGCAACTACAGAGAGAGTGCCTACCCAAGGACTTATCTCAACTCAGGTAGTCAGGCAATTCCTATAAGGAGTTTTGCTAACACTACCCTAAAGATAGGATGTCTGCTTAGGAAAAGGGGCCCTTTGAGGACTTCAATTCTTAATCCACAAGTGAATATTTTATTTATTTATTTTGTCTATTTATCACGAGCCCTATTGGTTTGCGAGAGATCATACTGAGAAGGAGCATATGTTATCTTAGACCTATCTCATTTATCAACGGGAGAATCTGCATCCAGAACAAATTCTCCAACCACAGGGGTGGCTACTAGGAAAGGGGGACTGTCCAATCCAAAAGTAACCTAGGTAGTGTCAAATTATGGTCGTAAAGGATGTGAGCCAAATAGAATATTCGCAGGGAGAGAGGTTGCAAAGGGCTTGATCCAAAACCTGATAATATGCATAGGTATTCGGTGGCCAACTCAAGGAGAAAGTGCCGGGACTCACATCTGCCAAGAGTGGTGTATCCACTGAGTCACCATCAAGATAGCAAACATCAACCAACCTAAGGTGTCCGGTTTGCAAGCCTAGAAGAAAGCACGGGATTCACATTCTCCTATGTTGATAATTTGGGATAGTCTATCTTCAGCTCAACAGGTGTTATCTGACCTAGGATGACTACTGAGTGAATGCCACTAGAGGACTTACATCAACTCAAGAGTAGTCAAGAGGAAAAGAGCCTCTGAAGGACTTTCCCTAAACCTCAAATATACTTGACCGAGTTAGATCATGATGATTAGTTCAAGAAGAAAGGGGGACTCACATCTTCTTAAATAAAATCAACTTGAGGTAGCTTACTGGCTGGGCAGGGGAGTCTACCAAACTAGCAAGGCGCTTGTTGATTTGCAATGGTCATGTCAGGAAGAAAGCGTGAGGACTCACATCTTCCAACAAATGACCACTGGGGTGACATACTAGCAAGGTAGCATGTAAACTCAACTTAAAGGCCTAATGAGTGAGTGCCACAAGGGGGCTTGCTCACATCAAAATAGCTCGAGACAAAAGATTTAAGTTTATTTTTGTGCTTTTGTTAAAGGGAATAGGAAACCACTTAGGTTATCTCACACCTACTGTAAAAATGCTTGTGAAATTTGATGGAATGGTGCCATGAACAGCAATTGGGATTCTCACCAAGAAAGGATGTTGCTTGGGTTCTCTCACACCAATTCTAGTAGTGCTAAGAATTGTATTTGATTGTGTTCATGTTGTCAAAGAGGGATAGGATGCCTCTTGGGTTCTCTTACACCTATCCTAAACACGTCATGGTAGATTCGCAAGACAAGCAAGCAACACTTCGAATGAAGAGAAGGTTTTAATGAATTGGAATCAAATTTTATTTTTTTATGATAATTATTTTCAAACATGTTTTATGGGTAATATTTGTTTAAATATTGCCCATTAATTAGAAGCATTGAGTGTTCCTCTTTACAATCAATGAGTTGATAAGATCCTCCTTGGTAGGCCTTTTCTATGACAAAAAGGCCTTCCCAAGTGAGTTTAAACTTCGATGAGCAACAATTTGTCTCATTAGGACTAATACAAGTTCTCCTACTTTAAAAGCCATAGGGAGGGCCAGCTTATTGTGAGTTTAAATCATTTTGGCCCTGTACAACTCAAGGTTCTAGCATGCCCGTAGGCATCTCTCATCCAAACCTTCGAGCTCTTCTAACCGCAACTTTGCATTCTACTCTGTAGTGATCTTGCTACCCAATGTTATCCTTAGTGATGGGAGTTGAACTTCTAAGGGTAGAATGGCTTTAAAATTATACACTAAAGAGAAGGGGGTAGATTGAGTTGGAGTTTAATATGTGGGGTGGCAGGCCCACAAGGCTTCAACCAACTGCTCATGTCACTATCGCTTATTATTGTCGAGCATCTTCTTTAGTATCTGGATAAGAGTTTTATTGAATGCTTCTGCTAGGCCATTTTCTCTGGGATAGTAGATGGTAGAGTATCTCCAATCTATATCATGTATTCTAGCAAAACTATTGATCTTTGTGTTTTTGAATACAGTACAATTATTGGATATAATTCATCGAGGCACCTGAACCTATATATGATATGATTCCTGAAAAATTGAAGCACATGCTGAGCTGTGACCTCTTTGAGTGGGATTATCTTCGCCCACTTGAAAAAGTAATCAGTGGCAGCTAGAATGAACCAATGACCCTTGGAAGAAGAAGGATCAATAGGACCCACAATATCGATACCCCAACACTCAAATGGTCATGAGGCCAATGTAGGGTGTAGAATGTTGGGTGGTTGATGAAGGACCACACCAAGTACTTGACACTGATGGCATCTTGTAGATACATCCATGCAATTTGTAATCATCAAAGGTCAGTAGTATCCTAGTCTTTTGATCTTTGCTTTCATCTTTGGAGCGGATTGATGCGCTCTATTTAGACCTGAGTGTACCTCAATCATGATCCTAGGGGCTTTATGTTTATCCAAATAACGTAGTCACATTTGATCAAAGGAGTGTCAGTACAAGGTGTCATCCACGAGAGCATAGGAGAGAGCTCTCTGTTTCATCTGATGGGCTTGTGATTTCTCTTGCGATAGCTTGCCGATATTCAAGTAATCCATGAACGGTTGACTCCAATCCAGCTCCTTATCTTTGTTGGCAATGGCAACCTCCCCTTCAAGAGAAAGTCTCTTGACGAGTTTAGCGTCAATAAGGGATAGACCTTGTCTATTTTGGACCCTTATTGGAATGGACTCATCTTTCAAACATGTCAATTCTTTGGCAAGTTTGGCCAAAGCATCTGCTACTGCGTTCTCTACTCGGGGAACCTTGTAAATGGTGACTTCAGAGATTTGGGCCAACAACTTCATGGTGTACTCGTGGTAATGATGAAGCTTAGGTTTTAGAACCTTGTAGGACCCGACAATCTGGTTGATGACCAACTGAGATTCCCCATAGATGTTGATGCTCTTGACACATACTGTATGGTTAACTCTAAGCTGGCAATCAAAGCCTCATAGTCAACTTCAATGTTGGTGCAAGGATTGGAGAAATAGTATGAGAATCTCACACATCACCGTCTGGAGTTAAGAGAACTATTCCTACCCCTGCCTTTCCTGGAAGAGTAGATCGTGGTTCTTCTCCTTCATGAAAGGAAGTCGCATCATCAAAATACATCTCCCAACAATAGTTGTCAACCTCCCCTAAGTTCATGATTTGTTCATCAAGGAGATCATCACCAAGCAAAGAATTAGCAAGTGGGTGTGCTGTTAAGAAATCTGCTAGTGCTTGTCCTTTCACCAGACGGAGGGGTACAAATATGATATAAAATTGCGAGAGAATCATGAACCAACGTGTCAAACATCCAGACAGCATTGGCCGTGTCATGAGATACTATAGTGGATTGGTACTAGAAATCAAGTTCACCTTATGAAAAAGCATATAGTGTCATAACTTTTGGGATGCAAACATTAAAACTAAGCAATGTTTCTCAATAGGTGGGTGTTTCAGGGATCGACGATGACTTAGGTAGTAGAGAGCACTCCTCCTTCGTCATTGGGCCAACAAAGCACGGGAGTTGTCCAATGCAGAGGATGAGTGGCACCGCGGCTGCTAGAACCGGTGGCTTCACCAAAAACTACTTGATATCTTCAAAGACATGCTGGCACTTATCATCCACTTGAACTTAGCATCCTTTTTAACAAGTGTTGAAAATGGTTTGCATCTCCCCAATAGGTTGGAATTAAAGCATCTTAGATGCGCCAACCTCCCTTAGAAAGATCTGCATTGACTTAAAATTTTGGGAGGTGGCATTTCTAAGATAGCTTTGATTTTTTCTGGATCTATTTCTATTCTTCGGTGTGGGACAATAAACCCAAGGAATTTTCCCAAAGCTACTCCAAATGCATACTTCAGGGGATTCATTTTGAGGTTATATTATCTTAACCATTCGAAAACTACTCTCAAGTCAAAGAGATGGTCTTCCTTTTCTCTGCTTTTAACTACTAAATCATCAACATAACACTCAACTGATGATGAATGAGTTCATTAAAGATCTGAGTCATGGCATGTTGGTATGTAGCACCAACATTTATAAGGCTGAAAGGCATGACTTTATAGCAATAGATTCTGATCGGGGCTCAAAAAGTAGTGTTTCTTTCATCCTCGCGGGCCATCTTGATTTGGTTGTAGCTAGATGACCCATCCATGAAGGAGAATACTGCATGAGATGAGGTAATGTCCACCATTAATTCTGGTATAGGAAGAGGAAACTCATCCTTAAGACATGTCTTATTTAAGTCCCTGAATTATCGCATATGCAAATTTGGTCATTCTTCTTCTTAACTGGGATGACACTGGCTAACCAGGAAAGATATTTTTATTCCCTGATGAAACCAGCATCAATCAGTTGCTTGACTTCAAAAATGACTTATTGTTCGATTTCTAATCACATGCGTCTAGGAGCTTGCTTAATAAGGTTAGCATTAGGGTCTATTGCTAGTTTGTGGACTGTTATGTCAAGAGATAATATGGGCATTTCTTCATAGCTTCGAGCAAAGTAGTCCTTAAACTCAATCAATAGTCTAACTAAGTCATTGGTTTCTTCTTCATTCAGCAACAAACTGATATATGTCAGGCGTGAATTTTCTTCTATCCCGAGGTTGATTTCTTTAAGCTTGTCAATTATTGAATGGATCTCCTCTTCAAATTCTGGTGGTGCATCTTTGATTTGGAGATCATCTAGATCATTTGAAGTTTCTAAACACACATTCTCTCATAAGTGTTAGTGTGTGAAAAGAACCTATCAAACTCAGATGATGATAACAAAGTTAGAATCATCATCATGACTACCTATCAATCCTAGTCTTGATCTTGATGCATCATCCTGTTGTTCCATCCTTTTGAAGTACTCAATTGCTTTAGACCATGTATAAGGAATCAAACCTTCTTTGCAAGATTAATAACACAAGGCAGTACCAATCAAAAGGCAATTCCATTAATTTATTTGAATTATCCTCAAGTCCTACATCAGATTCTGGACTTGAGGATGATGATCCCAATAGGAATCTCTTCGGCTTTACATCCGAAGACTAGGGGCTTCCTTAACTACTAAACCTTCACTTTGAGGAAAGTGAGGTTAGAGCTAAGGTTCCTAACTCGATAGTTTTACATAAACTTGATTCAATACATTCATGCTTAGAAGCATGGTCTTCATTGCCGGCTGAGTGTCACCTCTAATGAAACCCAGAGGGGTTGGTTAATGCTAATCACATTAGACTCATCCCGAAATGGATTCCAAGTCTATGTGAATAGTTGGGGTACTCACATGAACTAGAACATAGTCCTGTTGGTTGGGCACTGACAGGGGTCTTCCACCCTATGGAGCACTCATGCGCCTCACACCTCTCTGTTTGGTGGAGGTCAAGTAATCCTACCCACATGTCCATGTGATGGAATAAACTATGGGTGGAATGTGATATGCGGCTCTACTTCTTCCTCGATGTCCTTTTCTCGTTCACTTAAACTTTCATTTTTCTTTTAATTTTCTTTTTCTTTTTCATTTGAATTTGAATTTTGACTAGGTTCATGAGAAAAGATGTTTTGAGAAAGATAATAGGTCGCATCCTCATATATCTCAATCGATCTGACTGAAAAATGACATTTCATCACCTTTAACATAGTATTCAATCCCATCCTTTTTGAACTTGATGCACTAATGAAGGGAGGATGGAATCATCTTATTTTCATGTATTCAAGGCCTACCAAGCAAAGCGGTGAATGAAGTATTTGAATCAATTATATAGAACTTAGCTTCAATCTTCCAATCACCTATCTCCAAAGGTAACACTATGGAACCTAACGCTCTCTCGCCTTGTTCATTGAATCCTCTCAACATCATTCAATCTCCTCAGAGTGTAGAGATGTTGATCCTCAAATAGGCAAGGGTCTTTAGGCTCATAATCTTGATGCACGGATCAAAGAATCCAAGAAAGTGCGAATACGTATCCATTATATTGTAGAGGGGACAATTGTGCTCCATGTCCCCCAGTAGAAGGTCTTCATCTATGAAAGTGACTCCTTGGTCTTCTCTGGAATAATGTGCTTCCTCTCCAATAGCGGTTCGCTGAGCTAAGCATATTTTTGGATCAAGGAAAGACTTGATTAATGATTCCCTCATCTCTTTGAATAAGATAAGGGCATCATATATGCTTAACTTACATGGCAACTTTCTTTGATGAGAGAGGATATTATAATCCACCTTGGGCTGATCCTCAACAAGCACATCCATGGGTGGAGCATCCTGTGGAGGGACTTCTCGATCATCTAAACCAATGACTTATTTTCCCTTATCTTGAAGCGCTGCCCTAGAAGGTAGAACCTTGCCACTACGGAGGTTGACTTTGGTGATCTCTTGTGCTAGGTTTGTGGAAGATTCTACTTGCTCATCAGGCTCACCTACAGCTTCTCCTATGGGACCCTCAGAATCAGATGATTCCAAGTCTATCTGAAGAGGAAAACCCATAGTATTCAGAGAAGGAAGGTCCAACTCTGAATTGGAAAGAGGAAAATAGGAGTTATTATAATTATTTCTACTTGGAGAGTTTTTTGATAAGAGTAGAATTAGACAACCCATCAAAAGTGACACAGATGTAATTCAAACTAGCTTTATTCCTCAATTTCTTGGATTTTGAAGGAGATACATAGTAGAAATCAAGTGAAGTAAGAGGGTGAGGGATTTGATGCCCTCATCAGCCGATACAAGATGTCTACTAGAAGAAGAGCTAGCTGAAGTAGAAGTGGTTGCTGATGTAGTAGCTACAATGGTGGACTGAAGGCTAAACTCGTTCGGTGGGTGCGCTACTTGGCTATCCCATCTGGCATAGGTTGTCGCAGTTACTGAGCTTCCCCTTTCCTCAAGTTGTATGTGGAAACTTACAAACCTTCCTTGATGTTGAAGGTTCGATCTGCCTCAGACATCTATAAGGAAAGTTTATTGATTTTGAACATAATTTTCTTAGAGGTTTGGGATATAAAGATATCCCAACCTTCTTTGGTTTTGAGAGGATCACAGCTATCCCCAAGGATTACCCTAATAGAATTGGATGATTATTCTACAAGGTATTCCTTTGGGATAACTATGGCACCTGTCTTGAAGCTATGCTCAAGCCAGTCCTTAAATGTAAAGCAATCCTCCAAAATGTGACCTAGCATATGATGGTAGGGGCAAAAGTTAGGATCATTGCTTTTTCCCACTTCCTCCAACATTCTAGGCTCGCGTAGCTAAAAATCTAGTTTCTTTAATAGATTGTTAAAGATTTTCCTAATTACCTCCCTCTTAAATGAAAAAGGTTTGTTTAGTTTATCCAAAAGAGTATGTGGACCATAGTTACGTGCTGTATACATCTGTGGATGTAGGAGGAGGGCCGAAAGCCATGGAGGCTGCTGTTCTTTTCATGTGTGAATATCCTTCTTAATTGATAACATATAAATTAATAGGAATAGATTTAAGCAAGTGTTGTGTTCTTTTCAAATGAACTATATACTTTGTAAATCCTATTCAAAACTATGTTAAAAGAGAAGAGAAGAAAATGTCACATAATGCACATCTTATATTATACTCACATGTAAGCTTATAAGTAATTATAAGTTCCATACCTTTCATTTGTAATGTTTGATTTATAAGTTTTGAAAATAATTTTGTATTTAGTAGTGATAATAGTCATTCATATTCTTACTTTAGCCAAAACATGCAATTTAACATAAAGGAAACATTTCATTTTTAATTTTGTTTTTTTTTTAAAAGACATGAATACATGATTTCATATGGCACACAATATTTAGCATGCTAGGAAAGAAATGAAGTGATGTAAGCATGTAAATTCATTCACACTAATTAATTCCTAAAGACACTCTTATGGAATAAGATCATTTAAAGAGAATCAAAATTATTTAAAGGGATTTTTATTTTTGTTTTGAGTTTGATTTGAATTTAGAAAATGTGAAAAGGTTTACTAGTCCTAACCCATCTCTCACATATATGTGTTATTTTAGTTTAATTTTAAGAACCATTAGATTGATTTTATATTTTGTTTAGATTAAGGTGTAAATAAAGTTCATTCATTACCCCTTACGTACACCTCCTTAACATAATTATTCAAATAATTGTGAGCCAACATATGATATGCAACCACATTGAATTTAAATCAGCAATGCACCAAAAGAAAGAAAGGGCCTAATGTAATTGGCTCATAATTATCGATTAATTAAGCTAAGGGGTTTAATTAAGTACTTTGAGAACCTTCCCACACGTGGGTTGAAAATGATTTCCTTAAGTTTACTTAGGTTGTTGAACACCTAAGTATCTACCCAAGAAAGGATTGATTAAGTGATTAAGTTTCTGGATTAGTTTTTTGATTTTGAGTTTGGTTAATTAAGCTATTTAATGAAATGATTAAATCATTAATCAATTTATAAATTAATTAAGTTCTCATTCAAATGAAATAGACTTAGGAAAAAGATTTGGAAAAGGCATCCTAATCTCATTCCCTAAGTCTATCCACTGTTCCAAGATGATTAACATATTTAATTAATGAATTTATCATCATTTAATAAGTTAATTAATCATATAATTGATTGAGGGAGTGATTAGAGATGAAGCAAGCAATTACCTAAATTAATCCAATAATAAATTCCAAGAAAACCATGAGAGGCAGAGGTCATCCCACTAATTAATCCTAAGAAGTTTGGAATTAATTATTGAAATAATTAAAGAGTAATTAACATATTACATCCCCAATAAAACTCAAATTGAGCAAATGTTACTGTTCAAAATTAATTAAACTTAATTTTATATTATTCTCCTTTGAATTATCTTTAAAATGAAATTGAGTTTGCATTTTCTTAATTTTTTTACATTTAGTTATGTATTTTAGAAGTTTTTATGATTATTGCTTAACTAAATAGCCTAATTATACAACTAATCGTGTCGGCGCCATGTGGACCACTGAAGCAGCTCACATTTTTCACGTGGCACAACAGGATTGGTTATTTAAGTTATCAAATCGGCTGCACAGTCAGTCGGTAGTGCTACACATTTTCTCCTTAGACCGTGTGATCAAAGATTGGACGATCAGGATCAAACTCATGGATCTAAAGGGATTAATATGCAGGATCTAATCGGATTAATCAGAATTGTCCATCCAAAACATGCAGGATGGACGGTCCATGATTCATCCCTGCCCTCGCCTACGGGAGATGGAGGTCATCCATCCTCCAAGGCTTGATCCAAGCTCACTTAAGCTCAAATTGAGTAGAGATTCAACCCACACCATCAAGAGGTAAGAAGAAAGACATCCAATGGTCAATTTCACTTAGGATGAAAGTTTCCTTCACAAAGGACCAAAGAAAATCTAGCCTAAGCTCAGTTTTGAGGCATACCTCGCTGGAGGCTCCCGACCGTTGAGGTAGCTTTGTCTAGTGGAGATGAAGCCTTGTTGAAGGTTCGAATGCTTGAGGTGGACTGGATCTTCCTATTGGCCAAAATTCTCTTCAAAGGCTTGTGACTTGGGTCTAGCTCCTCCTTCCAGTGGCTTGATTGCTTAGGATTTGATTTGGATGAGCTCGATTAGGTCCTCTGATGGTGCTTGCAAGAGCAATTGGAGTTTTGTGGTGAATTGAGCAAAGTAGAATTTCTTCCTACCTCCATTATTTTCGACTTAAGGAAATTGAGAATGGAGAATTGGGAAGAGCTTAGGGATTGCTTGAGAGAGTTTGGGGAGCTTGTCTTAGGTCTCTCTGGTTCAATCAAGTGCAATTCATGTCAAATGAGATGAAATTAGGGAGAGTATATCTCCCCTACAAGGATCAAATGTGAGTTATCCTTCCATTTTGATCAAATGGGATTTTGTTAGGGTTGAAGCTTCACATGGTTTTTGAGAGGGAGTAGTGGAGGAGTTGTCCATGTGTTAAATAAGGAAATGTGGGATCCCATGTGGAGAAATTTCCATTGGGTGGTCGATTTGGCCATGGGTTGGGTCAAACCCATTGGGTCATGTGCACCACTCATTAGTGTCCATTTGGTCCACTAAGAGGAAGTTAAAGCCATGAAAGGATATGACCAAATTTCAAGTGGAATTGGCTATATATTTTTACCTAGGGGTAAAATGGTCATTTATTTTATTTCAATTTGGACAGATTTGGAATAGTTTGAAATGTTGGTCCAAATTTCAAGGAATTTGGAGTTGATTTGATATCATTTGGCTCATATTGATTTAGCATTTAAAATGGGTCAACATGTCAAGTTGACCAATTGGTCAAATTGGGTCAAACCAAGGGTTGGGTCAAGTTCATATGACCATTTAAAATATTTTGATATCATTGGTTTAGTTCAATTTGATTTATATTTGGTTTTGATTCATTTGAATTCACTTAGGTCAAATGGGTCAAGTTGACCAATTTGACCCATTTGACCCATTTGACCTAATTGGGTTAAGTCATGGGTTGGTTTAGGTTTGGTTTGTCATTTGAAATATTTTGGTAGGTTTGGTTTCAATCAATTTTAGTTTGGTTTGATTTTAGCTTGATTTGACCTTTTATGTCAAGTTGGGTTTATGGTCAATTGGGCTAGGTTGGGTCTAGTTTGCCAATTGAAATTTTGGTCAAGTTCAACAAGTGATTTAGAATGAACTTGACCCATTGGTTTTAACCAATTTGTCTTAGATCAAGATTTGACATATTTTGACTTTTTAGGTCAAGTTGGGTCAACTTAAGTCAAGTGACCAATTGAGCTAGGTTAGGCTCAAATGATGACTTGGTCAAGTCCAATCATTGATCATGAATTGGTATTGATCAATGGTTTCAATCAATTTGGCCTATGATGAATTTTGGCTAGTTTAGGTTTCATTTGGGTCAAATGCTGACTTGGTCAAAGGCAAGGTTTGATTTGGTTTGACCCAATTTGAGTGATTGATTTTTTTATGATGATTGTTGCTCACAATATGAGGCTTAGATGGGCTTAGTTCAATCTAATTTGGGTAGGATTAGAATTTGGCTCAAAAATATACTTTAGGTCACTTTGGGTCAATTGACTTGATCAAGGCTTGATTCAAGTTTGATTGAACTCACATATGGACTTATGATTGAAATATAAATCCATTTGCAAGTGATTTGAAGACAAATGGGTTTTGATTCATTTGACAATTTCATGTTCAAAGGGTGAACATGAGTTTGATTTGGGTTTGAGTTTTGAATTTAGTTTTGGTTTGATGATTGAAGTTTTTGATTGAATTTGGTTTTATGATTGAAGGATTAATTATTTGGATAGAAAATCCAAATGTTTGAATTAATTTGAGGTAGATTTGGCTAAGTTCAAGAATTTGACTTGAAAGAGTTTAGGTTGGATCTTAGATTTGGATTTGAGTTTTGAATTTCATTTTGGTTATTTGGTTATTTGTTTATATTTTTTGAATATAAATGAGAATATAAATATGAAGAAAATTTGAATTTGATTTAGATTTGATTTGAGCTAAGTCCATAAGATGGAATTGATGTGACTTAAGAAGGATTTTTGAATTTGGAATTCAATCATGGGTTTCAATCATTTGGAATTGATTCATGATTTGAGAGAATCCATTTGAATTGATTTAAGGTTTGAGAAAATCAATTAAGTTGGAATTGATTTGAGTTTTGATTTGGAATTAGAGTTGATTCGAATTTGAAGTTGATTTGGATTTAAAGTTTGATTTGAGTTTGAAGTTGATTTAAATTTGAGAAAATCAATTAAGTTTGGAATTGATTTAAGATTTGATTTTGAATTGGTTTGGAGTTTGACTTGAAAGAAAGAAGTGGGATTTAGTTCAAGCTATAGGGTAAGCAAGTTTTCCAAATGCCCCTGAGACATGATCTATTCATATGGCTAACTCTTCTAAGTCTCTAGAGTTAGGTTGAGTGTTCACCTAACCACTAGAAATGTCTTAATACTAAGGAACTTTTAGTATCTAAGAGAAGTCTTATGTTTAAGATGGAGAGGTTGAGAGCTCATTCTAAAAATGAGGTCAACAGCAAGTGAATATAAATTTAGTGTGTGAAACAAAGTCTCTTCCTTACATTCATGTGTTGATTTGTATAAACAAGAATATTAGTTGTTATATTAGTTTGGACATCCCGGGGATGCACGGCTTTAAGTAGCCCAAAGGAGGTTCCTACCTCGTTCCCTTGGTGCGAACAATGATGACGTACCTGCTTGATTTTATTCTTATGCATTTGGACATTAGAATTTAGATATAGTTTTAATTCATTTACACAAAATAAATCAATCAAATCAAAATACAATTTTTGCAGGGCTACATTAGAATTTAGATATAGTTTTAATTCATTTACACAAAATAAATCAATCAAATCAAAATACAATTTTTGCAGGGCTTTCTATTCTTTAGTAGTTTATACATCCATTATCTGGATAGTATATTAGTCTGAACATTCTAGGGACGCACAGCTTTAAGTAGCCCCAAAGAGGTTCTTACCTCGTTCCCTTGGTGCAGAACAATGGCGACATAATTTCTTAAAACTTTTATACATGTGGATGTGTACTTAGCTAATGAATGAAAATCCCCTTTTTTTTATTAACAAGACATGCATTCATTATTTTGTTGAGTTGATTAATCATGTGATTTAAGGTTCTTTCCTTATGATTTTGCATATGAATTTAGATAGAGCCTTAAATTAATATGACAAAATCATTCAACCAAATAAAATGTCAATTCCAAATACATTTACTCACATTCATCATTTAAGTATGCTAAGATAAAAATTGTATGCATAGCTATGCTTAGGATTTAATCATATGCATGATATACATGATAGAAAGAAATGAACAAACATGTGTTATGTGATAGTAATTCATTCCAACTAATCGTAAGATGTCTTTCTTATTGAATGAGTTCATTTAAAGTGAACCTAAACTTAGGATTAATTAAAACATGTAATAAGTCATTCATTAAAGAGAATTGATTAATTAATTTGCTTTAGATGTGACTTAAGTAAGGATAAAAAGAGAGTGATCCTCTCTTTCTTTCTCTTCATAATAGTTAGTTATTTTGTGTAGATCAAATGAAACAAAAGAAAATGTTAAGTAAATTTTATAAATTAATTAAATCATTTAATGTGAA
The DNA here is from genome assembly GCA_021442155.1 of Cymbidium sinense. Classification (NCBI taxonomy): domain Eukaryota; kingdom Viridiplantae; phylum Streptophyta; class Magnoliopsida; order Asparagales; family Orchidaceae; genus Cymbidium; species Cymbidium sinense. The sequence goes on from CM038219.1 coordinate 171,879,524, forward strand.
ACCACCCTTGATAATTAAATTTCTTTCATACTTAGAAAATATTAACTCTAAAGCCTAGTTAGGACATACCACACAAGCCTTAACACACACATTAGATTAAGTCACCACTTCTAGCTTTATGTTAGGGCGGTGTATGATTTGATGTATGCTTATTTTGTGATGTAATGTTATAGAGTGGATGTTATCGTGTATGTGCGTAGACTGGATGTTAGGTTGTGGTTAGCCTAATCATGTTTTATGTAGGAGATTATACTTAAGGGGCCGCTGTAATAAAAATATAAATGTTTTGTTGTGCAGGTTGCTTAACCCCTGAACATAATCTATATTATAACAAGTGGACTTGGTTACCCATGTGCAGGGTGCTAAGTCCAAATTAATTATATAACTGCTTAAGTTGTATGGTGCGTTTAACTAACACTTGTTTTATAGGTATAGTTAAATTTACTTTTTCCATTCTTTTAATGTAATTATGCATTAGGAATTTGGTTAAGTGTTATGGGGGTTAGGGACGAACATTGGCGAAAGTTTGATCACGGGTGTCATGTGATGCCTGAAGCCAAATCTAATGGAGCAAATCAAATGAAGGAATGAAGGGTGCATGAAAACTTGAAGATCCCTCATAACACTTATCATTTTGTAACTTATAATTATTCTTTCATATACCATGATGTATAAGGGTGCTCGATTCCCATATCTTTTTTTGGGTTTAGCGGTACGGTACATTGCATCATATTTTTTTCATTGAGTTTATGAATTGTTTGATCATTTGTTTATATTGTGCAATAGAAATGGCAAGTATTTCTCTAGTTTCTTCATGATTGATGATTGTTTTTTTAGGTTTAGGAAAAATAAATTTGATACTACAACTTAGAACTAAATTTTGTAAAATAACTCATGACCTCACATAAATTCTAGGTATTAAATCAAGATAATAAAATATTTATCAACCCCTTAGCTAGATGTTGTATGTCTAATATCATGCATGTCATTTTATTTCACTCTTGCTATGAGATGGTTTCCATTTTTGCTAGATAGAAAAAAGGCTTACCATTTGAGATCCTATGATGAAAAATACCTCTTTCTCTTTTGATTTAGCTCATAACCAACTTCATCACATATTTAGGCATATAAAATCCTATAGCTTGTGTCAAAAATAAAGAGTCTAAAATCAAATAAAATTTGATAAAATTTGCATTAGACTAAGTCATTATCATACCATGGTCTAGTCTCTTAGGGTGTGGGTTTAAGGATCTCAGTTTTCTTTCTAAATAATAACAACCTAGCCATCTTGCAAAATGACTTGATCACATGGTTTTAAAATGTAGGAGAAGTTTTTGGTCACTCAGTGCTTATAAGTCCAATAGTCATGTAGTTTATCCTCTCTTTTGGAGGTGAATAATATACCCACTTTTGCCTTAGATTTAGGTCATGCTTTAGCCCTCGTCAAAGCTCGCTAGATTTAGGATCCGAGGTTATTGTTTTCCTTTGGGGCGACAAGTATAAATCCTCACCTCTTAGGAATTTCCACAATCTTATATTATGGAATTATAAGTCCTATATTTCTAATAAAATTTTATCTCAAAAAAAATAATCCTCCTCAATTTCAAATATATAAAGCTCAACCATAGGATAGTTTGGGATACTAATTAGGTTTTCTAGTATCATGAGCATCCCGTACTCATCTCCTTTTAGCTTCGATAATAAGTCTTTCCTTTCGATCTATCCCATTTGATCTTCCAAATATAGCCAATTTATTGATAGTCCTATTTTTGAATTCTTTTGAGACAATAATTGCCTACTTTAATCGAGAGTATTCCTAAGAATTCACCTTCCTTAGAATGTAATAACTATGAGGGCTTAAGAACTTTAGAACCGGTTTAAATAAACCTACTTTATTCATTTATGTAAAGTAGGGAAAAAATCTCTACATTCAGACATCATGCCTTGAGTAATTAGGGTGATTATCATATGGTAGTGATTTCTATCTTTCGAGATAGTACACTATCCCCGATGTCGTCATCATCATATAAGTACATCCTCGACTGTGGTATCTCTCCCCATATACACACATATACACATCAACCAAAAATAAACACCATAGGTTGTATGGTGTGTTTAACTAACATTCATTTTATAGGTGTAGTTAGATTTACTTTTTCTATTTTTAATATAATTTTATATTAGGAATTAGGATTAGTGTTATGGGGGATTAGGATGAGCGGTGGCTAGAAGACTTTGTTCTGGGAGGCCCCCGTGATGCCTTTGAAGCAAGCACATCCAAATCAAGTCAAAGGAGGAAAGAAGAGGAGAAATGCAGAATGAAGAATGAAGACTCCCATAATATTTATCATTTGTATAGTTTATAATTATTCTTTCATATACCGGGTTGTATAAGGGTAGAGCTCGGCTACCCATTTCTCTTTTCGGGTTGTACGGCATTACCCGACCGCACTGACATGTTATTCTTTTACGTTAGATTTATAAAGTTGTTTAATGTTTTGTTTATAATTGTGCAATAGAAACAGCATGCTGCTTTTTTAGTTTCTTTTTGAAATGATGACTTAATGTGTGGCTTAAATCAAATTAGGCTCTTAGGAAAAAAATAAATTTTTTATCCTAACTATAACTCATAACTAAATTTTTAAGACAACTCATAATCTCACATAAAGCCTAGGCATTAAATCAAGAAAATTAAAATATTTAGCAACCTCTTAGCTGAATGTTGTATGCATAATATCATACATTCATATTATACCACTCTTGTAAAATGAGGGCCTCCGTCCTTGCACATATAGGGAACGCTTGACCTGTGAGTGTAACCCCTACCGACGGAGTTTCACCCTCTTCTCTTTTGATTTAGCTGATAATTCATTTCAACATGCATTTAGGCATATAAAAAAAATTCATATGGCCCTTGTCAAAATAAAGAGTCAAAATCAAATAAAATTGAAAAGATTTGCATTAAATCATTACACATTACACTCATGTCTAGACTTTTAGAGTGGGTTTAAGGACTTTAATTTTTTAAATAACAACCTAACCATCTTGCGTAATCATATGACACCACATGATTTTAAAGCGTAGGAGGAGTTAGTACCACTCCAAATAGTTATAAGTCAAGCAGTCGATTGATTTACCCTCTTTTGTGGAGGTAAATCATATACTCATCTTCGCTTAGATTTAGGACATGCTTTAGCCCTCGCTAAAGCTCCCTAAATTTAGGATCCGAGGTTGTCATTTCTTTCGGGCTACAAGCATAAATCCTCACCTCTTAGGCATTTTTATAACCTTATATTATGGGATTATAAGCCCTAGCTTTCTAATAAAATTTCAACTTAAACATATAATTCTCCTCCATAGGATATGTTGGAATGCTCACTAGGTTTCTTAGTATCATGAGCATTCCTTACTCATCTCCTTTGACTTCGATAATAAGTCACTTCTTTTTTATCTATCCCGATTGATTTTTCAAGTATAAGTAATTTATTAATAGTTCTATCTTTGAAATCTTTGAAGATAATAAACTACTTACTTTAATCAAGAGTATTAAGAATTCACCTTCCATAATATAATTAACTATGGGGTTTGCGTAGAACTCGTAATACTGATTTAAATAAACCCTACTTTATTCATCTATGTAAAGTAGGAAAAATCTTTTAATATATTGACCATATAGAAGTCCTTATTGGGTGATTATGTCTACATTGGGGTGGTGATCTATCTTCAGATAGTGCATTCTTTGATGTCGTCTCAATAAGTGCACTCTCAGATCCACGTGGTGTCCCCATACACATTCAAAAATAAACACCACAGAGGTGCAGTACCCTGATTAGCTTGCTAATTTCATCATAGTGTCTAAGTCAAATGATAAGTTGTTGTTTTGACTTCACAAATTTTAACTATGCTTATCCAAAAAAAATTGTTGTCTTCAACATTACATTGTCACTTTGACAGACCCTACGGTGGGTATGTCAATGATGATATTTTCAAGTTATCAACAGATAAAAATGTATCCTACGAATAACAAGAAGATTGCATTATTACTGAGGATAGAGTGTGTTATAATAATGTAATATCATTTAGACTAAAAATGCTATTATTATTGTTACTTACTACTGACTTATGGATGTAAACTTTTATATATATATATATATATATATATATATATATATATATATATATATATATATATATATATATATATATATATATATATATATATGTGTGTGTGTGTTAAGTTTATATCAATGATTTATTAATTAAAAACAAGTTAGCAAAGAAACATATAAAAGACCTAAATAAGACATTTAACATCCTAAGGCAACTCAGCATGAAGCTCGTTCCGCTCAAATGTACTTTTGGAGTTAGATCTGGCAAATTTCTTGGCTATTTGCTCACTTCAGAAGAAATTAAAGTCAATATAGAGAAAGTCTTCTAAGAACATCGAAGAAATTCAATTATTGATAAAGCAAATTGCTTAAATTGATTTACCTAAAAATGTGTGTATCTATATTAGAGGGAGAGTGAGAGAGATTGATCTATTATTATGTTTGATCATGAAAATAAATAAAAGATATTAAATTTTCTAGAGATCTCTCCAAAAAAATGAACAATGAAACTAAGAGGCTCAAGCTAGATCATTTTAAAGGTAGGATCTCCATCTCCTCTTAACTCCAAAAGTTAGCACTCAATCTTATGAAACTAAAATTTCTAGTAATGTATGTTCTTTTGCCCTTTCTTTTTTTAAATAATTGACTACTCAAAATCCTTAAAGAGATCACTCGAGCTTCCCACTAGAAGAAAGGCTTCCTCTTTGGTGAAAATAAGTAATCCAACTGCGATAATGAAAGAATTTATAAATCGCATACTAGTCTAGAGTCTAGCATTTAACATGCTAAAAATTGGCACATTGACACACAACTAGTAGGTGTTGTGTATGAATTCCATTGAAAGTTGACAGCTCTTGTAAATCTAAAGAGGTCTCAAGGCAAGGAATTACCTACGCAAAGAAACAAGTAAAGATAATTCATACAAATAATAACTTTCAAAGAAGACATGATATCAACCAAGGCTAGTGAGGCAAAAAAAACACTCATCATGAAGAGTAAGTTATCAAATAAGTTGCTAAGAAAGGAGCACAACTGCTTAAAATCAACTAGAACAACTCACCATAAAAGATTAAGTTCATAAAATAAATCACCATGAAGGCAACATGTTAAATAGGTTGAATCAAAATAACTCACCAAAAAAGATAAATTCTCAAATGAATCAATGAGAAAGAAAGATGTTGTAAAGAAAGATGTTGTCTTAAAATTGATCCGAACAACTTATTTTGATGAATGAGTTAAGTTAAAGCATTTCATTGCTTCATAAAGCCTTTAATAACCTAAACTTTAGTTAAGTTACCATTTTATAATATTTACACAGAGAACAACTGCCAACACTTTTACAAAATCAAGTATAAACTTTACCCAACATAATGAGAAAATGGAATTTAAGAGAAAGGAAAGGAGAAAGCTTTCCATTGCTTCATAAAGCTGTTATCATCAGCTTCTACTTATAATATATTACATAATAATAACTGGTGAAGTTAGTATTGAACCAACTTGCTCAATAATTACTGAGAGAGATCTGTAATATCACTACCATTTCACCACAATTTGCCATCCTCGTACTTTTGTTTCAGAAACCTTTTCCATTGCTGCTTTCATCGGCCAAAAATTTAAACATAGATATTTTGAAATTTAATATAATTACTAACTTTATTCTTCAGTGAGGTTGGTGAGCAAAGATCTGCTGCTATGGCTGCCTCCAACAAATCCAACCAAAAAAATTAAAAAAAAAGGGCATTTACATAACAGATTTCTTATAAACACTCTCATATTTACATAAACAGCGCATAAATTTTTAATATTACATAAAAAAAATGAAAATACAACTCTTCATACATAAAAAATATAATATTTATAAATATCAAACTTCAAATATTAGATATATAAAAGCTAAGAATTTCTATGTATGTAAATTTTCTAAAAAAAAAACATAAAGAAAATAATTCATTTAGATAATCACTCAGATATAATAAGCCAAACATCAAATTCACATCAGAGCAAACACATATATCAGTTGAAACTAATAGGTGACAATCAAAAGCACTTTTCTAGAGAACATTACAAAAGTTTTGATATGATATAAAGAGCTACTGCCATCCCCTAAACAGAATCGATCGCATTTCCGCCAGTTTGGTGAAGCATTGCATCAATCTCATCCCCATCTTCCATCTCCAGCTGAAAAGTAATAATAATAAATAAATAAATCATCTGAAGTTGGAATATACAGTGAGGTTAATGTAAATGTCAAATTATATGTGATTTGTCCTTCAAATAAATTAAATGGCCTTCTCCTCCCATTAAATAATAATAAGAAAATTATTGTTGAAGTTATTAATATTTTTTAAAAAAATTTATTTTTCTCACAATAATTCAAACTATAGTTTTAGACATAATTGAACATCTCTCAAGATTAGAGGAAAGGAAAAAGAAGGAACTAACCTCATCAGGCGTCTGTTCACCACCACGAAGCCTGCCATCAAAGAGGAAGGCGATTGAATTAAAATCTACAGATTGGCGATCGCAGTAGGCATTCATGAGCTTCTTAAGCTGTGTACTGCGCTTTATCCTGAAGAAGACTTCATTCCCATCCTGAAAGACAAAATATAGCATAGGAACAAAATATGCAGAATGAGAAGAGAGAGAGAGAGAGAGAGGATCACACAGGCTCACAATTACTCTACAACAGATAATATAACTAGAACCAACGCAGACTTGACATGTTTGAACAAATTACATAATTAGGACTACTTCAGGGGAAAAAATACCTTGAAAATAAAAGCTCAACCTTCCTTAATAATCAATAAAAGTAGGAAATTTACATGCATAACACACAATTCTTATGCATTTACATATCTAACACCTAAAATTTGATATTTATAAAATAACACTTTTCTTGAGCATTAAAACGAGCATTTCACTTTTAAAAAGTGATGATGCCATGATGGTGCTATTTTTTATGTAATGAATAAGATTTGAGTGTTATTTAAGTAAATGTGAAATTTTAAGCGTTAGATATGTAAATATATAAGAATTATATGCTATACATGTAAATTGTTAAAAACAATAAAATTTACCATTTCAGAGTTTAATAGACAATTATTCTAAATATAATATGTGATAATATAGTAATCCATACAATTCGTTTCTTTGAATGGCATAGCACAAGAGGAAGAAGGCCCTGACTGACCATCATGCAGATTTTTTTTAGTGCACATGATTTATAATAGAGTGCTTAGTTTGATTAATAAAACTCCAAAGAAAAGAAATTACAAGCAAAGCTCTTTTTTTAAGTTTTTAAACATGAAAGTAGAATTTAAATTTACAGAGAACTTTGTTTACTTCTCCTGTCTTCCTCATCTTCACCAGCTTCAACTGCTTCCCTTGATCCCCCTGGCTCAACAGTGTTAATCCGCATAACTATATTGTCTTTTTTTTTAATAACCCAAAGTAAATTCCTAGATGGGGAAATTAGAGTTTTTACGGAAGAATCGAGAGATAATGGACTGAATTCATAATCTACGAGAGAGAGAAGAGAGAAAGGGGCCGTCTGTTACCATGGAATTCATGCCCTAGAAGTTTAAATGCTATATTGAAAGGCGTGTTAATTGATAAGAAAGAGGGCTCAGATCAGAAGAGCTATGGCTAAAAAAAGGAGAGAAGAACTGCATGTAATTGTTGAAGAGGAACCTTAAAAGATTCATTCTTAATTCAATTATCATATCATGATTGCATAGAAACCTATTTACAGCCTTAATTGATAAGAAATAAGAAATATCCTAGGTATTGATTAATAATATGACTCTTCTTATCACAGTTTAACTTCAAGATAAAAATAATTGAAAATAAGAATGATTTTGCAGACAACACTTTTGAAGTTTCACATGAACTTTCACTTCTTTTACCTTGATTGCCATCTCCTCTTTTTTGAATTTTAATTTGTCAATTTGCAATTTAATCCATAGTTGTTTGTAACCAATAAATGGTAATTGTTCAAATTTCTTGAGACCCTCTTGGATCATCACGGCTCCTCATTTCAAGTTGTTTCCTCTCCTATAAATCAATTTATAAGCAAATGAGAACCCATCTTCTATCTCATAGATATGTTATTTTTTGCTTCCTTCTCATTGCCAAATGCTTCTAAAATGAATGAAATGAATCAAGCTCCTTCATCTAATGCAAGATCATTGGGAAAGTAGATCATGAAACACAGTTGGGATCCTTAAGTATTCTGACCCTCTTTATCTCCTCTAAAAATGGAACAATAGACGAGTGACTCAATACATTTTTTTACTCCCTTAACAAACAAAAACTTTTATATTAAGAAGATAGCATTCAACAACAACAACAACAAACTTTAATCCCACTAGGTGTCGGCTACATGAATCCTTCGCCTAAATTATGCAAATTCTCATTTAAATCAAGTATAAAGATTATTTTTTATATCAAACCAAATTTTTATCTACCTTTCTTAACATAAGAAATCTAATGCATCTACTCTAATGGTCATCGGACTGACAGAGAAACTCATCATTGAAACCTCAAGATAAGATAAAACTAAAATACATTTTCTGGTGATTTGACAAATATTGCTCTTCTATAACATACATAGAGAACAGATTTACAAATTTCTAGCAATTGTTGAGCAGAGTTCTTTAACTAGAGCTTCTAAAAGAAGGTTCTTTTCACTATTTAGACTAAAAATAGCATCAATTCGGGTATATTTTACCTAAATCTTGGGGTGAAAAAGTTCCTCCTTAGCTTCCTCATTACATGTGCATGCAAGAACAGGACCAATGTAGGATCTGTATTTATCACCTTACTTCCATGACTTTTCTATAGCAGCGAGGATCCTCATCTTATTGTCATCCCTTATTGCTTTATTCTCATAAGATAAGTTACAATCAAGGTGAATCATGGCTTTTTTGCAATAGCGACAAAATGATCTAACACCTTTATCCTTTATAGTTGGACCTTCAATCTTCTTCTTCCAGTAATAGAGTTTTTTTGTGGAAGACTAGCTTCAAGTTAGCTAAAAATCCTCCAAATTTTGTTTGAGGCTTTCATGGAGTCCCATTACATATTTTATAAATACAAATTTCTCATTCAAAGAATTTGTATTGCCTACCTTGGGCATCGTTTGCATGCTAAATTTGTATTGTATTCTTCTACAATGTTTCCCCATTATCAAGTTCAAATTTCATCATCAAACCCACTTTTCATCTTCATGTTGATGGAATAGAATTGAAGTTTTACCAAACTTTTAAACTTGACCATGCTAAAATTGACATGATAGTGCATAGAATAGTCTGAGGCAACCTCATACAAGCAGATGCAACATTCTTTGTATCAAATAAATCATTATGAATGAAATAAATTTCTAAAAGGAAGCTCAAACCAACTGTATACCTCAACCTTGACAAGAAGCCTCTAATTTCGTCTTTATGAACTATATTTGGTGAACCTCATCATTCAAAGATTCACATCTGTAGGTTGTTGTCTCCTTTAAATATTTCCAATTTTGTTTGAATTAATGGTTCAATAGCTGATGGTGTTATTGTTGATGCCACCTTAACAGCGTAAGCATCAAAAGCTGCCATCACTGCAGAAATCTAATTATCTACCAACATTGGAACTTATTCCTTCAACTACAAAAAAGACATTTTATTGTCTCCTCATAGTAATGTGTCTAAAGTTCTGCAGAATCACCCATATTATCATTCTTAGTCCTTAAATTTATAATTTTTATTAAAACTTGGAACTACAGCTCAGATACCATAACTTATTTGAAACTGGGGAGTGGGATACTTTTGGAAAATGGTAGAAAATCATTAGTTAAGGGAATTAAGATTTCTATGGAGGAATGGAACGATCATATATAGCTTTCCAAATCTACTTACGAAGAGATAGGGGTGTTGGACACGTTGGAATTCATGCCCTTTCGACCATGCCTGTAAAACCATGCCAATAGAAAGAATAGAGAGAGAAGGAGATATGGATGGATTCTTGACCAAATCATGGGAAGAAATGGAAAGGAATAAAATTTAAGTATTTTTTTAATAAAGAATGTTAAAACTTTATTCCTAATTCAATAATTTCACCATGTAATGGCTTATTTAAAACCTTAGTTGATAAGGAAAATATGACATATTGATAAACTATTGGATAAGACACTCTTAACACAACTCAAACGAAACATAGAAACAATAGAATTATTAATGAATTTATAGAAATTTAAAAATTGTATCCCTCTGAGCAGATCCACTCAAAAAATGAGAGACAAAAATATTAACATTTTTGCAACTAATAAAACAATGGTATTATTTATTCTTCATGCTACGTGGATTTCCTTTCTTCTATATGTAAATCCAACCTATTCACAAAAAACCTCACATCGATCCTCTAATTAATTATATCACTTCAACACTTCTGTATCAGTGAATATCGAGGAGCATCAAGATTCAACATAAAAATTAAATAATTCAAAAAATAATAATTTCTTCGATCAAGAAATTTGACATCGCCTGCATCATAAATACACACATCATCTCGCTTTATGAAAAAATATAAAAACTTACGGCTTTTACTCTAATCAAACAAAACGCTACAAAATTACATATCACCTCAACCCAAATCGAACAAAAAAAGAAGCCGCTAACGGTACGAAACAGAGCAAGCGATCGTGAGATTTCACCTGGCCCTTGACCTTCAGATTGATGTGCGCTGACTGGTCCGGCTTCTTGTCCTCCTCCTGACCGGCGCCCGACATTCTTCACCTCCACCCAATGCAGCTCGCTGTCTCACTCTGCTGGTAGATTTAAGGATTTCTAGGGTTTCTGCGAATAGAAATAGACTGGCATTCGCCGAAGAAGAGGCGTCAGGGTCAAGCAACGCTTCTCCAGAAATTCAGAACCGGAATTAAGAGATATTTGGAGTCCGGCCGTGCCGATTGATCCCCGATTGATAGACCATCGCTCTTATAAGTAACTATCCATAAATCAAAATTAAATAAATAAAATATATAAAAAAAGTTTTAAATATTTATAAAATTTAATATTCATTTTTTTAATATTTAATTTTGTATTACAATCAAGCTATTAGAGATAGGATAAAATTAAAAAAAATGCATATTTTTTAAAACATCAATTGAAAGGTTAAGCAATCTCTAAATATATCTTATTTATAGTTAAATTGAGCGGCTCAATGAGATGAGTTCAATAAGCATAATATTGCTTTAATTCAAGATCATTAATATAATTAAATAATAATATAATAATTTATGATTGAGGAAATCAATATAGGTCGTCTCATAAAAGATTTTAGATTTTTTTAAAATTATCAAAAATACCCTTCCAAAAAATCTATAAATAAGATTTCATTTTCATCGTGTGATGGGAGGTAAAAAGAGTTTAGAGAATAAGAGTTAAAATAAAAGCTAAGCTCAGGAGCTTGAAGTTAACCACCACTATCAGTTATCACCGATCATCACATATACCAGTTATAGCTTAACCACCACCATACAACCTTTATAAATTTATTATTTATAAGCTATCGTTATTTAACTTTTACATAAATTATAATTTTGTAATCTAATATTCTCTAATTAGAGAAAAGAGTGAAATTATATAGCCTTAACTATAAAGTGGAATATTTTAACTTGATGTGCCCTATGTTTTTTTTTTTTTTCATCTTTTGATTTTTTTTTTTTTATGCAAAAATGTTTGTGTTTTTTATATTATTCTTTGTATTGAATTTTTTTGCTAAGCAAAGACATAAAAATTGTCATGAATTTTCTAACACGCAATAAAATTTTACTTTAATGTGCTAAAATTATTGTGATTTTATTGTATTGTTTAAATTTTTTTATTTTGTGTGTTCTAAGTATTATAACTATACTTTTTTTAAATCAAGTTATAATTTATTATGTTAAAATTATTATATCAACTCTATTATATCATAGTTATAGTTAACTGTATTTTGGCTTAACTCTTGTGACTATGAAAGTAATTTTATGAGGTAATCAATTAATACGATTGAAAAAATGATATTCATCGAATAGATGATTATTGAAAGCAATAATTCGTCGATAATAATAACAACGACGGAGCAATAAAGAATGGATAAATTTGAAAATGCCGATATTAAATGTAGGTAGAGTTTTTCGAATATTCAATTTCTCTTTAATTTCAAGTATATGTCCTCTTTCTGTGGAGAACGAATTTTAATTATAAAATTGAGAGTGATATTTAGTTATTTTGGCTGAAATTTCAAAATAATATTAAGCTTATTAGATTTCTCTCATTTAAATGCTTAACTTAATTATAAAATATGTAAGATTTAAAAATTATTTGACTTTTCAATTAATCTTCTAAAGTTCTTTTATCATGCTTAAATTGAACTTAAATCAGACTATTTTTGCTATTGTTATTAAGATATTCAAATTGACTATAAATTTAATGAAATCTAAGATTAGATGTCCCAAATTTAGTTCTAAATATTTTTAATTCAAAAAATGCTCGAAGATTTATGCTTGATACAATACTTTTCAATTAATTTTAAAATTTTTATAATATTTTCTTAGGGGGCTATTTTTATAAATAATGTCACTTTGATCTATTAAAATTACTGGCGGGGTTATTTAGAATCATTTAAAATTTTTTTATATTATATTTAAAATATATTTTACTGTATTTTTTATTTTTTAAAAAATTTTAAAATAAATTTTTAATATTCTGTATAGTTTTAAAAATATTTATCATCATTAAATATATTTTATTTATAATTAAATTTTAAATAAAATAGACATAAAAAATAAAAGTGATCCTGCACTTTAATTTTCCGAAAAAAAATCACCCGAAAAGACAAAAATAAAGCCCTAATAATCTTCTTCTCTTTTGTAGTTTCAATCAGAGCCGAAGAATGCCCTCTCAGCTATCCCCTCAAACGCTGCCCCATTCCCATCACCACCACCACCACTGCTTTCATCTGCCCCACCGACATCACCACCATCATTGTTTATACACCAACGTCGTTCCTTCTCTCCAACTCTGCCCTTGTCTCCTCTATCATAACCATCATCATCACCATAATTTCAACGGTTGCTTATCCCATGTTCATTTCATCCCAATCGCTTCTCACGTAATTTCATCTATCCCTCCAAACTCATGCCCTGTCCCCGCCTGCTCCTCCAGTGGCTACCCAAAGGTTTCGACAGCGGCGGAAGTCTCGGTTTCTCAAAGTGGGTATGTACTGTATACTTGAGATTACAATAAAAATTTATCTTTGCTTCCGTTCTATTTTATTAAAATCGAATAGCTATATTTTTTTCTTTTCGTTGATCATTGCGGTGATAGGGGTTTCAAACTTTATTTTCTTAAGTTTTTTAGTCATACATCACTCTACATTTATGAATTAGTTGATAAATCATTCAGTTTTAATGATATTGGTAAATCACCATAATAAACTCATACTGAGCTTAATGAATTATTCTGTTAAGTTTTAACCATTTAATTCATTTTGCAAAAACAATCCTTCTCACAATTTGGCCATGTTAGAACGAGTTGGATCTGGTGTAAAACCAGCAATCAAACTCAAGCACTAGGAGTAGGAATGAATCCGGAGGAAGAACTTAGTTGTGTATAATATTTGAGAAACAACAAAATCACTATTCACTACTACCTGGAAGGGCATAGATCAACTACCCATAACTAACTAAGCAGACCACGTGACTAGAAACAAAATAAACTAATTTAATTAACATTTAGATAATAATTAATGACTAAACATACTTAAGTAATAACAAGACTAATAGAAATAGTAATTTGAGATATGCTCACAAGTTAGTTGCATTAGGTCCCTTTTGCTTCATAAGAATTTGATTTGGGTTTGGAGTGCTGGACTTGCCCATTGTTTGGTGGGTGATGGGTGCAGAGGGTTTGTCACATTGAATGGGAGGAGAGATTCAAAATTAGATGGCAACAAAAGCACACATGCATTGTCATTGATGCATTTGATGATATGGAATGGTCGAATTTTGCGAGGTTTTAGCTTTGAATATGTGCTCGATGGAAAATGTTCTTTGCAAGCCACCAATTCACCGACGTCAATAATAGATGTGCCGGTTTCGACTTGGAAGGGTTTTTCAAAATGTAGTATACAAAGAACAGGTGCTGAATTTATGCATTTTTTGGCAGATAAAACCTACATTATTGTTTAGAACCCCAACTAAAATTTTTAAGCTTAAGATAATCTGTTAAAGGTGAAACAATCATACTAAAATTGCAAATAAACGCCTTTAAAAAATTACAAGACCATAAAAGCTAAGAAATTCCGTGATTGAGTTGGGGGTTAGCCACGATTGGATTGCTACAATTTTTTTAGATATGCTTAAATTCCCCTATGAAGGGGTGCACTTCAATCATTGCATATTCATTGTTGTATATATATTTTTTCTTCAACGTACTATACCAAAATGTCATTGAAAACACAATGCAAAAAACAATAATGAAATGATTTTAATGTCTTATTTAGAGTCTCATCAAGGTGTTTGAGCAATTGCATAAGCTAGATGGAATTACTTGCCATTTGTACAACCCTTCTCTAATCTTGAATACCATCCTTCATACATCGCAGTTGGATACTAATTTGGTGATATCTACGAAATCCAATTTGAAAAGACAGTGGCTCCAATTATGAGAAGCTTTGGAAAATAGAACTTAATAAAATTTTTATTAATTGCTCTGTTTTATATACACACGCACTAGGACTCATCCTTTTTGGGAATGATTAGTGTTGGCACCACATACGAACTTAGCCTATATTGGAAAATTAACTTTGTAATAAATCATTTACTATTTTTTGGAATATCTGATGTTCCTTTTGACTTATTCTATATTGAGATATATTTGGTATATTTACTCAAAGAATAAGGCCTATGTGTATATTTAGCTCTTAATGAGGCAATTGATTGGGGAGTTCTAGAGTAGTAATGCTTGGGAATTGTTGAATTAGGGCTTGGGCTAAAGAATGCACATTAGTAGCGACCAAGTTTTGTTGAATCAAAAGGTCAAAATCCACTATGATCTAATAACAGTAAGTAGACTTCTCTACTCTCTCCTCAACATTGAGTGGCTTGAGTGACAAAGATGATAGAATGCGTATTTTCTTCCACACTGCATATACATTAGTACGGTCATTGTGCCATACCCCAATGTCAAACTACCACGGTCTCACATCCATCTTTATGATATCGCATAAAACCTCACAATACACATGTTAGTCATCATTATGTCAACTCCTTTTTTTTAATTTAGCTAACTTTATACGGATTGGGGTGCTTAGATGTCTTAAGTTGGAAGGCTTTTACTACATTGTTAGCTATCACATCTTTAGTATATATATTGTTAATAATTAGTGTTGGGAGATTGATTCAATTAAAACAACATAAAATAAGTTTGAGAGATCCAAAGCAAATATTGAACTTAAGTAATCAAAGTACAGGATCACAAAGACACGGGATTTAATGTATAAAATCTTGAGAACGGGAAAAAACTACAAAGCTACACCATACCAAGAAATCCACTATGATGAAAAATAAGGAGAATAGTACAAATTACACTTTTCTCAAGCCTCTTCACTCTTCTCACCTTATAGGGCACGCACTCTCCACTTACGTTTACAAAAAATGGAGAAAAATGCCAAAAAGTATAGATAAAATTGCAAAAAGTCACTTAAATATGAACTCTACCATTCCGTAGCATCGTGATGTTGCGACCCTAGAGTCTTAAGCCTTGTTGTTGTCCTCCGTGATTTTTTTTACATAGGTTCTAATGCCGTTGGCCTCTCTGTTTTTAGTCTTTGGTCTTTGGTACTTCAATCCTAGCATTGTGACACTGAATTCTTTATTTTTTGGTGTAAATCCATGGATTTTGGAGTCTAGGTGATGTCTTTCTGGTGTCGAGGTGTTTTCTCTATCTTAGAATCAAAATCTTCATGTCATAGCGTTGAGACGCGTTGCATCTCCAACATCGAGGTGCAACTCACTATAATTTTTTTTTAAGAGTGATACCCTCGAACCACGAGTAGGGGATGTATTATCTTCTTGCGACTCCCAGCAAGCTCACTGTTGAGCTCAACCATTGAAAGTAAGGGCTGAGTTGATAGTAAATCTTCAATTGAACACTACAATCAAGCTCCACGTATAACAATCTCCCTCTTGGAGATTGATTGAGATCAATTTTGCTCCACCTCCAAATCTGTAACACTAATCCTAGTCAAGAGGCTGTGGTATTGTTCACCTTTGCCTTAGTCTTCCTAAACTCCAATTGAAGCTAAACATAGTATTAATTTCTTAACTGTCATGGTCTTCGTTAACATGTATGTAGGATTCTGAGTAATGTGTATTTTTTTCAAAGATAACTGCCCATTTTTTAAAAGAGATCGTATAAAATGATACGTTAGCTAGATATGCTTCGTTTTGATATGAAATGTAACATTCATGGCTAGATGAATAGCACTCATACTATTACTATGAAGCTTGCCATTTTCATGTCACTTACCTAATTTTGTCAAAAAAACTCTACAGTCAAATCACCTTCTCGGTAGTTTCCATGATAGTAAATAGTAATGTATTCAGCTTTTGTGGTTGATAATGCAACAATCTTCTGTAACGATGAAACATAACTTATTATTGCATTTTCCAATGTGAAGATATAACATCTGTACCTCTTCTATCATCAATATCTATTATAAGATCTGAATCTACAAATCTCTACGGTTCAATCTCCACTTCCAAAGCAAAGCGTCTTCTTGATTGTTCCTCTTAAGTATCTGAGAATCCACTACATTGCTTTTCAATGATATTTACATGAGTTACTCATGTACTTGCCAACCATTCCCACAACATGTGCAATATCCTATCTTATTCATACCATGTTATATGTCAAACTTTTGATTGCTGAAACATATGGGGTTCTCTCCATTTGTTCTTGTTTTGCTTGACAACTGGTCGATTGTTCCTTAGATAGTCTAAAGTGACTAGCTAAGGGAGTGCAAATTGACTTTGTCTCATTCATTTTGAATCTATGAAGAACCTTGTCAAAATATTCTGCCTGAGATGACTTTACTGTTCATTCATGCATTCATGTACTTGCTGATTC
The DNA here is from genome assembly GCA_021442155.1 of Cymbidium sinense. Classification (NCBI taxonomy): domain Eukaryota; kingdom Viridiplantae; phylum Streptophyta; class Magnoliopsida; order Asparagales; family Orchidaceae; genus Cymbidium; species Cymbidium sinense. The sequence continues at coordinate 171,896,790 of CM038219.1, forward strand.
TCATACTGGGGATTTTCTTGGCTGGGTATAAATCGTTCATTTCAAATTCGTTTGATAACTGTTCCATTAGGTCCATAATCTTTTTCATTTTTGATTCTACAACCAACATGTCGTTCACATATATGAGAGGAATGATATAACAATCATCAAACTTCTTGAAGAAACAACAATAGTTTGCTTGATACTTCGTATATCCACTGTCTGACATGAACCTATCAAATCTCTTGTACCATTGTCTTGGAGTTTGCTCAAATCATACACACTTTTTTTGAGCTTACACACCAAATCTTCTTTTCATGGAACCACATATCCTTGTGATTGCATCATGTATAGCTCTTCTTTTGAGATACCATGCCACAAAGCTATCTTCATGTTCATCTATTCCATATGCAGACTCTCCACTATTACTATGCATGGACAACTCTGATAGTCATCATTTTTACCACTGGGGAAAATATCTCATTCCTTCTATTGAAATCCCTTCATAATGAGCCTTGCCTTATGGTGCTTGCTACTATCTGGTTCTTTCTTCAATCTATAAATTCGTTTGTTGTGCAAAGCTTTCTTGTCATATTATAGTTTCGACAAATTTCATGTTTGATTTGACTTGAATTATTGCCGGTCCCAAGTCCGGATGCAAAAAGTGGAGGGTTGCGTTAGGTAATCGACAACCAGCGTAAAATTTGTTGAAATAATCATGACATGAATCATTTAAATCATTATTGTTATCTGGCGTCCACAGGCGGCCTTGTATTGTAAGAATCTGATGAAAAAATGTGCTAGAGCGTACATCGCACCGGGTGCGGTGTTAAATAAGCAAGGGTTCCCACATTATGGGGATCGGGACAAAGTTAGTCCATGAAAGAAATTAGGTGATCTTGGAATATAGGTACTCTTACAGGTAAATTAATGGAATTAATAGATATTATGGTTCATAGAAAGATAAATATTTTATGTGTTCAAGAAACTAAATGGGTTGGTGAGAAGGCCAAGGAGATTGATAGTTTAGGTTTTAAACTTTGGTATTGGTAAAAGTCGAACTAGAAATGGTGTAGGTGTGATTATAAATAAAATTTGAAGGATAATGTTATAAGTATTAATAGATGTGGAGATAGAATTATCTTTAAAGATTATTGTGATCTTAGATTATCAATGTTATAAGTGTATACATGCTCCTCAAGTAGGTTTGGAGGTAAGCTGAAAATTTTTTGAATTAGAGGATTAATACAAAAGATACCTCTTGAAGAAAAAGTATTTATTGGGGAGATTTAAATGGACATGTTGGTAGAGTGGTAGAAGATTTTAAAAGTATTCATGGTGGTTATGGATTTGGGTGATAATGAAAAGGTAAACTATATTAGATTTTCTTGTAGCTTATGATTTTGTAGTTCTTATACTTTATTTAAGAAAAGAGATGAAACATATTATTATATAAAATGGATCTAGTAAAAACCAGATTGATTATTTTTAAGAAAAATAGATCGTTTAGATTGTAAAGATTGTAAGGTCATTCAGTGAAATTTTAAGTCGACATCGTATTATTAGTTTTAGATTTTAAGATGAAAGGTTATAAGAGAAAAAATAAACTAAATTATTGTCTAAGATTAGATGGGGCACTTAAAGAATCAAATAAAAATATTTTTAAGAACAAAACAATTATTAAATTTGGGATGTTCATGAAAATGTTATGTGGGAAAAATATCAATTGAAATTAAGCAGTTCTTAAATATGTCTTGGAGAATCAAAAGAAAACTTTTAATAAGAATAGTTGGTGGTGGAATTCGAGTGTGCAGAAAAGATAAGAAATAAAGCATTGTTATAAAACTTGGTTTAGATGTAAAACTGAATGGGAAAGATATAAAGTGGCTGTAGAGATTCTAAGAAAATAATATATGATCTGAAAATTTCTTTTAGTGATTTATACAATAGATTAGATACCAAAGAAGGTGAAAGATGTATGTATAAGTTAAGACAAGAGATAGGAGAAGTAAGACATAGTTCAAGTGAGGGGTATTAAGGATGAAAATAATAAAGTCTTTCTTAGAAAAGATATTGAAAATAGGTGGATGAGGTATTTTGATAAACTTTTCAATGAAGGATCTAAGATTGATTTTAGCAACCTTAATACCTAAACAAAAAAATTTCATTTTATCAAATGTAAAATCAGTTAGTGAAGCTTTAAAGAAAATGAAATGTGGAAAAGCAGATGGGAGATATAATAGATGTGGAAATGTTTAGAGAGGAATTTCTTCAAAATCTTTTTAATGTTATTTTAGATGTCGAGATGAGTGGAAAGAGTTTGTTGGTTCTGAGTGTGCAAATTATAGAGGAATTAAGTTAATGTGCCATACATTAAAATTATGGGAGAGAGTAATTGAGCATAGGTTACGATGTGATCTGAAGTTTCTCACAATGGTTTGGTTTCATGCGGGTAGATCTACTATGGATGCTTTACATTTGTTAAGGGGTTTGATGGAAGCAGAGAAAGTAAGGAGGATCTACATATGATATTTATTGATTTAGAGAAAGCTTATGATAAAGTTTCAAGAGATGTTCTTTGGAGAGTTCTAGAGCGAAAGGAGTTAATATTGGTTATATTCAAGTCATTAAGGATATGTATACTAGAGTTTGTTATTTGTGTCCAAACACAAGGAGGATTGACAAAATATTTTCTTATTTGGTTGGATTACATCAAGGATCAACTTTAAGCCCTTATCTTTTTTACTTTAGTTATGGATGTTCTTAGGCATTTACAAGAAGATGTCCTTGGTGTATGCTTTTTCGATGACATTCTTCTTGTTGATAAGACTAGAGAGGAGTCCAACGAACTTGAATTATGGAGGTCAACTTAGAGTCTAAAGGTTTTCGTTTAAGTAGATCTAAACTGAATATATATGGCGTAATTTTAGAAGTTTAGTGATAGTGTTGTGACTTTAGGTGATCAAGTCATTAATGGAGTGGTGTTAGAATTTGATTTCAGAAAATGATGGTAAATAGATGATGTTATTAAAGAATTCAAGTTAAGAAATGGTTAAGAGTGGAGACATTGACTTATATGGTGATAAATAAAGTAATTACGAGATAAGATGCTTAGTGGATGCGGCTTTACTCATAGAATAGAATGAAATATGGAAAAAAAATTGGAGTATCGTAGTGGTAGATAAGATTAGGAGAGTCACCTTAGATGGTTTGGCCACATAAAGGTCAGATTAGATGAGAGTAGATGCATTAGATTTCCTTATGTTAAGAAAGGTAGAGATAGACCTAAAATGATTTGGTTAAGATGTATAAAAACTGATCTTAGTATACTTGAATTAAATGAGAATTTGACACATAATAGGACACAATGGAGACGAAGGATTCATGTAGCCGACCCCACCTAGTGGGATTAAGGCTTGTTGTTGTTGTTTATCATCTATGACAAACTCTCACTCCTTTGAATTAACTTGAATTGCTTCCTCATAACACTTTAGTTCACCACTATTAGTTAGCAATAAATAATATAACAAAGGAGATGCATCTATGTTGGTCATGAGATTCTACTAGATTTTCTAAGTGTGAGGTGTTTGAGGATTTCTTATGCTTCCTCAATTTGAGCACAATTTCTTTTTTTTCTTGATCATCACCAACATCTTTTATTTCAATATATTTGAGGATCTTTCGGGTAACTCATGAATCACCCGAGTCTCATTTTGTCTTTGTGCATCTTCACTTCATTGAAAGTGATGTTACTACTCCTAATGAATTTTTAATTCTGATAATTCCAGAATTTATAGTCAAATTCATCTGAGTCATATCCAATGAAACTACACTTTAAAGACTTTGCATCAAGCTTATTCTTAGATCCTATATTAACATGAATATATGATGAACATCCAAAATCTCTTAGGTGAGATAGATTTACCTTTTGTCAATCCAGGCTTCTTTTGATAAGCCTTCATTCAAAGGTATTGAGAGAATTTCTTTTATCAAATAAACTACAATGTTCATTGCTTCTGCCTAAAGCTGTTTAGACAATTTAGCATGCAACTTCATGCTCTTCACACACTCTATGATAGTTCTATTCATATGCTCTACAACACAATTCTGTTGTGGTGTCCTTGAGACAATGAGCTCACACCTAATTCTTGAACCTCTTATGTCAATACTCGCCATCATTAGCTGATCTGATAAACTTCAACTTCAAACCTGTCTCATTCTTAATCACGTCTTTGCACTTTTTAAACACATCATATTTATGATTTAAAAAATACACACATACCTTTTTGATGCGATTATCAATGAAAAGTAACAAAGTATGAAGATTTATCAATAGATTGAATTGAAGTGAGACCTCATAAATCGGTATGCATTAACTCTAGTTTCTTTGATTTCACCTTTGAACCACACTTTAAAAAATTGACTATCTTTTGTCATAAACATAGTTTTCAGAAAAATCTAATTCTATAAATTTTATACCTTGAAGTTTGCTAGTAGAAAGGAGGGATTTTATATCTTTTTCATTCATATGGTTAGGCTTGCAGTGCTAGAGACCATCAACAATGCTCTAACTAATTCCTTCAATTTTGCCTTGTGCTGTCACCATTGCATCTTTGGTTACTTTTCATGAGTCTCTTGTGAAGGTAGTCACATATCTTAAATGTGCAAACTGACTCACAAAAAAATCAGATTTCTCTTTAAATATGGAATATGTCTTAACATCTTTCAGTTTTCAGATTAATCCATTTAACAACCTGATATCAATGTCACCCTTTATAAGAATAATGCAGGCCTTATTGTCTTCTAAATACATTCTCCCTAGATCATTTTGAGTACAATTTTTAAACACCTATTTGTCGGGACTTATATGAAAAGAGTCATCTGAATCTATAATCTAAGGATCAGTACTATCTAGGGATAAAATAAGAGAGCCACTTTGAGTTTCATGTGTGGAGACATTTGCAAATTAAATTTTATCTTATCCTCCATCACTTGACTTCTTAGGAGCTTTACAGTCCTTCTTAGAGTGATCTTTCTTCCTGCAATTTCAGCATTCAATTTTGCTCTTCGTGATTTGGACTTTCTTCTTCTGGACTTGGATCTTCCTCTACTTGAGTTTTTATTAAACTCCTTTCTATAGTTTCAACATTCAAAGCAGAAGTTGAAATTTATCTGCTTGCATTCTTGCAAACTTCTCTAAAGAGTTACTCTCCGCAGTAACTAGTCCATCCTAGCTATCTGGCAATGAAGATAAAAGCAATAATATCCTAATCTTGTCATCAAATTTGATGTCAACCAAGCAACTAGTTTGCCACAGTGTTGAAGTTATTCAGATATTCATGCACTGAATTATCATCAAACATCTTTATATTGAACAATCTATTCATCAAACTTTGTTTGAAGCCATGTCATGTTAGTACCAAAGATCAATTGTAGATCTTATTAATAATGTTCAAAGCAACATATGAGAATAATAAAAGTTGAATCAAACTTAGATGTGGGATCGAAAATTGCCATATCTTTAGGAAAAGGAAAGAGTTGTTTTTGATAATTTAAGCGGATGAATAGTAGATAAGACCTTACCAGATTTCGTTCTCATTTGGTGAGAACTTTTATATCAGTTTGTTTCTATGCAAGTTCTATAATTACCCTCCCAATCGAGAGAGCACTTTCGATTAAAATATTGAATGTTAAGAAGCAGTATATAATTGAGTGGAGCTTAGAACTTATGAAATTTATTATTTTAACTTAAAACTTTGTGGGGATGATGGCCCGATCAAGATCCCATGTTGTCATCCGGTGATCCACAGTAAGGTCAGGAGGTGGTGATAATAGAAGGATCCTTAAAGACACATGAGTTCGTCGACAAGGTGTCTTGTAGACTGGGGTGAAGTTTGTCAGGGGACAAATATGTCGACCTTAGACATCTTTTTGAAAACATTCTTTCATTTCAAGCCGTTAAGAACATCTATGGCCAATAATTAATGTCATATCGCGACGAACCACCGGTCAGGAGAATGTCATTAACCATTTATATGGTCTTGTGCTCGCTGCAAAAACAGCGGAAGGCACGAGAGCGTCCTTACGCTTTAGAATATTTGAGTGTGAAGGTATATATTTAATTTGGCATTATCTTTAAAAAATTTTCTTAATTGTCAGAAGACAAACAATTGGAGGGTGGATTAATTTTTATTTTTTATTTTTTAGTTTTAATTTTAAAGTTAAATAATTAATTTCATTTTTTTATATTTTTTGTATTTTTTAGATTTTGATCATTTATGATTGATTTTAGATTTGAATATATGATCATTTAACATTGAAATTTTAATTATAATTACCGATCACAGGGTTAATATCGATTGATAAATTCTACTACGTGGGTTTTCTACAGAGGATGCCAAATTATCATCTCAAAGTATAATCCTTCAAAACTCGTCTAGTTTGAGCATGTCGGGTTTGGGACTTCTTCAAGAATTTGAATTTTAGAAGTATGTTAATTGATTCTTATGTATTATATGATAAAACTACCGGATATTATTAATTTGAAATTTTATAATATCAATTTTTAGGTTTTGTTAACGGGACGTCAAAGCAGGGATGATGTAGCGTCTTTTTGTTTGACTTAGTAATTACTCCGGCATAAATGGGATATGTTCTTTGAATTGTATGGTTAGGATGTAAGTTGGAGTTTGATGTCATTTTGATTTTGAGTTTTTATTAGCGGACTAGAAAGCATCTGTTCTTTTGTTTCATACCTAACTTGCACATGTCACATTGTTTGAACATTTTGATATACATACAGTATCTGCTTTTAGAATGTTGTATGGACGTTGAATCATTGAAATAGGTGCATTTTTAGATTTCAATATATGACATTTTGGGTTTTGTTAACCGGGACCCGTCAAGACCAAGATTATGTAAAGATTTCTTTTGTATTTGACTTGATTGTAATGCAGTATGAGTTTTGATCTGAATTTTTAGGTTTTGTTAACGGACCCGGTCAAGAAACAGGATGAATAGACCGCATCAACTTATTTTTTGCAGGATCGAATCTAGATTATCAAGATCATCATTCTCAAACTATTTTAGATTATCTTGGGGATCGGTTTGAGCTCTTCGGACTTGCAAGAATCGTGCGATGATCGATGATTTATCTTTAGTTTCATTGAAATTAAAGATTCTGATATAGCGTTAGATTTTTTGGGTTTTGTTAATCACCGTCACCAAACCATATAACATTTGTCATTTGTATTCTAACATGTTAGATAGAATTAACAATGTCATACTTGCCACAAAAATGGGATAACTTCATTGTATAGAGATTGAGTATAAGTATTCATATATATAAAGAAGCATTTTAAGCCAATATGTTAACTAAACATTTCATCATTTTCTAACTCCCCTTTTTTTAAAGAAAATTTGGTACTCGTCGTCCCTAAGTCAGAGGAGCCTTCCACCACGCCAAGAAGGCGTGCATGGTAATATCGTACCGGTAAAATTTATTTGCACCGAAAGGCGTGCATGGGTTCAGCCTATGCGTTCGCTGCGTTGGAACAAGCGTGAGCAATTATCATCAGTTCCGTCGTTGCGTGAGCAGTCTTTTATCAAAGTTTCAACGTTGAACGATGTAGGCAGTTCTATAACATAAACGATAAATTTGTTCACGTGTATATGAAATTAAAATAAACATTTATATATGACACATTTCACTTCTTTTTTTATTGAAAATTTAGTGACCTCCGGCGTCGTCCAGCGTCGGCCGAGGAGATAAAGCTTGCAGAAAGGCGTCTGGTAGTGTCGTGAGACGAGAGTTATTGCCCACCACAAAGCGTGGGTTGCATAACCGCATTGCATTTCGCCGCGTTGGAACGCGTGTCAATCTTTATCATGCGGTTATCGCGTTGGAACAAGCGTGAGCAGTCTTATTACAAGTTTCCGCGTTGGACAATGTGGTCTTGAAGCATTTAGCGTTGGACAAGCGTGAGCAGTTATTACAAGTTTTCCGCGCGTTGGACAATGTGAGCGGGTACTTATAACAATCACATTTCCGCGTTGGAACAACGTGAGCAGTTCTTATCCATGGTTTACGTGCATTGGAACAATGTGAGCGTACTTATAAAGCGTATCGCGTTGACAAGCGTGGCAGTCTTATCAGAGTTTCCGCAGCGATGTGAGCAATGCACATTTGCGCGTTGGAACAAGCGTGAATATCTTATCGAGTTTCCGCGTTGGAACAATGTGGGCCGTCTTATAGCGTATTTACGCGTTGGAACAGCGTGAGCAGTCTTATCACAAGTTTCCGGCATTGAACGATGTGACAGTCTTATAAGAAACATATTCTTGCGTTGGAACAACGTGAGCAGTCTTATCAGTTTCGCCGTTGGAACGATGTGACGGTCTTATAACAGTATTTTAGAAACTGCGTTTGCATATGTATATATTTGCATACATATTTAAACAAGACATCTTATGGCGTCATTTTCATCACTATTTCAATTTTGCATTTGAACATTCAAATAGCATAACGTAAAACAATTACATGTAACCTTTCTAAATCAAATTTCATTTGATTCATATTCATTGCCCTAATAAAATATTAAGTGATAGAAATAGCAGTATGCAAAATTAGCTAAACACATGCATAAACTTTTCCTTGAATCTAATAGAAGGTGCAATGAAATGACAACTTTATAGCAAACCGAATCAATTTCAGCATTTTTTTTCTTTGAACCAAAGAGTAACACTAGATCTTGTAGAAATAGAAAGCTCGTTACCCCGATAAGTTCGGGCTTTTCCCTATTTCATATCAACATTCAATAAAAATATTATGAAAACCTGATTGCATAAAAAATGAGGGCCAATACTTTATTTTTTTTTTTTTCTCAAAATCCAGCACTTGTAATAGCGAGATATAAACAGATATTAAATTTCTTCAGCAGAGAATAAAATCATGGAGAATTTACTTCTTTCACATTACTTATTTATCCCTTGACAATCTTAAGTAATCAAAACTCTCCAAGCCTACCTTCTTCTTTTTTGTTTGTATCTCACAACAACACAAATGGAAATGTTGAGGAGGGAGGTTCACATAAAGAGGAGAGGTTCATCCAATCAAAGCATACATAGCATATGAACAAATTTCACATTTCATGGGATATAGATGAAATAACCATAGCATACATAGCATATGAAAGAAACGGCGACTGACTTATCCAAACAAAGGGATGAAATAACGATAGAAACTTAGACTTAACCAACCATAGCGTATGAGGATAAACCAAATCATTTCCTTGAGAAAACCCACATAGCAAAATATAACTTAAGATTGAACGAAACAACACAGGGGTTTTGGTTGGAAGGGTGATTAGGAAGGATCGAGCTCAGTTAGGTTTGAGCATCTCCACTCAGACTCGCTAGGGCTCCTGAAGACGACGAGAGGGAGAAAATCGAGGAGTCTTGGAGCAGAAAGCAAGGAGAAATGCCGAGACGAGGAAACGTGGAAAGCAAGGAAGCCGTCTGCACAAAGGGAAACCAGAACGAAAAGAAACGAGAGGAAATGTCGTGAGAGAGGAAGGGCGTCGTGTCGCGTGCCCTAAACTTCGATGAACCGAGAGCGAATGAGAGCCGGTAGAAGGGGAGAAGGCAGAGCAGAAAAAGAGGGAAATGTCGAATGAGGTCAACGCCCGTTTCTTGATCAGCGGATCGATTGGCGACGAGCGTGGATTAGGTAAGGATTAGAGGATTTAGAGATTAGAGCATTAGTCCCTTTAATTATAATTTAATATTATTTTATATGATATTAATTTATGTACTGACAATATAGGTGTCAATCTAAGTTGTTTGATTATCACGAAACGCACGATCAATTTGTGATCGGAGGCAGTTGACAACGTTGGACGGTCGGGATGAAATTAGGTCTAAATTATACATCGCATTCGAATTGACCGATGTTAACAGCGTCGTTTGATAGATCTCAGCGTTTGGCGGCAATGGCGAATCGATTGTGACGGAGTCGTTTAGGCGTCGTCGAGCTTCCGACTTTGATTTCGCGTAATTTCATTAAAATTAATTTTAGTTTTGGATGCGTCATTAATTGATTGATATTTATTTAATTAATGTTAATGCTTTTGGCATTATGAAACCGAATTTTAGTCAGATCAATTTAATTGATTTGATCGCAATTATGGGATTTTAATTTTATATTTATTTAATTTAGTGGCATGGTTGTAGGTCAACACTATTCTATCGAGAACTTCCCACTCTTTTTTAGTCATTGGTTCTAGCTTTTTGATTATTCCATCTAGCGGCAAATACAAATTTTTTTTATATAGCAAATCCTCAAATTGTATCTTCCATAATGTGAAGTTTGTGCCATTAGACTTCTCAATCTTATACTTTACTTGTCGACCATTACTCTCATTCAAATCAAACTTTTAGAACCTCACTTTGATACTAATTGTTGGGAGATTGATTCACTTAAAACCGTGGAAAATAAGTTTGATAGGTTCAAAGCAAAATGTTGAATAAAAGTAAATAAAGCACAAGATCACAAAGACACAAGATTTAACGTGAAAAAACTCAAAATTGACAAAAAGCCACGAGCCACATCACACCAAAGAATCCACTATGTTGAAAAGTAAGAATAGTACAAATTATACTTTTATTAAGCCTCTTCACACTTTTCATGTTCTAGGACACACTCTCCACTTACACTCATCAGAGAATGAAGAAAAATATCAAGAAGTATAGAAAAAATTGCAGAAAATCGTCTAAATACGAACTATCTTATTTATAGCATCCTAGCGCTTGCGTTGCTGTCCTCCAGAGTTTTTTTGCACGGGTTCTAGTGCCTCGATGCTGGCCTCTGTATCTTTAGTCTTTGGTGTCCCGATCCTAGTGCTGCGATGTTGTCTTCTTTGTCTTCTTGGTGCAAATCCATGAATCTTGATGCTGTGACGTTGTTCTTCTAGTGCCGAGGCACTGTCTTTTTTATTTCTAAACCAAAGGCTTCATGCTAAGCAACGAGGCGCTATATATTAGAAAAAAAATTTCTTGGGAACATTGCCCCCCGAATCCCCCCAAACGAGCTCACTGTCGAGCTTAATTGAAGAAATTAAGAGCTGAGTCGACAAAACATTTTCAATTGATCAACACAATCTAGCTCCACATATAACAAATAGTTTGCAAACCTTTCTCTTGATTGTTCACTTAGTCCTGAAACTGTCATTGTTGGGACATTGCTGGTTGTTTTAGCGCCAAAAGCACCTTCTCAAGCACACATGATAGAAATTCACCCTCATCAATCTGTACATCCTCAAATCGAGAATGGACGACCATCTTTAATTTAAATTTCATAGTAAATTTCTCCATCCTCCAATTGAATTTGTCAACAGTTGGACATTCGTTCGAACGATATCTTGGCTGGAACCATTGAAAGCACTTAGAAGGTGAAGTTCGTGATGTAGATTTTTTCTTTTAGTCCTTGGGTTTCCCATATAGCTTTAACGCCCCCTCTTCCCTCGGCGGTCGTTGTACTTTGGGATTGAAGGGGCTTGTTCTGGCGTTCTAGTTGGATCCCTTGGGCTTCTTCCGTGGTGGTTTCTGTTCAAAATTTTTGGCTGTTTGTAAACCTCGACGTCATGTTCGATCATAGCTTGATTTATAATATAATGTGTGTTTTTTAAAAAAATTAAGGATTAGTGAAGTTAATAATCTATTCTTGGTGATGGCGTTGAGGTTTCTTTTATGAGCAGCGTTCAACCACAGGATCAGAACCAGGACTTAATACTGGAAGATTTTGGAGAAGAGGAGGAATTAGAAGATATCTTTGTTTTAAGTGATGAATGGAGAGATTTCTTTGCAAAATCTGAGGCTAAAAGGAGAATGGGTACATTTGTTTTTATCCTTTACCTACATGTCACACAATTTTTATATATTTATATATCTAATACTTAAATATTTAATATTGCATCAAAAATAGCATTATCATTAATTTTTTAAATGAAAATATATCTTTTCATGCATAGAAAAAGTACCATACATTTAAATATCAAACTTTTGATGTTAGATATGTAAATGTATAAGAATTGTGTATTATGTATGTAAATCTTCTTTTATACTATCTATTAATTGTTGTCTTGATTTCCAGATAAGCAGCAGAAGAAGAAACACAGGAAGGGAGGTGCTTAATTGTCATTGTCTAATTTGAGCACATTAGCTACAGTGCTGGCTGAATGAAAAAATGTGTTTTTTTTCCCCTGAAATTTTTGTTTAAGCCTTCTTCGGGGACTGTACCTCATCGTTTGACTTGTATTTTATCGATCAGTTTTTTATTTATTTTTCTTTTAATACAGTTTAATATAGATTTATTTGAGAGTTTGGGACTGTATTTTCTCTTACTGGAGTACTAAATGATTTTAAAAAAAAAAGGAAGATTTATATACATACCACATAATTCAAATGTATTTAGATATCTAACACACAAAATTAGATATTTATTAATTGAATATTTTATTATGGTTAAAAAGGTGCATTATATGGTATTGAAGATTACAATATTATATATATAAAAATTGAAATTTAGGTGTTAGATATGTAAATACATAAAAATTAGGTGGTGTATATGTAAATCCTCTTAAAGATATTAGTAGATGAGCTCTACAATGATTATATATATATATATATATATATATATATATATTGATTTTAAATTCAAAATTTTCTTTAAAATTTGGATGATTTGTATATTTCAAGCTCAAAATATGCGAAAATAATAATAATAATAATTTTTTAAATGTTAGCCCTTGTTTACTTATGCATAATCTCCTAAACGCACCATCTGATAGTAGTGTTTAATATTTTATAATCAATATATAATATATTTGTAATAATAGAATTTAATTGTTACATATATAAATAGAATATACTTTAATAGTTTTTTTCTTTAAAGATAAAATATAATTTTAATTTTTTATTGGATTACCATTGTGATTTTATAATTAAGATTTCTTTGAGTTTTACATCTAAGTCATTAAGCACAACTAGGCTAAGATTTAATTGTAATTGGGTAGAATTTAAATCTAATTGAGCTAGTTTATGATTATATGTGTATTTATATTATATTAGTGTATTCATGCAAATTGAATCAACAATTTAATTTAAGATAGCATAAATTAATCAAGATCAAATTATTTTTAGCTTTAATCTAATATAAATTTAAATATTGTATTTAAGAAAATTTAGCTTGATTTGATATTTGATCAAATCAACCCTGAGTTAGAATCAAATCATCGAAAAATCTTATTTTAAGCAGTCCGTACAAGCCAAAAATTATGCCCAAATGTGCGAGACTTATGGGACTCGTTGATTGGGGGTCTCTGCTCTCAACGTAATGACCTATGATTGAGTGTATGATTGTGTGTGTTTATTGCTCTCGCGGACTCAATGATCTAAAATAAATTTTTTATGCTAAAATCTTTTTTAAATATATTTTAAACAAATTTTGAATTTGAATATTATGATCAAATTTTGATTTAAATGCATTTAAATCTCATTATACTTACTTTTTAATGAGTGTAATGTATATAAAATTAATTTAAAAATTTATTATATAGATATCAAATTAAATAGAGATCTATTTTAATAAAAAAATAATTTTGAGGATAATTATTTTTAGCAAAATTTATATATATAACATATAATTTTTATGAATTTATATATTTAATATTTAAAATTGGATATTTATTATCTAATATTTTTTATGCTTGAAAATATATATTTTATTTTTAAAAAATAAATAATAATGATATTTTAAATGTGATATTAAAAATTTGAGATATATATATATATATATATTCTTTATTATTATTATTATTATATTATTATTATTTAAATATTGATTCTCTACATGCGCAATATAGGCATTTTTTTTGTCTTTTTAAATTTTATTTTCTCTATTTATTTTTGTTTCGTCTGTCGGTCTGTCCCGCGAACGCGGGATTCGGCACCATTTCTCAAGTGCTTCTGGACGCACGAGTAACGGAAACTCCGTTGCACTCGTCTTCTTCGTTCCATCCTCTTCCTCTCTCTCTCTCTCTCTCTCCCTCTTCTTTCTTTTTCTGTTTCTTTTTTCTCTCAAGCACAAGGAAGCTTCCACGACCCAAGCATCCCGCTAACCTCCACACCCTGATCCCTGGAACCGTCTCTCCAGCTTGATATTTGTGTGAGGAGGTTTGAATCCCCCCAAAAAAAATCTGAAAATCCGAAGAGGTTTTGACTTATTTACACCGACCTTTCTGAGAATGCTGATTCGTGTCGCGTGTTTGAGAAGTGATTGTATTTTTATTTGACGCAGGTGCTTGTCTCCTATCGAGATTGAGCCTGAGCAGGGCCGATTCCGGTAATGGGTGTCTCCGTCGACAATCTTCGGGGCCTTTCTTTGGCTCTATCTTCCAGTGTCTTCATCGGCTCTAGCTACATTGTCAAGAAGAAGGGCCTTAAGAAAGCGGCCACTACAGGTGTCCGAGCCGGTGTGTTCTCTCTTCCTCTTCGCCCGCACTCTTTTCCCGACACTTACAGATTTAGGGTTTGGGTTCTTTTTTTGGCAATTTTGGATTTTAATTGAATCCATGAAAACCCATCAGCGTGTCCATTTTTAGAATTAATCACCTTGCGCCTTGGTCTATTGATAATTTATACTGGTGATTAATAAATTGATTTATTTAAGAAGCTAATGGTTTTCTTATCTTTTCGTTATTCAGGATCGGGAGGTTTCTCATACTTATACGAGCCTTTGTGGTGGATTGGCATGGCAACCAGTAAGTATGTTGTTGATAATAAGCCAGTTCAGAGTTACTGCAATGACCATGCTTTATGTACATTTTGATGTTGCTCCTGTCGTATCTTTAAATCAACAACCCATGGAGATAATAAGACCTTGTTTGATGATCAAGGTGGGTTTGAAAATGAGGAATCTGATTGTAAACACCGTATTACTTGTTGAGATGAAAGAGAATGAAGTACCATGTAGTTTATATAAAAAAAGTGTACAAAAAACTATTGAATTGACTGCAAGTTGCAGCTTATTTTGGGTGAATCATTGATTCTTTGAGACAAGTGGTGTTCGTAGGAAAGAAATGGTGATGCAGTCTAATGAACTTGTCATGATAATTATTAGCATGCAAACTGCATTGGGAAGGAAGCTAAATTTATTGTTTGTAAGCCTTAGAATCATATTTATTGCAGTTATTGTAGATCTGAGTAGAAAGAACAAATAATCCATTTTATGTGGGTGTGTGTATGTGAATGTGTGCAGAGCTAGGTACCTAAGATTTTATTGATATTATATATATATCATTTCATAAATAGTTTATGCATTATGACTTAAATTTTGAAGTGCTTATTTAAGTACTTGAGGGTTTATTAGTATATTCATGATTTAATAAATATTTCATATATTATGATTTAAATTAAGTACTTAATAAAAAGAGAAGTACTTATCTTAGTGCTTAAGGCTTCATTGATATATATATATTATTTTGTAAATAGCTCATACATTGTGGCTTAAATAAAGCACATAGAAAGTGAAGTACATAGCTAGGTACTTAAAAATATATGTATTGTATGTATGTATCTATCTGTGTCTGTATCATAAATTGCTCATTTTGTGAATTAAATTATGCACATAAAAACTGAAGTATTTAGCTTAGCGCTTTTCAAAAAAAAAAAATTTTTTGAAGTATTTATTTAGCGCTCAATTAATTATGGGAGAGAGTA
This sequence comes from Cymbidium sinense, assembly GCA_021442155.1. Taxonomy (NCBI): domain Eukaryota; kingdom Viridiplantae; phylum Streptophyta; class Magnoliopsida; order Asparagales; family Orchidaceae; genus Cymbidium; species Cymbidium sinense. Next base: position 171,912,543 of record CM038219.1, read on the forward strand.
ATTGAGCATAGGTTACGATGTGATACAGAAGTTTCTCACAATCAGTTTAGTTTCATGCCAAGTAGATCTACTATGGATGCTATACATTTGTTAAGGGATTTGATGGAGAAGCATAGGGAAAGTAAGGAGGATCTACATATGATATTTATTGATTTAGAGAAAGCTTATGATAAAGTTTCAAGAGATGTTCTTTGGAGAGTTCCGACGAAGGAGTTAATATTGGCTATATTCAAGTCATTAAGGATATGTATACTAGAGGCATTACTTGTGTCCAAACACAAGGAGGATTTATAAAATATTTTCTATTTCGGTTGGATTACATCAAGGATCAGCTTTAAGCCCTTATCTTTTACTTTAGTTATGGATGTTCTTAGGCATTTACAAGAAGATGTTCCTTGGTGTATGCTTTTTGTTGATGACATTCTTCTTGTTGATAAGACTAAAGAGGGAGTCCAACAGAAACTTGAATTATGGAGGTCAACTCTAGAGTCTAAAGGTTTTCGTTTAAGTAGATCGAATATATGGAGTGTAATTTTAGTTGTAGAAGTTCTAGTGATAGTGTTGTGATATTAGGTGAACAAGTCATTAATAAGAGTGAGTGTTTGAGATATTTAGACTATTATTCAAAATGATGGTGAAATAGATGGAGATGTTATTAGTAAAATTCAAGTTGGATGGTTGAAGTGGAGGAATGCATCCGGCTTTATTATGTGATAGAAAAGTTTCACTTAAACTTAGGAAAAATTTTATAAAAATGGTGGTAAGACCAATGACTTATGGTGCGAATGTTGGCCAATAAAGAGAAGCATAAGACTAAGTTAAGTGTTACAGAGATGAGGATGCTTAGGTGGATGAGTGGCTTTACTCTTAGAGATAGAATGCAAAATGAGTATATTCGGGAAAAGTTGGAGTAGCTTTAGTGGTAGATAAGATTAGGGAGTCGCCTTAGATGGTTTGACATAAAGCATCGGTCGATGATGACGATTAGGAGTAGATGCATTAGATTTGCCTTATGTTAAGAAAGGTAGAGGTAAACCTAAAAAGATTTGGTTAAGATGTATAAAAAATGATCTTAGTATACTTGATTTAAATGAGAATTTGACACATAATAGGACACAATGGAGACAAAGGATTCATGTAGCCGACCCCTAGTGGGATTAAGGCTTGTTGTTGTTGTTGTTGTTGTTGTTGTTGTTGTTGTATTAGGTCTTGTTGGTATATTCACCATTTACAAGTATTTCATATATTGCAACTTAAATTAAATACATAATAAAAAGTCAAGTACTTAGCTTGATTCTTATGGGTTTATTTATATGTATACACTCAACAAAATGGTGCTGTTGAAAGCTAACATTGTCATTTGCTTGGTGTAGCCTAAATCTTAATATTTTGTATGTGTTTCTCATTAATTATGGGGTGACATAATTTTGATTGTATGCTTTCTTATCAATTGGATCCCATCATACAGTTTTGGTGATATCACCTTCTTATTCATCTTGTATTGAGAGCAATCTCCTTTTCCTTTATAGCTTTAGTCGTTGGGTGTTAGCTTTGTACATTTCTTTTGAACAGGTTACAAATTTTCTTCTTGAGCCATTCAATGCACATCTTTCTTGGATATTCTTCTACTCAAAAGACTATTATTATTATGACCCATCATATGTGTTCACACTTTAACAATCTCACTTTCATGAGACCTATCCATAACTTTTCTATACTCCCCTTGTTCATCTAATCATGTGTGTAAAACATCTATATCCATCTCTGCACCTATACAACTATACACTTGATGAACTCATTAACCTTTTACGAAAGAACCTTTCATCACATTGTTTGAAGTGGCTAAGAATCCTCCTTATGGATAATTCTCTAATCTCCATGTCCCCATTGGCCTTTGTAAAGGAAAACACTAATGTATCGATCATTCTATTCAATTCTATATGTCCTTTTAACTATTTCCCTTGGCTTTCAACCCTTTTATTGTCATTGTCATTATATTTGTATTCCACAATGTATCAAGAGGTATAATAGGATATTAAGTGGAAACACATTTTGTGTAATGAATTGGTTGCCTTGCTTATTTGGCATATAAGACCTAGCTTCTTCTCATCCTAGCATCAAACTAGTCCCCTGTTGATGGGTTTTCACCATCAAACTGTCTTGATAGCTCCATTGATAGATACAAGGGTCAGTTTAATAAAGATTTTATTCAATTCTATGAAATTGATTACTTTGACACATTCTACCCAATTGTCATGCCCAACTTCATTCATATTCTATTTCCTATCACAATAAATCAAGGTTGGCCTTTGTTGTAAATAGATGTGAGTAATACTTTCTTTTATATTGATCTCATTGAAGTTGTTTATATAGAGCAACCACAAAGGTGCATTACGCATAGGGAGACTCGGATATAGAAACGCAATAATGCCATATTATAAGCCATTGAGCTTGGTTTGATACAAATTTCAAAATTCTCACTAGCATTTGTTTTTGTAGCAATACAATTGATCATTTCATCTACTTCATACACAATTCATTTTTGTTATCTTTTCACTTTTTTGGTTATCTTTTCAAGTTTTGTAGATGGCATCCTTAGTATTGGGAGTGGCTAGGATGGGGCTACTGAAGTAAAACACTAACTACAAAAGTGTTTTTTGATTAAAGATTTAGGTCGCCCCCAATACTTTTTGGGTATAGAAATTGCCTACAACAAATGAGGAGCTTCCCTATCATTTTAAGAATACACCATTGACCTTCCCAAGGAGTCTAGTCTATCAAGTTTCAAGCACATTGTTATTGACACTCAAAAGATTAAAAATAAATAGGAAAGTATTGAAATATGTATTGTTGTGATGTGTATTCACTCATGTTGAAGATGCATTTTGAAGATGTACATGAAAATGTGTATTCACTTTTAAAAAGGTAATAACAATGATATTTTTGATGTGATGTTGAAGATTTGAGTGTTATATATTATCTATCTCAAAATTTAGGTGTTAGATTGTGGGATCCGAAAATTTGCCACCGACCTCTTTTGGAAAAGAAATAGTTGTTTTAGTATCGGTGAAAATTTCAGAAGACAGATGAATAGTAGATAAGACACTACCCAGAGATTTCGTCATCATTTGGTGAGAACTTTTTATATCTGGTTCTAGGTTTCTTATAAAGCATATAGATTACACTCCTCCCAAGAGAGCACTTTCGATTAAGAGTTAATGAATCGTTAAATAAGTATATAATAGTAGTGAGTGAAGTTTGAGATTTATGAAATTTATTATTTTAATTTAAAACTTTTGATGAACGATGGCCGATCCCAGATCCTGGTTCCTGTGCATCCTCGTCCGTTTAGTCGGAGGAGGTAGTGTACCCAGAATGATCAATGAACCGAGTTAAGTTCCAAGGTATCCACTTGAACTGGGTGAAGTTTGTCTAAAGGGATAAATATAAGTCAATTTTAAATTTAACGCTTTTTTCATCAATATATTATATTTCACTCAAAGAGCAAGTTGGGGAACATCTGTAATTTAGTGTGCCATATCACGCGAACCACAGAGGGCTCACAGTCGTAACCATCATTTATGTGGTGTCATTTTGAAACTCGCGGACGAGGGCCGCCACATCACTTCTTGCTTAGGAATATTTGAGTGTGAAAATAGTTATGCATTTGATTTGACATTGACTCTTTGTGAGCAAAAGTTTTCTTAATTTGTCACCCCCAAATAAACAAGTTGTGGAGGGGTGGATTGGTTTTTTTTTAAGTTTTAATTTAAATAATTAATTTTATTTTCATTTATATTTTGTTATTTTATTTGAATTTTGATCATTTTATGATTGATTTAGATTTGAATATATGATCATTTATCATTTAAATCATAATAATGATAATCTTTGAACATAATAGACATTGTCACTCACTGCGCTCAGAGGATCGGTCTAAATTCAATGCTCGTATTTGTAATCCTCTAAACCACCTTTCAGCGAGCTTTGATGATCGGGTTTGATTTTTCTTTGAGTTTGAATTTAAGAAGTGTCGATAGATTTATCTTTATCATTTTATGGAATTAGCTTCGAGTTTATTAAATAAAATATTATAATAGTATTATTAGATTTTTTAGGTTTTGTTAACCGGACGGTCACAGACCAAGGTTGTATATCATCTTCTTTTATCACATTTTATTTAAGAAAACAAACATATTATTACTTATAAAATGGATCTAGTAAAACACAGATTGATTATTTTATAAGAAAAATAGATTTAGATTGTAAAGATTGTAAGGTCATTCCAAATGAAAATCTAAATCATCGATTGTTATTTTAGATTTTAAGATAAATGTTATAAGAGAAAAATAAATTAAATTATTTTCCTAGAATTAGATGGGGATACTTAAAGAACACAAATAAAAATATTTTAGAAGCAAGCTGAGATTAGAATTTGAGATATTCATGAAAGTTTACATTATGTGAAAAAAATAAGTGAAATTAAATTGTTAAAGATGTGCTTGGAGAATCAAAAGGAAAAGCTTCTTTTAATAAGAATAGTTGGTGGTGGAGTTAGAGTGCGAAAAGATAAAAAATAAGAAGTATTGTTATAAAATTTGGTTTAGATGTAAAATTGAATTGAGAAATATATGGTGTTAGAGATTAAGAAAATAGTATATGATGCAAAAAATTTAACTTTTAGTAATTTATACAGATTAGATACCAAAGAAGGTGAAAGATGTATGTATAAGTTAAAACCAAAGAGATAGGAAAAGTAAAATAGTTGAGTGAGAGTATTAAGGATGAAAATAATAAAATATTTTTTAGAAAAGGATATTGAAAATAGGTGAATGAGATATTTTGATAAATTTTTCAATGAAAGATCTGAAAACGATTGATTTTTAACCAACTTTAACAAAAAACAGAGAATTTCATTTTATCGTCATTAGTAAATCGGTTAGTGAAGCTTTAAAGAAAATGAAATGTGGAAAAGTATGGATAATATTCCAATAGAAGTGTGGAAATGTTTAGGAGATGAAGGAATTTCTTGGCTTACAAATCTTTTAATGTCATTTTAAAGACTAAAAGATGTCGGATGAGTGGAGAAAGAGTTTGTTGGTTTCTTATATTTAAGAATAAAGGTGATGCACAAGAGTGTGCAAAATGCAATTAAGTTAATGTGCCATACATTAAAATTATGGGAGAGAGTAATTGAGCATAGGTTACGATGTGATCTGAGTTTTCTGTCAGTTTGGTTTCATGCGAGATCTACTATGGATCTTGCTATACATTTGTTAAGGGGTTTGATGGAGAAGCACGAGAAAGTAAGGAGGATCTACATATGATATTTATTGATTTAGAAAGCTTATGATTAAGTTTCAAGAGATTTTCTTTGGAGAGTTCTAGAGCGAAGGAGTTAATATTGGTTATATTCAAGTCATTAAGGATATGTATACTAGAGGCTTGTGTCCAAACACAAGGAGGATTGACAAAATATTTTCTATTTTGGATTACATCAAGGATCGACTTTAAGCCCTTATCTTTTACTTTAGTTATGGATGTTCTTATTAGGCATTTACAAGAAGATGTACCTTGGTGTATGCTTTTTTCGATGACATTCTTCTTGTTGATAAGACTAGAGGAGTCCAGAAACTTGAATTATGGAGGTCAACTCTAGAGTCTAAAGGTTTTCGTTTAAGTGATCTAAAATTGAATATATGGAGTGTAATTTTAGTTGTAGAAGTTAGTGATAGTGTTGTGACATTAGGTGAATAAGTCATTAATAAGAGTGGCGTTTGAGATATTTAGGCTATTGTTCAAAATGATGGTGAAATAGATGGAGATGTTATTAGAATTCAAGTTGGATGGTTGAAGTGGAGAATGCATCGGCTATTATGTGATAGAAAAGTTTCACTTAAACTTAAGGAAAATTTTATAAGATGGTGGTAAGACTGATGACTTATAGTCGAATGTTGGCCAATAAAGAGAAGCATAAGAGTTAAGTGTTACGAGATGATTCTTAGTGGATGAGTGGCTTTACTCTTGAGATAGAATGCAAAATGAGTATATTCGGAAAAAGTTGGGTAGCTCAGGTGGTAGATAAGATTAGGGAGAGTCGCCTTAGATGGTTTGGCCACATAAAGCGTCGGTAGTCCAGATGACCGATTAGGAGAGTAGATGCATTAGATTTGCCTTATGTTAAGAAAGGTAGAGGTAGACTAAAATTGGTTAAGATGTATAAAAAATGATCTTAATATACTTGATTTAAATGAGAATTTATAATAGGATACATGGAGATGAAGGATTCATGTAGCACCCAATTAATTAAGGCTTGTTGTTGTTGTTGTGTAACACTTACATGTACAAGTATCTTTGAAAATTGTCATTAAGATGTCAAGTTGAAGTTTAGATGTCAAATCTAGTTTTATTTTTTGAGTTTTGTTAATCCGGATCAGTCCCAAGAACAAAGAGATGTAGCATCTATTTTTGCTTCTAACTTCCATATGTTCTAAATGTCACGAATATTTCAACACATATTTCTTTTTTATTGTATGGATACATAAATGTCAAGTTGAAATGTAGGTATCAATTTTACAGTTTAGTTTTTGATATGACATTTTAGATTTTGTTAACGACGGTCAGACCAAACGGAAATGTAGATGTACTCTATCTTCTGCGGAGGATCGGTCTAGATTAATTATTTCAAGATCTATCGCTCTCCAAACCTTGTCAACTCTAGATTGAGCATATAGATGATCGGGCTTGAGACTTTTTCTTGAGATCTTGAACTTGAGAGAATACATTAACAATGATAGATTTATCTTTTGTCATTTCAAACGAATTAACTTCATATTTTATTAGGTTAAAAGCTTCTCATATTTTATTACAGCTAAAAATAAGATAATAGCATCATTAGATTTTTTTTGCTGTTAACCTGACCCCCCAAGCACCAAATCAGGTGCAAAGATTTGTTCTTTCATTTCATTACCAGATATGCCTATTCGAAAGATTTAAGCTATCAATACTTCAACATACATACATACAAAGATTCATTCTTTTAAAATTTGTGTGACCAAATATTTAAGTCAAAGATCGATGTTTATACGACATGATGTCAATTACAAAGATGATGATACCTAAAATTATCTATTCCTGCCAAATATGAATTCAACCCTTTCAAATGCTTATCGACTGCTAGGCGCTCATTTTAGACATATAAGACTATAAGAGTCAATTCTTTCAACTATTTGTCACGAGTCAGTATAGATTTATCACATAAGATATGCATTGACTCTTTCTACGTACTTGCAGTATCAGTGAGAGTTTGTTCTATAAGAATGTGGATACACATTACAAAAAACCAAACGATCGTCGCTCTAAATGATATAGGCTTGGTTCTTTAAACCACTTATCCTAAATCAAGCATATATCTGTTCTTTAACAAATCAAGCATGCATTTTGTAGAGTATGAATTTAATTCTTTCAAGTATTTCAATGAATCAAATGGTTAAGCAAAAAGAACATTATTTTATAAAGTCATAGATTTCATTTAACTTGCATATTAAAGACATTCAAATTGAATAATGCGATAACACTAATATGCACAATGAATCATTTTCAGCATTTTAAAGAAGCCCAAAACTATGAACTCATATGTAAGAATGGTGTAAGTGGAAATTCTCTCTTTTGTCATTTTTCTTTAATGACATTTCACGCTTGTCATGAGTTCATGAAGCCAATGCAGGATGTTAACTCTAGTTGACCCAATTTCTTTAATGACACATGACATTTATTTCTATTTTTGCCACTTGTCCTTAATAATACATTTATTTAATTTATATCTTTATCATTTCCTTTAATATCATATGACAAAAATGTGGATCTAAGAGAGTTTTTTACTTTTGTCATTTTCTCTTAATGTCATATGACATACACATGCATGTAAGGAGTTCCTAAATTATTATTGTCATCTCCTTGTAATGTCACATGACAAGAACATAGGTCTAAGAGAAGCCCTTTTATTTCTATTTCTCTTAAGATGTCATATTTTCAAACAACTCATTCACGCAAAGATATAAAACATACTGAAAAAAAAAGTTTAAATCATTCCATGCATTGAGTGTCGATTTTTATTTCTAACCCAAAGATAATCACCACTTCAAAATGAATTTGAATTTTAAATAAATAATCATATACCTATGAAGATTCAATAATCACCAAGATGAAAGTATATCAGAATTGGCCATATATATAAATAAGCAAAGCATAAATAAACATACGCACATACTTTCCTTCTCAAGCACTTAAGAATTTTACGATTTTATTTACCGTTTTGACAGCCTCCTGCATCCCCTGATTGGGTCGCCGGGAGACAGCCTTCCCACCATGCCAAGAAAGACGTAATGATGTGCGGAGACACCGTGGCCGAATGTTTATTTGCCCACCACGCCAAGAAAGGCGTGCATGGGTTACACAGCATAGCATTGCATTTCTTTGCCACGTTGGAACAACGTGAGCAAATATTTATATCATAACAGGTTTCCTTGTTATGTTGGAACAACGTGAACAAGTACTTATAGCAATAGATTTTCCTGCCATGTGAGCAAATACTTATATCATAACAAGTTTCTCTGTCATGTTGGAACAACGTGAACAAGTACTTATAAGCAGATTTTTCCCGCTACGAACAACGAACGCGCTTATCACAAGTTTTTCCGCCGATTGGAACAATGCGGCAGTACTTATCATAAAGATATTTCCCCGCCACGGAACAACGCGATACTTATCACGATATTTCCCGCCATGTTGGAACAACGAACATATCACTTATCAAAGTTTTCCCGCATTGGAAGAATGTGAACGCACTTAAAGACAAAAAGCAATTTAATAAATTTGAACACGCGCATGAAATTAAAATATAACCGATACCCCTGTATAAGATCATTTTCATCACCATTTCACAATTTTGCATTTGAAATATTCAAATAAAGAAGTTGTAACATGCTTTAATCACACGCGTGAGCACCTTTCCATTCTTCTCATTTTGAATATAAAAGAGGACATACCTTTCTTAAAGCCACAAGTATACATAGCAATTAAAGGTCGAGATATGAATATATTACATCTTTTGCTGACAGATAATCATAAAGAAAACTTTGTATATCCTATATCTTCAATTCTCAACATTTTCATATGTATGCAAGATAAAATATACAATAGAAAGGAGACCAATATAAATCATATTTTGTCCCAAAATAAACTTGCTTTCTTTTCATTCTTCCCCAAATCAAGACAAAGTGAGCTTTCAAAGATGACATCATGTAAGCTAATGAAACTAGGATTTCATTATCACAACTTACTCTCATAATTCAAGAGCAAGAAAAAGGCATAGAACAATATATCTTGCATGATTCCAACCCCCACATACTCATGGACAGCGAACATATAATTGTTTTAATGCAAGATAGAGACTTGGCAATTGCTTTTGAGTAAAGTATGAACAAGCACTAGGCAAGATGCAACTTTAATGAAACTAAACAACAAAAATGAAAGCTTTAAACTTGCACAAAGCCACATTTCAGATTGTACTTCATAGGCTTATTGACTTAGTGATCACAAAAGAGAGGAAAAACTAGCACAATGCTAATAAATTCAATCAACCCTCTCCTCATCCTCTTCATTCTAAAGTGATAGCCAAGTAAGGTTCATACCAAATAAGGCATTAAGGTTCATACCAAATAAGGCAAACAACCATATTAACTTTGATATCATATAAACAAAGTTTCAGATTTTGCAAAAACATCCATATGACCACAAAACTGAAATTCAAAATCCTTATATATATATATATATATTATCTTTCCCAAGTCCCTTTGCTGAACTGTTGTCATTCAATCATCCCTCATTAGATAGGTAAAGGAAAACATAATTATTGGCTAGATTGCAGATGACAACAAAAGCCCTAAGACTTCAGTGCGAACAGAAATAATCCAAGTGCAAGGTAATGCCCCAATCACATTGTCTCCCAAATCTCCATATCCTTTCTTAATTCTTTGTTGAGAAAGGTGAACGCAACATTGAAAATGTAGGTGCTGACAGCCCAAAGGAGAATGAAAACAAGAAGTAAACCATTCAAACGATGCCAACTTTGAACAAAGAAGGAAATGTAAATAATACATAATTATGTAGCAAGCAACCCAAGGAACATATACTGGCAAAACTGAAGCTCCATAGGGTAAGAGCAATCAGAAGGATACAAGTGAAGAAGAATCATTCAAAAAAAGCACAAAACAAAAGTAGTAGATTTCAGCGATCAAAAGCAATCCGTGAATCAGCATGAACATTATATACTCATCACTTCTTTTAGGCAAAACCTAGTTAATCCGCAAAGCAAGAAAGGAAGAGGTTGAATAGAAACAACTTGGAACTTTCGATTGCAAAGGGAAAGGAAGAGGAGCTTGGACTCGGTTTGCTCAAGAGGGACGGACAAACAATTCGTCCGATCGTTCGACTGCTCGAGGGAGACGAACGGGGAAGACTTTTGTTCGACTTCTACGCTGATCGGGATGGAAAGGAGTCGCACTAGAGCGAGAGAGGAAGAGAGGAGACTTTGGCTGAGAGCGGGAAAACGAGAGAGGGAGATCTGTGTGAGAGGGAGGATCGTCAGAGCTAGAGAGTGCGGAGAGAATTGTAAGAGAATGGGGCTTCGAGAGGATGAGGGTTTAGTTAAACCGCAAATCTATTGGTGGTTTAAGCGGCATCCACTAGGGAGGCCGATTTAAAAAAGCTTAGGGCCGCATTAAGATAAGTATTAAGAGGGATTAAGATATTAAACAACCGCTAATCTTTTTAATTATAAATTAACGTAATTTTGCGCCAAATTTTGTGAATTTACTTCGTGCAATAAACCCTAGAAATATGGATGTCAATTTTAGGTGTTTCTATTATGTCTATTGATCGATTTGTGACGGAGATCGCGGCGTGATGATCGGCGTGAAATTTGGTTTAAATTGCGACGCTCAATCGATCGACGCTCGCGGTACACTTTATCGAATTGACCGCGGGCGTCGTTTGATAGGTTTCGACGCTTTGGCCACAATGACGCGATCATTTTGCGAACGTCATTCGACGCCGTCGAGGCTTCCGATTTTGATATCGTAATTTCATTAAAATTGATTTTAATTATTTGATCGATTGTTAATTGATTGATATTTTTCATTTAATTAATTTTAATATTTTCGATGCATTAAAGCGGATTTTCAAATTGATGCGAGTTTGATCGAATCGCTGATTAGGTATTTTAATCTCTAATTATGCAATGCTACTTTCATTAATTATTTATTTTAGCTTTCATGGTTCATTTGACTTATGAACCATATGTGGAGGTCAATATAGATATGTAAATATATAAGAATTATGTGGTATGTATGTAAATGCCCCCTTAATATGTAACTTTTTTTTAGGTTTGCAATGCTTGGTCAATTGATGGTAAAAAAATTTACATCTGCTTTCTATATATTTGTGGGAGACAACTCGTTCATATGAAAAAGTAAGAATTGCGCCATAATAGCCATATATTAGTGTTTAGGTAGAATACAAAATCATGATGCACTCTACTTGTGAGATGATGTAGGCTACGACACTGTTAAGGATATTTGGGTTCTCCAAAATGCACAACCTAGATCATGCTATCATGAAAGATTAAAATAAATTGAACAGTCAGTTTATTTGGGATGCAATGCTATCAAAGAAGATTGTTGCTCATATTTTCAACTCAGAACAATTAATAGATATATCCACCTTGGTTTTGTGTCCACTTTAGTTTTACAAGCTATGAAACAAACTGTAGCTAATTGATATATATTCCAAATTCAGAGGGAGTGTTGGTGCATAAAAAAAATTTTAGTGGACTTCTCTAAATATGATAATTGGAGCATATTTAATTTGTTATACTTTGTATATTTCATTGACTCCTCTATTATAAATAGATGGGTTTTTATTGAATAATACACGACACAAGATTTTCCCCCTCACATAATAGAAACAAGGTTTTGCAGGCTTTATTTATCTGTCTAACACCTGGCTACAAATTTAAGGGGAACAAAAATGAAAGAGTTAATGACAGTTACAGTGCTTCTCTTAGTGTAGATGGTTGAGGTGTTTCCATTAATAAGCTTATAAATATCTTTCCATCATCGTTTCCAAACATGTGATAGAATTTAGTTCAATTTCTCTTTCTGAATTTTTTTCAAAGAAAAAAAAATGAAATGGAATTTCTTTCTTCATATTAGAATTTAACTTCTGTAAAAATTGTTGATATGATATTTTCTTCTTCCTTTGTGTTATTTTCAAATTTGTGCTTCTTTGTTATTCCCCAAGATATTTCAATGTTATCAATGGCTTTATCTACTAATTTGCAGTGATAGTTGGAGAGGCAGCTAATTTTGCTGCCTATGCCTTCGCTCCTGCAATTCTTGTGACTCCTTTGGGAGCTCTAAGTATCATTGTGAGGTGCGGTCCTTGATGAGATCAATTTCAATGTTTATAATATGGTTTAATTTCATAACGCTAATTCACTGATATCTAACTTATTGCAGTGCAGTGCTAGCTCATTTTATGTTGAACGAGAAATTGCATATTTTTGGCATCCTTGGATGCATTCTTTGTGTGGTGGGTTCCACCACTATCGTTTTGCATGCCCCAAAAGAGAGAGAGATTGAATCAGTGAAAGAAGTATGGCATCTTGCTACTGAACCAGGTATTTTTTTATTATTCATTTTACGCTAATAAATAGTCTTTAATAATTTCACCTAGACTTGTACTAAGAAGAAATATGATATTTCTTATTTCCTGCAGGATGTATAATATTTTATTGTTAGTAAAAAAATGATATTTTTTATGTCACTCTAGTATTTACAGGCTACAAGCATATTCAGTATGAAATAATTATTACAGCTGATAATATATAAACGTTTCAAAACGGGCAAATTCAATTTCTAAAAAATCAAATTTCCTCTTCTTTCCCTTATATCTATATAGATATATATAGATATAAATATGGCTTTGTAAAGCTTTTTCTTGGAATATACACTCTAGTGGTGGCATGCTGGATCGGCTAGTCTTTCTTTATGCAGGTTTTCTCGTTTATACTTGTTTGGTCGTGGCGTTGGTTGCTTTCCTTATCATCCGATTGGTTCCACGTTATGGTCAGACGCACTTGATTGTATACGTTGGGATATGCTCACTTATGGGTTCGCTTACGGTATACAAGTTTACATCTTAAAGAAATCTGATGTATTTTCCATTCATCAAATTGTTTAAAATATATGTGTTTTGTTGCAGGTTATGTGCGTGAAAACAGTTAGCATTGCCCTAAAGCTGACAATTCTGGGGATGAATCAATTTGTATACTATCAAACCTGGATTTTTACAGCTGTGGTGATCGCCTGTATCGTAACGCAGCTGAACTATCTCAACAAGGTAAATATCTGCACTGTGGAGCTGCAGCAACAAAAGCCAACTAACTGGTAGCTTTAGTTGCTTCAAAATTTGAGGTTTTTATTTCAATTACTCCAGAGAAGCCTATTCTCACTAGACAATACGAGTTTTGTAGAACCAAACCCTGTAGCCCAACTGATCCTAGGATTAGACTCTTTCAAAGGTTTGATGGTTTTCCTGTGCAGTGAATAATAGAATGCTCCTTCTATATGGACCATATTATAAAATTGCTTTGCAATATTATCATTGAACAAATAATTGAAAATTTAGATTGGTCCGTCGAAGTCAAAATGATGAAGTAAAAGTTGACATATTCGGCCAATGAATTAAATATCAAAATAATTCCTGACTATTCATGTATGACTAATTTAATCCTTGTGTCATATTTCTATAATTTAGTCCCTTGATTACACAAATTGATCCCAATTTAATCTCAAGAACCATTTTAAATGAATATTATATGGTTGAGAAACTAAATTGGAGAAATGGTATTCTAGTACTAAATTGGTCACATATGAATTGTTGTGAGACTATTTTGGAGTTTATTCCTTCTCCAAATTACATTTTCAAATGATTCATTTTATAATAAGCAACCTTTATGAAGAGTTGGTTATGTTTATTCAGAAATTGTTTTGAGAACTGAACTTGGTTACTAATGCTGCAAAAGTTATCATGTGACATGGTTAATGCATTTTTTCAATTCCTAAGGTTGTTTGGTTAGAATCAAAAGTAAAGTAAAGTAAATTCAGTGGTTTTAGATTTTTTGACGTTTGGCATGATGTAAAGTAAAATTTCAAAGTGATGTAATGCATTTGGAATTCACCAGATAGTTATATTTTTGTGTATTTAGAATTCGCCCAAATTTGGGAATTCAAATCTAATGTAAAGTGTTTGCGGCACAGCCTCCCACCACCGACATACCGCACTTCAAAACCTTCAAAATACTTTACATTACATTTATTTAATCCCCCCCCACACAAAAAAAAAATAAAATAAAAACTCATGAATTTATAAAATTTTCAACCAAACAACCTAAAGTAATCCAAATACATTGCATTCCTTTTTCAGCCAACCAAACAGCCTCTAAAACGTATCCATAACATCACTACATTCTTAGAAGTTTGTGTTACTTATTTCTACTTGTTTATGCAACTTTGATCAACCATTCCAATATAAACATATTAAACAATGGTGAAATATATACCAAAATATTTCTGCATGAACTCAGTTTTAAAACCTCTAATTATATCTCTGCAGGCATTGGACACTTTTAACACAGCTGATTTCTCCTGTGCATTACGTGATGTTTTCAACTTTTACAATTATGGCATGATAATGTTCAAGGTAATTAATCAAAATACTTACTCTTGTTATCTTCTACTACTTATTTTCTTAATATTTCATTAAAGTTCAGCTTAAAAAATATATACAAGCTGATAGCACATGATTCATGTCCATTATGACATTATCTCTTGTAGCTTTCCCTATTACGAGAACTGAATTGCAATTTGTCATGTGCATGATTTTATATGCCATTCACTAATTAAATTTCTAATGTCACAAACAAGGTGCAAATAATAGAAATCACCTTTAAATATTAATCTGTGTTGTGCATGATTTTATCAAATACAATTATCGTTACATTTTTTATGAAAGTAAAGTTGGTTTTAAGCCATTGATTAGCTTATTTTGAATTATAATAATCGAGATGGTAGAACATCTTGATCTAACTTTTATTTCTTTTGATCGCCTTCTTCTAAATTAGGACTGGGACTCACAGAATGGAACACAGATTGCAACTGAACTTTGTGGATTCATTACAATACTCTCAGGAACCTTTCTCCTGCAAAACAATGGACATGGGTAACTACCCCACGGAAATCTGAATCCAATGAACCAAATTCATCGAATCGCACACAACACTGAACAAAAGAAAAGACAAAACAAAGAATCATTGTATCAATGATTTTGATTTTTTGAAGCTCTTTTCTGAATTCACAAGCCAATGATGAGTTTCAGTGGAATTGTACAATTTTGCAAGGGCTCGATTGCTTCAATTAAACCATCTTCACAAGTTTCAATTGCAGGAAATCAGTGCTACTGAGAGCAACAATGCGAAGATACAGACACCTTGCAATAATCTTTTTTTCCTTCTCAGTTTTTCTTTTATTTGGGAACCTTAACATTGTTTTAGTTTCCTTTTAGTAAATTCATGTTTGTACTGATAGTTCGATTCAAATTGGAGACTGAATCAAGGTGATTTGTATATATAAGCCCTATTAATTTCTTAGAACAACCACATGAAAATTATTATTTTTTCCTTCTCTCTCTGTCTTTCTGTTTGTTATAAGTTTGAAGATTCTTTTTATTAGGTGGGGCTTCAATATAAAAATGATGTTAAAAATATATCGACTTAACATAATGATGTTTCCGAGGAGCCTCTTATGATATTGGGAACCAAGGGATTTAGAGTAATTGCAACTTTCTTTAAAATAGTTATATAATTATATAATTGTTTTGAAAATGATATTAACGGTACTATAATAAATCTGGTTGTAAAGTAATTTATCATTTCAAATTTGAAAAATAACAAAAATTATAATAGGACTTAATTATGATAGCTATGAAAAAAAAAAAATGTAAAAGGACAAATTAAAGAGTAAGAAAATCAATGATGTAAATCATGAATTGAAATATGTAAATATTAATAAGATTATTATAATTAATATATGTAATATATAGAACAACGATGAGTGGCCTCGCTATAAGAGCAACCATTATGATCAACCATCTACTAATGAGGGTTACCTCAAATATACCTAGGGCTTGTTTGTTGTAATTTTATAAAGATGATTGTAAATTGTGATGGAGAAAATACAAAATTTTAAATTATTATACATATTATTATTATGTTAGAAAATCAGTTCTTAGAATAAAAAATTTACATGTTAATTTTGTTGTGAAATTTAACATACACACAGATATTTAAAGAATGAATAAGAAACTCTAGGATTTTATATAAAAAACTCTCGAAGGGGAAAAAATTATCTAGAAAATCTTCACTATATATTTTGAGTACAAAGTTCTCTCGATGGGATTATATAATTATATATGTGAAAGCGACAATGAATCTTAGAATCGTAACATATGGTGGTTATGCATTATTGGTGGCTTGATGATATGGTGAACAAGCGGCGGCGCGGATGATGGGTGAGATATGAGATAGTGGCGATGATAGCGAAGGTAATCAGCGGTATGGCCGGTGGTGACGAGCGATAATCGGTAGTGGTCGATAAGCGGATGGTGGCGGCGGCACGCATGTGGCGATGGATGTCGGCATGGCGATATGGCCAGCGGTGGTTAATGACGGTGGCCGCGTGGTCATGATGACCAGCGGCGGTGGCAGCGGGGCGCGGTGGCAAGATGTGCGGTGGTTGCGCAGGCATGGTCGGCGAGTGGTGGTAACCATTATGCTTGGAGGATCTTCAAGCCTTAGAGCTCTCTTTCTCTTTAGCTTGGACTCCCTTCATATGAAGAATGAAGGGCTATTTATAGATTAGAGGATGACGTTTTTGTAAATACATGCAAAATCCAAACCACTCCATTGGACGGCTCAAAATGATTCCCTTGATCATCTGATGTATTTTAAGTATTTGAATGCTCAAATGAAGTCAAATCAAGATCTTGGGCTTGTTAGATCCAGCTCATCAAGACGTTGATTTGATCATAAACACTCATATTTAAGAACTATTTAGGGTTTTAACTGATATCCCAAAGTTTCCAATGATACTTTAAGTGCTTGATCTGGATTGGTTTTGACTTAGAATCAGATTGCTTTTGACATCAAGATTCGTGCTTCAATTAATAGAATTTTTAGTGTCATATCAGTTGCCCCTATTTTTGGATGACATTATCTCTATCATCCAAAAATATATGCTAAATAATTGAAAATAACAAATTCTTCAATGAAATTTGCGGGTTCATTAACCATATAGTTTGAGATAATAGATATTTATGGGTGCACAAGATTATGATCACGTAAGCGGGTCAGGGTGCAGTGCGTCAGTGCTCGCGTGCTACGGGTTCACCCTGGATGCTTACAGGCACGCAGCGCTGCACGCCATAAGTGCCTCGTGTGCTTTTTTTTTTTCAATTTTTTGTTTTTCTTTTTTTTATTTTTCCCTTTTTTCTATAGTGGGTCTATAAAAACCCCCTAGGGTTAAATAAGGAGACACAACTCCTATATGATCTAGTGTTCTTCTACATTGGATGAAAAATTATCTAGCAGAAGTCCAAGGGCTAATGTAAAAAAAAATTTTTTCTTTTCTTTTTGTCAACAAAGCTATGACCTTCTTCTTAAGAGAAGGTCATTCGCTTTGATTGAGACCTAATGCTGGCGGCTATGGTTTTCTCGAGAGCTTTGTCCTCGTCGGTAAAGACCAGAGTAGTTCATACTGGCGAGGCTCGTTTTCCCTCGAGAGGCATCAACTTTCCTCGTCGGACCTGGTTTGGAAATCAAAACCCATATCATATGGTGAGGCTCATTTTCCCTCGAGAGGTGTATCCTCATCGGACCGACGAGTTTGGAGGTGATCAAGACCCATAGTTCATACAAGCTCGGTTTTCCCCTCGAGATGTTCACCGGACCGACCGAGTTTGGAGGCGATCAAGACTCGTAGTTCGTATGGTGAGGCTCCGATTTTTCCTCGAGAGAGGCATCAATTGTTCTCTTTGGACCGACTGGGTTTGAAGGTGATCAAGACTCATATTTTCTACTTCTTCTTATAGGAAATTGAATTTCTTGAAACTCCAATGGATGGTTTAGCAGTTGAAAATTATCAAGATGGTGGGGAAGTGTCAATTAGGAACCATCCATCGAAAAACTCAAAAAGTATGGCAAGTAATTTTAGAGTATCATTAGAGAGAAATAGCTTTTTTTCTTTTTTGATCTCATATGTATGCGTATATTTTTCGTTAGATCGTAGGCAAAAATTTTTATCCAAAGCTATCCGTGAGTAACAAGGTCAGGAAAGGATATGCCCAAGTATTATGGTGAGTGAGTTGCTTCACACAATTCTCAGACCTTTGTCTTTCTCTCCTCTTTTTTATCTAACACTACCTTTGCCGATCCCAAGTCCGGATGTGAAAAGTGGAGGGTTGCGATAGGTAGTCGATAGCCGATAAAACTTAAATAATCATGACATGAATCCTTTAAATCTTGTGTTAATGCTAGGCGTCCCAGGAGCATTGTATGGAATACTGAATGAAAAAAATGTGCTGAAATGCATGTGCCCGGGCAGTGTTAAATAAGCAAGGGTTCCCACATTATGGACGGATGGCAAAGAAGTTAGTCCATGAAACTAGAATTAGGTTAGATCTTGGAATATAGGTACTCTTACAGGTAAATTAATGGAATTAATAGATATTATGATTCATAGAAAGATAAATATTTTATGTGTTCAAGAAACTAAATGGGTTGGGGAGAAGGCCAAGGAGATTGATAGTTTAGGTTTTAAACTTTGGTATTCAAGTAGAAGTCAAACTAGAAATGGTGTAGGTGTGATTATAGAAAAAAAGTTTGAAGGATAATGTTATAAATATTAATAGATGTGGAGATAGAATTATAGCTTTAAAGATTATTGTTGATACTAAGATTATTAATGTTATAAGTGTTTATGCTCCTCAAGTAGGTTTGAATGTAAGCTCAAAAGAAAATTTTTGGAATGAAGTAGAGGGATTAATACAAAAGATAGATCTTGAAAAAAAAGTATTTATTGGAGGAGATTTAAATGAACATGTTGGTAAAATGGTAGAAGATTTTAAAAATATTCATGGTGGTTATGAATTTGGAGTGACTAATGAAGAAGGTAGGACTATATTAGATTTTTTCTTAGCTTATGATTTTGTAGTTGCTAATACTTTATTTAAGAAAAGAGATGAACATATTATTACTTATAAAATGGATCTAGTAAATCATGATTGATTATTTTTTCTGATAAGAAAATAGATCATTTAGATTGAAAAGATTGTAAGATTCATTCCAAGTGAAAATTTAAGTACCCAACATCGATTGTTAGTTTTAGATTTTAAGATGAAAGGTTGTAAGAGGAAAAATAAATCAAATTATTATCTAAGATTAGATGGGGACACTTAAAGAACACAAATAAAAATATTTTTAAGAGCAAGCTACAAGGGATTAGAATTTGGGATGTTCATAAGAATGTGGAAAAAAGTAGCAAGTGAAATTAAGCAAGTTGCTAAAGATGTTTGAGAATCAAAAGGAAAAGCTTCTTTAATAAGAATATTGGTGGTGGAGTCGAGTGTGCAAGAAAATAAGAAATAAGAAGCATTGTTATAAAACTTGGTTTATATGTAAAACTGAGAATTGGGAAAGATATAAAGTGGCTTGTAGAGATTCTAAGAAAGCAATATATGATGCAAAAAATTTAACTTTCAGTGATTTATACAATAGATTAGATACCAAAGAAGGTGAAAGATGTATGTATAAGTTAGCCAACCAAAGAGATAGAGGAAGTAAAGACATAGTTCAAGTGAGGTGTATTAAGGATGAAAATAACAAACTATTTTTCTTATAAAATGATATTGAAAATAGGTGGATGAGGTATTTTGATAAACTTTTCAATGAAGGATCTAAAAGTACGATTGACTTTAGCAACCTTAATACCCTAAATAAAAATAGAGAATTTCATTTTAATCATCGTATTAGTAAATCTGAAGTTAGAGAAGCTTTAAAAAAATGAAATGTGGAAAAACAGTATGACCTGATAATATTCTAATGGAAGTGTGGAAATGTTTAGGAGATCAAGGAATTTCTTAGCTTACAAATTTTTTTAATGTTATTTTAAACACTAAAAAGAAGCCAGATGAGTGGAGAAAGAGTTTGTTGGTTCCTATATTTAAGAATAAAGAGGATGCACAAGAGTGTGCAAATTATAGAGGAATTAAGTTAATGTGTCATACATTAAAATTATGGGAGAGAGTAATTGAGCATTACGATGTGATACAAAAGTTTCTCACAATCGCTTGGTTTCATGCCGTAGATCTACTATGGATGCTACACATTTGTTAAGAGGTTTGATGGAGAAGCATAGAGAAAGAAAGGAGGATCTACATATGCTATTTATTGATTTAGAGAAAGTTTATGATAAAGTTTCAAGAGATGTTCTTTGGAGAGTTCTAGAATAAAAGGAGTTAATATTGGTTATATTCAAGTCAGATATGTATACTAGAGCTATTACTTGTGTCCAAACACAAGGAGGATTGATAAAATATTTTCCTATTTAGCTTGGATTACATCAAGGATCAGCTTTAAGCCCTTATTTTTTTTTACTTTAGTTATGGATGTTCTTACTAGGCATTTACGAAGATGTACCTTGGTGTATGCCGATGACATTCTTCTTGTTGATAAGACTATAGAGGGAGTCCAAGAGAAACTTGAATTATGGAGGTCAACTTTAGAGCCTAATGGTTTTCGTTTAAGTAGATCTAAAATTGAATATATGGAGTGTAATTTTAGTTGTAGAAGTTCTAGTGAGAGTGTTGTGACATTAGGTGAACAAGTCATTAATAAGAGTGAGCGATTCAGATATTTAGGCTCTATTGTTCAAAATTATGATGAAATAGATGGAGATGTTATTAGTAGAATTCAAGTTGGATGGTTGAAGTGGAGGAATGCATCTGGCCTATTGTGTGATAGAAAAGTTCCACTTAAACTTAAGAGAAAATTTTATAAGATGGTGGTAAGACCTGCAATGACTTATGGTGCACAATGTTGGCCAATAAAAGAGAAGCATAAGACTAAGTTAAGTGTTACAGAGATGATGATGCTTAGATGGATGAGTGGCTTTACTCTTAGAGATAAAATGCAAAATGAGTATGTTCGAGAAAAAGTTGGAGTAGCTCCAGTGACAGATAAGATTAGAGAGAGTCTTAGATGGTTTGGCAACATAAAGCTCGTCGATGACTAGTTAGGAGAGTAGATGCATTAGATTTACCTTATGTTAAGAAATGTAGAGGTAGACCTCAAAAGACTTGGTTAAGATGTATTAAAAATGACCTTAGTATACTTGAATTAAATGAGAATTTGACACATAATAGGACACAATGGAGACGAAGGATTCATGTAGCTGACCCCACTTAGTGGATTAAGGCTTATTGTTGTTGTTGTTGTATGTACTTTCGCAGGATGATGGCCGGAAGAAAACCAATAACGTGATAGCTACATATGATATATCATCCACTAGCACAACTGACAGTTTAATAGTGTTCAGTAGGAAATTTCATTTCCCCAATGAGTTAGTGGCTATTATTTCCAAAAAGTTTGATCGAGCACGTTCTCCTTCGCCAGAATAGTTTACTATTTTTGAGATGATTCTTCGTGCGGGACTACGATTTTCTTTGGCTCTTGAATTGATTGTGGTCTTCAAAATATGCGTGTAGCTTTGTCATAATTTTCATTTCGAGCTTTAGTGATCATCATTGATTTGATTGTCTTCTTTAGAGAGCGTGGTGCGACTTTGAACATCAAATACTTGTGCCGAATGTGCAAATTCACATGTGATGCTCAAGGACATGTTTCTTATTTAGCTATAAAGAATTGGATATAATTTTTAGTACGAGATCCATCTAGCAATTGGTCTAATGGATTTTTTTTTGTGAAAAATGAGTGGGGCCTCCCTGAGAGATGGGGAAGATTGAATGACCTTCCAGATCAATTGCTAATTGAAGAGAATGAAATCCTAACGACTCTTAATATTCTAGATGTAAACTTGCAACATGAGTTACGTCACATTGACAAGTATATAATTGAAGATAGAATGTTCAAGATTGGCCTTTCTATTCAGGCAAGGAGATCTCATGCTCTTCCACTGAAGATATTAAGTAAAGGTGATGAAAGGTCTCCTCATATTCACAAGATTCTTTCAAGAAGCTCGTTACAAACTCATGGTGACAATAATGTTTCTTCTTTAATGAAAAAGAAGACATGTGCTGAAGTAGCTATGTCAAATATTTGCGGAGAAGATGTTCGCCCCCAGTTGGCCTCTAAGAGTTTAGCTATCTCAGCTCATAATGGGGGGATTCGTTTCTTGAAGCCACATATTCCTGAAGAGGTGTTAAAGCATGTATGCACTGGACGTCAATGACAGTTGAATTAGTATGTTATCTTCTCTTTCTCTTTCTTTTCTACTTTCCCTTTTTCTTTGTATAATATTTATGGTTTTTTAATTGTAGGTAGCCCAAACATTAGAGCTTATGGATCATTTGGGTGTCACTCTAGACGAGTGGAATACTGAATTTATGAAGATAAAATACTTGCAAGATGATTATGAGCGAAAGATGAGTGCTAAGGCCAAAGAAGTGGCGACTGGAGGATCATAACTTGGTGTAGAAGCTAGAAAGCAAACATGTCAACTTCTCTTACTCTCCAGCATTAGGAGGTGGAGCGTACTTGTGATGAGTTGATTGAGATGAGGGCATAGACTCTTTAGAAAGAGAAAAGACTTAAGGCATTTGTAGCGGAGAAGAAAGCTCTTGAACTAGAGAAGAAAGCATTACAATATTGTCTTTCTGAGAAGGAACTTATAATGTCAAAAGCGGAAGCAAATGAAATTTCCTTGAAGGTAGTGGAAGACTTTAAGAACTCCCTAGCTTATCGTGATGCTATCGAGGACCATGTCCAAGAAGCTCGTAATCATATTCTTGATGTTGAAGTGAAGGACTTGGAGCAATATTTGGAGGAAGGCTTCATCCAAGGATTCCTAAAAGGAATCCATTTAGTACATCACAAAATTAGAGCTAGTATTGAGAATCTGTCTCCCAACCAACTATCTGAAGACCCTTCATCAGATTCAGGAGATGAAGCGGTTGAGAGTGAGTTTAATGGAGCATTTTCCAGTGGTGAGGAGGACGTTGATATCATGTAGTATCACTTGAGGATGCATTTTTTCCCTTTTATCTATGTATTGTTATTTATTATTATTTTTTGTATCTAGAATTTTGAGTCTTTCTTATATCATTATGTTAGAGCTATTAATGATGTTAGTAAACTAAAAATTTTGGGTGATTTGCTCTTATTTTGTTTTGACCTATCCGAGGTGATTGGTCAGAATATTATTCGACGATGCTAACCTGTACGAAAGAGGTCGTGGGAAGTCCACCAAGGACTTTTTGGCCTATCCTAGGTATTAGTCAAAATATTATTTGACTTATTACATGTATGGAAGAGGCCATTGAATGTTCACTAAGGACTTTTTGACATATCCTAAGAATTAACCAAAGTGTTACTTGACTTCTTACTTGTATGGAAGAGGCCTTGGAATGTCCACCAAGGACTTTTTGACCTATCCTAGGAATTAGTCAGAGTGTTACTTAACTTCTTACATATATGGAAGAGGCCGTGGACTGTCCACCAAGGACTTGTTGACCTATCCTAAGCATTAGTCAACTTTAACTTACCTATATGGAAGAGGACGGAATGTCCACCAACTTTTGACCTATCCTGCATTAGTCAAAGTGTTACTGAATTCTTACCTATATGGAAGAGGTCCGATCAAATCCCCTTGGGATTGTTCATGCCCGACTGAGACACAATGTGAGTTGTGCATTCCTCAAGTAGGAGGATTAAATGAAAGAGATTACTTATATGCAACAAGCTTGAAAGAAAAGGCCATAAACTCATTACTTTGATAAGGTCGGTGATACAATCATAAGATAATTTTAACAAAGATATGAGTTGAAGGGGAAATGACAAAAAAAAAAAAATTTGCAATAATTATGCAGTAGGAATTACTAATAATACTTCTGGAGATTCTCTGTGGTCCAAGTTTGAGGTAAGGTTTTTCTCTCTAGATCCTTGAGCTTAAATGTTCTAGCTTGACCATAGTTGTAACCACATAAGGGTCATCCCAAAAGGTGAGAGCTTATTGCATTCAGGCCCGCTTTTAAGACTTCATAAACCAAGTCACCATGAGATGGGATAGGTTTCACTCTTCTTGAAGTGACGAGCTACCCTTTGGTGGTAGGAAGTATCCCAGAGCCATGTCATAAGTTTGGGATAGGTCCAAGTTCATGAGTTTTTCTTCATTACTATTATGATTAATGATTGAATGATTGATTGAATGATTGAACTCCTTGGAATCGATATCTACAAGATATTTCTTGTGAAACATAAATTATATGGTGTCTCACCAGTCGGAGTCCGCGATGTAGTGCCGTAAGCCCAAAGAACATTAGAGAGGTCCTTGACCCATTATCCCCCAGGCTTCTCGAGATGCATTTTTAACCCTTTGAGTATAGTCCTATTTGTAGGCCCATTATTAGATGGGCTACCATATGAATGAATGAAGATCTTTACAAAAAGACGTAAAAACTTTTCCAATAAATTGGGTTCTATTATCGATGATGATCTTTGTAGGAAGACTGAATCGACATATTATATTTTTCCAAATAAATTATTTAGCATTTGCCTCTGTATTTTTAGCGAATGGTTCAACTTCCACCCATTTAGTGAAGTAGTCGACAACTAAAATGATAAACTTTCGTTGTCTTGACGCTACTGGAAAAGACCCCATGATATCAATTCTCCATTGAGCAAAAGGCCACGTGCTTTGAAGGGATGAGAGCTTTGTATGTGGTGTATGAGAGAAGTTAGAGTGCAATTGATAACTCGCATAGTTTTTTTATGAAATCCAAGGCATCTTTCGTAGTAGAACCCTTGCCTTATAATTTTTAAGGGCTACGCCTTTCCTGGTGTTCTCCACATATCCCAGAGTAAACCTCTCTTAATGCATAATCGACCTCTAATGGTGAGAGACATTTAAGGTATGGCCCAGAAAAAGCTCATTTGTATAGTTCACCTCCGATAATAATAAAGTTTGCAGCTTATCTTCGGAGATGAGTTGCAGCAATTGGGTCTTCATGAAGGGTCCTTTCTTGTAAAAAAGACAAGATGGGGTTCATCCACAAAGGTTCCTTCATCTCATTAATTGCTTGTATTACCCATGACCCTTGGATACTAGGAAAATATATTTTCTTAATATGCCTTCTCTTAAATAGATCTCCAGTAGTAGAGGTAGCGAGCTTAACGAGAGCATCCTGAGTGTTCTTCTCTCAGTATGTGAATGATTTGATGTGTCTTGATATGGGCAAGGAGTGACTTCACCAAGCCGAGGTATTATGCTAGCTGGGGATTATGTGTGTAAAGTTTCTCAACCCGGAGGCTGACAAGTCGAGAGTCGTGGGATCATTAACTTTGAGCTTCACAATCGATGACAAGTCTCAACCATGAGAGCCTCATATTCACCCATATTATTGGGAGAATTTTAGGTGTCATACTCTAAGGTATCCCGTTGGGAGAAAAATAAGTAAGATTCTTGCTCCGACACTAGTATTTTGAAGCTCCATCAACATAGAGGGTCCATTGAGGAGATAAAAAGGGTGTAATAGATAGCTCATTTGGAGTAGAGATAGTGCATTCCACTGTAAAGTCTGTGAGTACTTGAGACTTTATGTCTAGTTTGGGTAGAAAATGAATATCAAACTCTCCCAATTCTATAGACCATTTGATTAACCTTCCAGATGCCTCTGGTTTCTGTAGAATGGCCCTCAATGGTAAATGGGTATAAACACCGATGGTGTGAGCTTGGAAGTATGGACACAATTTTCGGGCTGAGAAAATTAAAGCTAAAACCATCTTATCTACTAGTGGATAACCACTTTCTATATTAGAGAGAATTTTACTAACATAGTAAATTGGTCATTGTATTATATTTTTCTCTTGCACTAAAACTGAGCCTATTGCATCAGAAGAGACTGCGATATATAAGTATAACATCTCTTCTTGGATAGGCTTAGATAGTAAGGGTGGAGATGCTAAATATTCTTTTGCTCAAAATAGCTTACATCACCCACAAAATTATTATTTTTAGCTCCTTTTAATAATTTAATGAATGACAAGTATTTATCCCCATAACGAGCTAAGAAGCAGGATAAGGTAGTAATTCATCCATTCAAGTGTTAAAATTTTTTGATATTCTTCAGAGGAGTCATATCTCTGAGTGCTCTAATTTTCTCGGGATTTGCTTCAATCCCGCGGTGGGTGACCACGAACCCAAGAAATTTTCCCGATAACCCCAAAAGCACACTTGGTCAAGTTAAGTTGCATGTTATAATGTCGAAGAAGGTTAAAGCATGTTTCTAAATATGTTGTCATTCATCCAAGCTTTTTACTAACATGTCATCTATATATACCTCCATTGTGTGGCCTAAGAGGTCTTTAAAATTTTTATTCATAGGACATTGATAGGTAGCACCAACATTTTTATACCCGAACGGTTGGTAACAATATAAACTTTTATATGTTTGAAATGATGTGACTTCTTCATCCATTGAGTCCATTTTTATTTGATTGTAACATGAGTAAGCATCCAAAAAATTGAGCATTTGATGCCCAGACGTAGCATCGACCAATTGATCAATTCGAGGGAGGGAAAAACTATCTTTCGGTCAAGCTTTATTGAGATCAATGTAATCAATACATATCCAAGTTCCATTTGCTTTCTTAACCATGACAACATTTACTAGCCATGTAGGGTAATGTACTTCTTGATGAATGAGCTTGTTAACTTCTTGTTCAATAGCTTGGAGGCGATCAGGTGCAAAATTCTTCTTCTTTTAGATGATCAGCATGAATGTTGGATCAACCTTGAGGGAGTGTATGATCACATTGAGGTAAACCCCATGCATATATGTCAGACTCCAAGCAAAGATATCTTAATTTTTGCGAGCCTAGATGTATTTATGTTCATCTGAGAGAGATCCACTTACCGCAGAAAAGTTGGTCATCTGATAATGAAACAGGGAGTAAGTCTTCTACAGGAGAAGCCCTCTAGGGTACTTCTTCATCTCGAAAATTAAAATTCTCGATGCTAAAGGTCACCGAAGGGCATGGTTGTCATTGTCTGAGGTAATACGATTATACTATTTGTCGATTTCCACATACTACTCCAACCTCAACGGGGGTTGAAAATTTCATCTTAAGATGAGATAGCACAACACCAAAAATTGATTGGAGGGCCTTTCAAGATAGCATTGTACGCCGAATCTGACTTGATCACCATAAATTTAATTGAATGAGTTACTTATCGAGGAAATTCTTTGAGGACAACAGGAATAGTGATTGTCCCCTCCACTTGCATTGGGCAATTATCAAACCCATATAATGGTCCTGCAGCAGGTTGGAGCTTTTCCTAACCAGGCTCATGCTAAGAAATATGGAGTAAAATAAGACATCGATAAAACTCCTATTATCAATCAAAATTCTCTTAACATTATAACATGGGTCACCGATCCCCGCACTGATGACAAGTGGATCTTGATGCGAAACTTAGACTCCTTCTAAGTCCGAGTCATTAAAAGTGATGGAATTATCAATACGAGATTTTTTTTAACTCGCTCTTTCTGAGGTGCAATGAGGACTTGATTAGATAGAAGGTCCTCCATTATTTCATTTCTCCAACTATCTGAACTATTTTGTTATTTCTATGATGATTGTCATGGTTGCCCCCCAATTGGAGTTATGTTTGCTTAAGTCAATTGATTATGCACAAATCGATGTAGATATCCTTGTTGAATGAGCCTCTCGATCTCTTCTTTGAGTTATTTACACATCTCGAAGTATGTCCACTGATGGAAGTGACAATATTTTTAATTTTTGAATTTGGTTTCACGGATGTGCCACTTGATGGTCTCTCATCTCGAATGGTCATCAAAATGTTAACACAAGATGTGTTGTGTATTATGGTGCGTGGTTCACGTCATTGATGTGAGAGGGTCATGGAGGAGATCCGCGCGCTGCTTCTTTTGATGGGATTGCCAATCTGTGTTCTTTGTGGCACTCTTACGTTTTCTTATGGATTGTTCAAATTATTTATGATAGGCATTAATAGCCTCATCAACAAAAATTTATGCTTCCACATGATGAACTAAGTTAGCATATGAGTGGACCGTATCTTGCATTAGTGACGAGTAGAAAGGCCCAGGACGGAGCCCTCCAAGGAAAACTCCTCTTAATAATTCAGGGTCTACTGCAGGTATTTGGCGAGCCTCTAAGGAGAACCACTAGAAATACTCCTTAAGTGATGCACCCTCATTTTAACGAATGTCTGAGAGATGAGAGGAATCTTTAATGATCCTCCAGTTTGCAATGAACTGTTCTACAAAATCTTGGTGAATTTATCAAAGGTATGGATGAATCCCCTTGGAAGGGAATAGGACCAAGTTGAGCCTGACCCTTGAGGGTGATTAGAAAGGCCTGACAGAGCAGTGTGTTAGGAGCTCATTGAATATGCATGATGGTCATGTAATGGTTGATGTGTTCATATGGGTTAGTTGCCCCATCATAAGAGTCGATGCTCGAAAGCTTGAACCCTACGGGAATAGATGTTGATGAATAGCTTCAATCAAAGGTGAAGACTCTTAATAGTCACGATGAGTGGGAAGATGATTTCCATCTTTAAAGTGGAATTCTTCTTGCACTAAGCATTATATTTCACATTATAACATGATGATAACATGCCAAGCTATTGGCAATAATTTGTGGATTAGCAATCGACTGAGCTGCAAGTGATGGATGAGTAGAACTAGCGGTGTCAAGGAGATAGCATCACACTCTGGAAGAAGAGGAACTTCAGCCTGATGGACAAGGCCTTGTATTAGCATTTTGACCTCCCCTGGCTAACGATCAATGTTGGGGAGATGTTTGCCTAGTGGTACGTGTTTATTATTAAAGTCAGATTATCTCATTTTAAGACTCTTTCCTTGGCGCATACGATCTTCTAAAGAGATTCCTATTGTGCCTTCACTGATAGGGCTATTCCTATCAAGGGGAAGTGAGGCAGAAGCTTGACATCCTTGGTTCTGTGGGCTCCAAAAATTTGCCACCAACCTCTCAATGAATAGAGTGATTAAAAGTGTCATTGAAATTTTCAGAAGGCATATGGAATAGTAGATAAGACACTACCCAGAGATTTCACCCTTGTTTTGTGAGGACTTTAGATCGGTTCAGGGTTTGGTGCAAGCTATAGTTAATTACCTCTCTTTGAGAGAACTTTCGATTAAGGCTAGTCGTTAGGTCGTTTAGTGCGTAGCGTATAGTAGCATCATGTGGAGTTTTAGAATTTAGATTTATGAAATTTATTATATTTAACTTAAAGAGGATGGTTGGGGGAACGAAGACACGCCTGATCTAGATCCCATGGTTCCGTCATCCTAGGCTATCGCGATCCCTAGTCTACTTAGTCAGAGGAGGTAATCAACCCAACTTGATTGAAGGATCCTTATCAGCAGCACATGGGTTACATCATCCAAGAAATCCTTGTAGACATGGGTTGGTGTTTATCTAAGGAGACAAGTTTAAGTCTACCTTAGCTAACAGAGGGTTTTTAACCCAATCAAGTATACCCTATGGCTCACAACTCAAAAGGTAGAGCCATTAGGGAGTATACGGGCTACAGTCATGACCGTAATATAATGATTCCATTTGGCGGCAACCATCCGATCAGAGGACTCTAGTCATAACTACATCATGTGGAGCTCTATGGCGCGTCGAGGACCATTACTTCCTGGCATGAGATTGTTTGAGAATAAACATAGTTGTGTACTTGATTTGACTTTAACTCCTTCATGAGCTAGAGTTCTCTTAATTTGTCACATTCAGTAAACAATTGTGAAAGGTGGATTGATTTTTAGCTTTAAGTTCTTTAAAATTGAATTTCATTATAGCATTTTAATTTGGTGATTTATTTGATTTTACATTTGCATTGATACTTGAGTTTGATTAGTTCAATTTGAGGTTGCAAGCGCATTTTATTATGGTAAGTATTCCCTCTAGTTGAAATCTTCATTTAACACAACCATCATTGGGTGGTTTATTATTTCACTATTTCAGATCTTGTCGACTCTATTAATTTAATAATAGAGGATCATATCTGCTGTCATGTGAAGAATTAGCTTCTCAAATATTTTATTAAGTTGAAATTCTTATAATAGATTTTTAGGTTTTGTTAACTTGGACCTAGTCCTAAGACTAAATCAGGAATCAACCAGTGCAGCATCCTCAGATACTAAATTTAAGCATTCAGCATAGTGTCAGGGCCCATGCGGGTGTATTTAAGAATGCTTGGACACTTTTGAGGTATTAAATTTGAGTTTTAATCATGCTTTATAATGTGTGCAAGAGTTTAGTTGAATCCTTAATTAACGCCTTCTGTTCGCTTGTATGATGTGTTGCAAATCCGGTGGTGTATGTTGTAGGTTTGTATTGCAATTCAAATCATTGCATTCTTGCTTGTATTTAAATGATTAAAAGGCTAAATGTAAGAAACATAATTACTTAGTTTGCACTCAAGAAAGAGCAATTGAGTTTTAACGTCAGAACCCTTGTTCAACTTGCATTCATATCGAAATGCTAACTTTCAAGCTTGTTAAAAGTTTCATATGATCCAATTATATGTTTAATTGAAATTCTCTATATATCATTTGGAGTGAGATATTGTAGGAGTCACATCCAAATTCATTGACAAGCTATTAATTTACTATGAGTCTCATTTAAATTTTCTCAACTATTTTTATTGTGTAATATGAGTTATAAAGCATGATGCATCGCACATCGAAATCCTTGCTTATGCTCATTGTAAAATTACTTGACTTCATTGTAGATCATTGCAACAACAAAATACAATCATTCAATATAGTATTCATGGTTATTGAGTCATCAAGTTATGCTTGTGAGCAAGCTATTGAATCTTTTACAGTCATTTATTCTAAGTTTGAATCATTCTAGCTCTTTTAATATGCAATATTATCTGAATGCTCCCAAAGTCTTATTCATGCTTACTCAAACTTTCAAATTCATCACCAGTGACTTCTTACTATGTTTGAATCAAGGTTCTTATTACATTTAACATCAAATAGAGTCATCTCAATGTTTAATTGATTTGTGTTTATGTTTATCTTATGGTTTTGTAACTTCATATTTATCTTGTAATAATTATAATGTTGATTTCTCTTTTTATATTTTGCTTTAATTTCACTTAGTTTCAACATTTTTTTTCTTGTTCTTTCGAAGTCTTGAGCCAATCCAAAATCCGACAAGATTTTAATAGCCTCGACATCATCATTATAATGCATTAGGGGCTACTTTGACCTATGCTCTTCTAAGTGCAGTGGTAGGTGTCTTATGACACCATGGTTGTAGTCTTCAATCCCACCATGCTCTTCTAAATGTAGTGGGTCTTCAAATAATACCTTGCAATATATTTTGAAAACTGAAAAAATAAAATCATCATCAACCACAACTTCTGCATGCCTTCTTATTAATGTTATCCATTGAGATCCTTTCCTCCACTTCTGCTTGGGGATGGAAGTAGCCATTTTCTCATTGTAATGACGCTCCTTCTTGTCTTGGTGCCAAATGGTCCGACAGGCACATCCATGTCAAACCGCTTCCTTCCCTCAAGCTCCGCCTCCAACTCCTGCTCTAACCCCGTGGCAATCGGCAAGATGTCTTCCACCCTCTTCTTAGCTGAAGGTGGCGCATTACCAGAATCAACGGAGAAGAGGCGAGCAATTCTTTCGATTGATGTTATGGCTCCACACCAAAGCGCGTTGCCGACAGTGGCTGGATGGTGGATCTGGAGGGATGACCGCCATGGAGTGAAAGCACAGAGTTGAGATGAAACTCTACGCCACATCTTCTATATCCAACAACGGAATTCTCATTTGATCATGTGAAAAAAAACTCTACCTTATTCGGCCTCTTGCACCTCACCTTTTATGGATGAGAGGGGTGTCCTATGTGATTGTGGAGCTTGATAGAGAGAGAGAAAGGCATGTGTTTAGGGTTTTCGGGCAAGAGCTCTAAGACAAAGTAGAGGGAGGCGGGATGTGCTCGTTCGACTAGGAGAAAAAGATCCCCCTTGCAAAAAGAAGAGCGGGAAATAAAGGAGTTTTGGCTGCATGAGAGGACCCTACATGTTAGCTTCTTATTGGCCAAATGGGAGGTGGAGGAATGGGAGTGGGCAGCTGCGAGTTTCAAAGCATTGACCTGGTGTGATTAAGAGATAATTTGGTGGATTTATCTTGAAATGCATGCTAATTTGATGAAATTTTAAAAGTAATAATCTTAGTCAAATTAGATATCTATTCTAGGTAATTTTGATATTCGTAAGGCGCAATCCATTTCGTAATGAGGCCATTTGGTTCAAGTTGACATCAAATTGGGACACTTTCAGTTCAAAAATGTGCATTATTGCTTCTGATCGCTCGATGTTCGCACAAACTTGTCTAAATTGAGCATGAATAGTCTCATTTGATAGTTTTGATGTTTTTGACATGATCGGGTTTACTAACGGTCGTTACATCATATATCACTTCGATATGCATGTTGACATTGTTAGCAAGCGCTTCAATTCTTCATTAGATTTTGAAATATTTATATTGATCAATTTTGACATTCTAAAGCGTTGAAGTTTGTTCGTCGGTCGTTATTTTCCATTTTGGTGGCGTAGTGCTGCTTTTTTGCCTTCAGTTATCATCCGAATTTGACTTATGAGCTTGACTACTTATGACACATATATGGAAAACACTTGACTTATGACACATATATGGAGGTCAAATGTGATTCACGCATGAAGTGAGTCACGTTTGTTGAAAACTGGTTGACCCTTTGGGCTGGCCATGGGTCTTGGATCACTTCAGCTTTCAACTTCCCTGGATTCGCTAAAAAGCTTCTTCCATCATCTACTCTTTGCTTCAATGGGTTTGCTGAAGATCTCTTTCTTTTGTATTATTATAGATTTGTGTTTCCTCCGACCTTAGCTTTATACTTGATCGGGTTTAATAGAGGAATTGATTTGTTTGTTTTGAGATTTAAAATTCTTCTTCAAGCTTCAAACAGGACTTGATGAAGGATCGATTTGTCCATATTGACTTGTCATAGAAGTGTATGTATATCTTCGCCTGCTTTGACGGACTTGTTGAAGAAATTTGGCTTTGATATGTGCTTTATGCTTGATCAGATCGCTTGAAAAGAGGTTGAAATATTATCTTATAAGTAATATAGGGATTGATTTGAGCCTACTTTGAATTAAGAGTTGTTTCCTCATATTGTCTTGATCCATTGGTCAAGTAGGAAGATCTTTTGAATTTTGGTTGTTTGTAGTCACTAAAATTGGATCGATTTGAGATTGAAATCATTATTGGGCGGGGGGCTCTTTCACTGGCCTTTTCTTGGCTTGCTTGAGTGAGGAGAGCGTCATCAACTCATTTGTGGGCTTGTTGAGTCTGACCTTTAGAACCTACTCGGGTCTTAGACTTGAATATGTAAAGGTTGATATTTTTCCAACTTAGTTGATTGAAGCTTTCGAGATTGAGAGTTCTTTTGACTTGATCTCCAGAATTTGGCAAATCTGGGAGATAAACTTTTGAGATTTAGGGCTATCTTTTCATGCTTGCTAGTTGATTCTTTTTATTCTTGCAAAAGCCTGCAACTTTGATCATAACATTTTTAGATATATTCAGGGATCTCGGCATAAAGCTCGATGTCAACCTGAATATATGCAAGAAGACCTTCCATTTTGCAGGGAAGGATTGAACATCTTTGATTTATAAAAACTAAAAATGCCCCATATCTAACAAGGGGATTGTAGATTAGTTCAAAATGCATTACAGAGTTTGAACTTCTTTAATATGAATAAATCGAGCTCATTTTAATTATTATATATATATCTTGATGTCAAATTTAGTTAAATATATATAAAATATGCTTTGATGAGAGAATTTAGAATATCTTTGGTCCAATGCTTTGTGCTCTCGGACTTGTTGAATACTTTCTCCTAAGAGTTTAAAATTTTATTTTCCTCCTCTCCTAGCTTTGTGCCTTAATGAAGTTAATGGAGTTGATGTTTTTTTGTTGAGATGAGAACATCTTCGATCATATGCTTTGTGCTTTGACGAACTTGTTGAAGATTCAATCTCGAAATTTAAAATTTATATTTTTCTCATATCATGGCTTCGTGCCTTGACGGATTTGATGGAGGAAAGTCACAATTATCTTGTCAGGTGATACAACATTACCTTTCGCCCTAGCTTTCTACTTTCATGGGCTTATAGAAGGATGTCTGCAGGTGACCTAGCCCTCAGAGCTTGTGTTGGGTCAGTGGTGAAGAATCATCAGTCTTGTGCTTTGCATATAACGGACATGTTGATGACATCAATCCCTTAGTTCAGCCTTTGGCTTTGTATGAACATTGGGGTGACTTCCTCAATCCTTTGCTTTTTTGCTTGGCGGACTTCGAGGAAGTGTTTCCTTATCTCTTTCTACTTTACAGTTGTTGAAGGAGTTGACATTCTCATTTGATATATTGATACCAAACTCGGCTTAGTGCTTTCTCGAGTGAGGATCTTTTTGTTGGATTTTGAAAAAATGACCTTATGACTATTAAGGATGATCTCCCAGTCTGGGCCACTTGAACTCACCAAGTTGGAGGGATTTGGAGATTTGGATGCTCTTGTCTTTGAACCAACAAAGTAGAGGATCCCTTACTACTTTTTGTAGTATTGAGTAAGCATGACTGGCCATATTTGCTTGTTGAGTCCGACCTTATGCACCTACTTAAGTATCAGACTTAAGCAATTGATGGAGGATTTTATCATCTTGCTAATGAGATGGGGGATCACTTACTACAGCCTTTGTGGTGTGTTGAATAAGTAAATTTGTCAGTGACTCAGCCATATTTAGGTTTATTGAGTCTGACTTTATGCACCCACTCGAGCCCTAGATTTGATGTATGAATGGAAGATGTGTTTCCAACTTGGTTTGTTGTAGTTTGTAGACTTGAAAATTTCTCTTTTGATCGGTAAGACTTTGAGACTTATAAACTTTGAATACATAATTTGAATATGTATATGAAGATCTTAGTCTTAAGTGATGTCAACCCAAATATAATAAAAAAGTCTCCTATGTCACATGGAGAGCCTGATATTTTGCTATAAAATTTAAAAATGCCCCCTGTCTAATAGAAAGATTTTTGCTTCATTTCAAAAATGCATTCTTATATTACAAGAGAATTTTCAAGCAAGACTTACACATGTAATGACAGTGAG
The DNA here is from genome assembly GCA_021442155.1 of Cymbidium sinense. Classification (NCBI taxonomy): domain Eukaryota; kingdom Viridiplantae; phylum Streptophyta; class Magnoliopsida; order Asparagales; family Orchidaceae; genus Cymbidium; species Cymbidium sinense. The sequence continues at coordinate 171,948,204 of CM038219.1, forward strand.
GAATAATTAGTCTTCTCAGTATCATGACCAATTCTCCTTCTTGTAAAGCTTTGATGTACTGCATGATCAAATGCTTTGGACGTCCTCACTCTAAATTTTTTATTGAGCTAGCTTTGTCAAGCACATCAAGCTCTTCTATCCGTATACGGACATTCTCATCTTGAGTGAGATTATGTTTAATGGCTACTCAGAGTGAAGATAATTTAACTTCAAGTGATAAGACTACTTTAGCTCCAAATACCATCTCATCATAAGTGAATTTTATGGAAGTACAGTCTGGATGTCATGGCACTATCCTTCTTTAAGGCAATTTCACTTCGAGGCATTGGCCTACAAATTTGCTTACCTTTTGGGACCTTTCGATTCTTTGGGCTAATTCAAGTGTCCGATGCTCACCGTGGGGATTTGAATTGGTTGACATTTTGCGGGGTTGTAGAGAAGGTCTCCTTGGAGAAGCAACTCTAGCCTCCTTGATGATAGGACTTTGATATTTTCTTTTCATTCTTTAGCAACTTTAAGGACCGATACACTCTTGCATTTACAATCTAGAGTTTCCTCACTAGAAAGAACCTAATATTGTCAGGTCAGAAAGACTATTTGATTTTCCCAGTAGAGCTGTTTCATTTTACCCATCTTAGGCTATCAAACATGTTATGGGTTGGAACACTTGCTTCTGGTTCCACAACTAGTTGTACAATTTTTTATTTGAACAATGGTTTGTTGAGCACATTCACTTTTCTTCCATTATCTAGGTTAGCTTACTTCCAGATGAGGAATCTTTTTAACACTTCTTCTTGAAGCTTCGGCCTCCATATTTATTATTTTTTTTTCCGGGACCTTTCGGTAGTGGATTTTTGAACATGCGGTTCAGGTGTCATTCCCCGATGTTCACCGTGCAGGACTTCCTCTCGAGGCTTCGCTCTCTAGATTTATTTTCTTTTTTTGAGACCGTAGTGGATTCTGGATCGTTGTCCAAGTGTCACGCTCTGATGCTCATCGTGCAAAACTTGTTTAGAATGATCTTGAGTTCTTACTACCGGTGGTAGTTTTGTGAGCATTCTTGGCTTATCTGATAATTGACCTTTGATATCTCTTCTTCATAAGGCCTTTTTCCTTGACAACCTTCAGGACTTTGTGTACTTGAGCAAATAAAGTTTCAAGTTATTTCTTCTGAAGAGTTGGTATTGTTGAGCCCAAAAGACTTAACATCACCAGTAGAGAATTCATTTTCACCCATTTTAGATTTTCAAACTCATGTGAGTGGGGAAACATGGTGTCAAGTCGATCGCATGGCTAGTGATTCAGACAACAACTATTGAGCTCATAATTTAGTATTTCTTCTCCTTCTTTGCCTTCCACTCAATTTTTTCTTTAGAATAGAAGACTTCAGCATTATGCCTCCCTAGTGCGAAAGATTCAACTAGCAAAGTAGTCACATTCATAGACATGAATAAAACTTTCTGCTTATTGACGGTTCTTATCATGACCGATGCCCTAAAATAATCCAATCTATCGAATACAAAGGCTCTCTTTCGAGGAACCTTAGTAGTAGTGCTCATTCCAGCTTTCCTCCTCCCCTGCACAAGTTGGTGTGTACAATATGTAGGTGCTTCAGATAGATGGTTATTTGTAACCATAATAACTTGGAAGTTTACAGTACTAAATTGGAAGGTAGCTCTAGCATCTCCAATATTGATTATAGCATTAGCCAAATAGATGTTGGCTCCATGACCTAGTTGCATGATGAACAGTATTCTGAAGATCCATCATTATATAGAACAAACAAATTAGTCATAAGAATATAATTAATTTAAATTTAATTTCATTCATAATTGATTTTAAATTTTAATTTTTATCATGCTCCATAACTACTATAGCTCAAATTCGACTAGCCAAAGATGGAAAGAGAAACATATCCTAGCGGAGTCGCTAGAAATCTGTGTGCTCCAAAAATTTGCCACTGACCTCTGAATGAATAGAGTGTTTAAAGTGTCGATGTAATTTTCAAAGGCAAATGGAATAGTTGATAAGACACTACCTAGGGATTTTGCCTTCATTTTGTGAGACTTTAGATCGGGTTCCAGGTTTCCTATAGGTGCAAGCACCTATAGTTAATTACCCTCTAGTCTTTGAGAGAACTTTGATTAAAGGTCGTTAGTCACTTATAATATAATGACATGTGGTGATTTAGAATTTAGATTTATGAAATTTATTATATTTAACTTAAAGTGATGGTTGGGAGAAGATGCTCGATCTAGATCCCATGGTTATCATCCCGCGTCATCCTAGTCTACTTAGTCGAGGAGGTAGTCAAGAGAAGGATCCTTATCGCATGATTCATCAAGAAATCCTTGTGGCGGTGGTGTTTGTCTGAGGAGACAACTTAAAGTCTATTTTAGCTAATAGAGGGCCTTTTGTCCAATCAAGTATACTATGATTCACAACTCAAAAAGCCATTGGGAGTAACGGATCGTAATATAATGATTCCATTTGGCGAAAATCACCCGATCAGAGGACTCGTCATGGCGTCATGTGAGCCTTGTACGCGTCAAGACACGAGACACATGTTTGAGATTGTTTGAGAGTAAACATAGTTGTGTACTTGATTTGAATTTAGTTCCTTCGGGAGCTAGAGTTTTCTTAATTTGTCACCTTCAACAAATAATTGTGAAAGGTGGATTGATTTTTAGCTTTAGGTTCTTTAAAAATTGAATTTCATTTAAGCATTTATAATTTAGTGATTTATTTGATTTTACATTTACATTGATACTTGAGTTTGATTAGGTCAATTTGAGATTGCAAGCACATTTTTATGGTAAGTATTCCCTCCGGTTGAAATCTTCATTTAACACAGCCATCATCGTGGTGGTTTATTTATTGTTTGATTTTATCGCTTCTATTAATTTAATAATAGAGGATCATCTATATCATATGACAGAATTAGCTTCTCAGATGTTTTACTAAGTTAAAATTTTTATAATAAATTTTAGTTTTGTTAACCCAGTCAAAATAAATTCTCTCGCACTAAATTTAAGCATTCAGCATAGTGTTGGGGCCCATGCAAGTGTATTTAAGAAAGCTTGAACACTTTTGGGTATTAAATTTTAGTTTTAATCATGCTTTATAATGTGTGCAAGAGTTTAATTGAATCATTAATTAACGCCTTTTGTTCGTTTGTACGATGTGTTATAAATCCGTGGCATATGTTGTAAGTTTGTATTGCAATTCAAATCATTGCATACTTGCTTGTATTTAAATTATTAATAGGCTAAATGTAAGCAACATAATTACTTAGTTCACACTCAAGAAAGAGCAATTGAATTTGCTACAAACGTCCTGTAACCCTTGTTCAACTTGCATTCATATCAGAATGCTAGCTTTCAAGCTTGTTAAAAGTTTCCTATGACCCAATTATATGTTTAATTGAAATTCTCTATATATCATTTGGAGTGAGATATTGTAGGATTCACATCCAAATTCATTGACAAGCTGTTAATTTACTATAAGTCTCATTTAAATTTTCTCAACTATTTTTTATTGCATAATATGAGTTATAAAGCATGATGCATTTGCACATCTAAAATCCTTACTTATGCTCATTGAAAAATTACTTGACTTCATTGTAGATCACTGTTGCATAAGAAACAACAAAATACAATCATTCATTAAGGAGCTTTAGCTATGCTTGCCAACATCTTACTTAGCTTCACCACAAGTCTCTTATAAATTTCATTTGACCTTTTTTTTTACTTTAGTATAAACATAACACCTAACAATTTTTCTATGATTTAGTTTTGCATTGAAATGCAAACTCAAGTAGATTTTGAAAGTATAGCATTCATGGTTATTGAGTCATCAAGTTATGCTTGTGAGCAAGCTATTGAATCTTTTACAGTCATTTATTCTAAGTTTGAATCATTCTAGCTCTTTTAATATGCAATATTATCTGAATGCTCGCAAAGTCTTATTCATGCTTACTCAAATTTTCAAATTCATCACCAGCGACTTCTTACTATGTTTGAATTAAGGTTCTTATTACATACAACATCAAATAGAGTCGTCTCAATGTTTAATTGGTTTGTATTTATGTTTATCTTATGGTTTTGTAACTTCATATTTATCTTGTAATAATTATAATGTTGATTTCTCTTTTTGTATTTTGCTTTAATTTCACTTAGTTTCAACATTTTTTTCTTGTTCTTTCAAAGTCTTAAACCAATCCAAAATCCAATAAGATTTGGCTCTCCCATCGTCTCGCATAGGCGTCGAGACTTTTTTGACTTCTACATGCATCTTCGGTGTCTTACGACAATGATAGTCTTCAATCCCATCATGCTCTTCTAAATGTAGTGGGGTCTTCAAATAATACCTTGCAATACATTTTGAAAACTGGAAAAATAAAATCATCATCAACCACAGCTTCTACATGCCTTCTTATTAATGTTATCCACTGAGATCTTTCCTCCATTTCTTCTTGGGGATGGAAGTAGCCATTTTCTCATTATAATGATGCTCCTTCTTGTCTTGGTGTCAAATGGTTAGATAGGCACATCCATGTCAAACCGCTTCCTTCCCTCAAGCTCGCCTCCAGCTCCTCCCGTTCTAACCCCGTGTCGATCGGCAAGATGTCTTCCACCCTCTTCTTAAGGTGGCGCATTGCAGTCGATGGAGAAGCGGCAGTTCTTTTGATTGGCGTTATGGCTCCACACCAAGCGCTCTGCCGGTGAGGGTGGATATGGAGGGATGATCTCCATGGAGCGAAAGCATGGAGTTGAGATGAAACTCTATGCCATATCTTCTATATCCAACAATGGAATTCTCATTTGATCACGTGATAAAAATAAAACTCTACCTTATTCTCAGCCTCTTCTACTCGCCAATGGATGAGAGGGTGTCCTCCATATTGCAATGGTGGAGCTTGATAGGATGGATAGGGAGAAAGGCGTGTGTTTAGGGTTTTGAGGCGAGCTCTAAGACAGCGAGAGGCGAGATGTGCTCATTTGGCTAGGAGAAAAAGATCCCTTGAAATAAATGGGTTTTTTTGGCATGGGAGGACCCTACGTGGCAACTCCTTATTGGCCAAATGGGAGGTGGAGGAATGGGAGTGGGCAGCTGTGAGTTTCAAAGCATTGACCGGGTATAATTAAGAGATAATTAGGTGGATTTATCTCGAAATGCATGCTAATTTGATAAAATTTTAAAAACAATAATCTTAGTCAAATTAGATATATATTCTAGGTAATTTTGACATTCCGGACGTAATGGCACAGTCCGTTTATTGGAGATCATTTGGTTCAAGTCGACGTCGAATTGGGTCACTTTTAGTTCAAAAATGTGCATTATTGCCCGCATTTGGCGTTGTGACTCATCTGATGAGCATTTTGATAATTTTGATATTTCAAAACTAACATCGCGGTTTTTGAACGGAGGTTGACACATCGTCGTACTTCTCCAATATGCATGTTGACATATTATTAGCTCGAGCGCTTAATTAATTACTCATTAGATTTTGCAATATTTATATTCTGATCAATTTTGACATTTTGAACATGATAGGGAAGTTCGTTCATCGATAGGAGGTCATTTCAACCATTTTCGGTGAGGTCCAGTGTATTTTGATCCCCGATTTGCGTACTGTCACTTCCGAAGTTCATCGAATTGACTTATGACACGTATATGGAGGTCAACAGGTTCAAGGATTGGTATCGAGAGTAAGAGCGAGAGGCTCCATTGTTGCGAGTATTACGCCTGTTGGCTATAATACAGGTGTTCACAAAAATTGCGATTGTGGGGTTTGATTCTCACATACGGCACCAAACTATTACGTGCTAGAAAACTAGTTGTGGTAGAAAAAAGTTTATGCCATAGCTTTGTTGTGAAATCTAGCACACACAAAACGATATTTGAAGAGTGAATAAGAAACTCCAGGATTTTTACATGGAAAAACCCCTGAAGAGGGGGAAAAAGCCACGAGGCCTAGCCTAGTAAAAATCTTCCACTATGTATATGTTTCGAAGTACAATATTTTCTTGATAATGGGATTACAGAATTGTATATGTGAAAGCTTGACAATGGGAATCCTGTAATCGTAACAACAATGAATAGTGGTTAATGCTTATTAGTGGTAGTCGATGATGAACAAATGTAAAGGCTAACGCGGATGTTCGGTGGAGATGATCGGTGGAGATGGCCGATGATGATGGCGATAGTCGGCCAGACCGACGGCGTGGTCGATGATCGATGGTACGGCCGGGCAAGACATGGGTCATGAAGTGACACCGCGACGAATGATGATGGTGGCTGACAATGGTGGTCATTGGTGATGACTAGTGACTGTAGATGATGGTGGGACCGGTACCGACGGGCGCCATGATGGTTGGGCCGACGGTGGTCGGCAACCGCCGAGCAGCACCATTATGCTTGATGATCTTCAAGCCTCTCTTCTCTTTCTTAGCTCCTTCATGTGAAGAATGAGGGGCTATTTATATATTAGAGGGATGACATTTCTATAAATACAAGCAAAATCCAAATCACTCCATCGAACGGCTCAAAATGATTCCCTCGATCATCTCATGTATTTTAAGTATTTGAATACTCAAATGAAGTCAGAATCAAGAGATCTTGGGCTTGTTAGATCCAGCTCGTCAAAACGCTCAATTTAATTATAAATACTCCATATTTAGGAACTATTTAGAGTTTTAACTAATATCCCAAAATTTATAATGATATTTTAAGTGCTTGGTCTGGACTGGTTTCGACTTAGGATCAGATTACTTTTGATATCAAGATTCGTGCTTCGATTAATGAAATTTTTAGTATCATATCAATTATAAATATTATCTTTTTTAATGAAAATTAAATCTCAATTATATATATATATATATATATATATATATATATTATATTTAGAAAATCAATAGTGGTAGAATAAAATTTCACACCTTGCTTAAGAAATTAAGACGCACACGATTTGAAAAGAACAAGAAGCTTCAAGATTTTTATGTGAAAAAACTCATAAATGGAGGAAAATCACGAGCTGCCAAGAAAATACTTATATATCTAAAGTACAAAGTTTAAGTCTTCCCGATAACAGAATTGCAAGGTTATATTTATGAAAGACTGATAATGGGAATTTCAGAATCAGACAACAACAACTATGCAATGCAGTAGTCAGATTGTTGGTGTCACAATAATAGTCGAGACAACAAGGGTGATGATGAACTTCAAACTTTCCTTTCTCCCAAGTCTAGTCTCTCCTCCCCATCACCCCCGACTCATGACAAGAATGAGGTTCTATTTATATTATAAAATGGGTATTTTGGTCATTATAGCCAAAATCTAAAACACTCCATCAACGGTGTATATTGATTCATTTGATCATGATAGTTTTTTTGATTTGACCATTCAAATGATCTTTGATTTAAGTAATCTTAGCTTGGATTTTTTATTTGGTCACCGATAATTAAAGTATGCTAAATTTGGATGTCATTTGATTATCTAATCAGTATTTTGAAGTTTTCATATGTAGCTTTTAGGCTTTATTTGAGTTCATTTGGGCTCGATTTTATTCTATTCTAGCGTTGTTGGACTTATCTCACTGAGTCGATTTACGTACATGCTTTAACATAATATTTTTGCTCGATTTATAAATTATATATATATATATATCTAAAATTTATAAATCAAACATGAATCTGAAGTTGTGCAATAAAAATTAATCACTCAAAGATAAGTCCAATAATACTAGAATCAAGTCAAATCGAGGGCAAAAGCTATACACAAAAATTTTAGAATACTGACTTGATAATCAAATGACTTCCAAATTTGACATGCTTATAGTCAAATCGAGCGACTCAACGAGATGAATCCAATGAGCCTAAGATCACTCAAATTGAAGGTCATTTGAATAGTAAAATCACCAAAAAATTATCTATAAAAAAATGAATCGATATGAACCGTCCGATGGAGAGTTAGTATTTTGACTACAATGACCAAAATGCCCTCTCAAAATCCTATAAATAAGACCAAATTCTTATCATAAAGGGGAAAAGGAGCTAGAGGCGAACTTGGGAGAAAGCTGGAAGAGAACTAGAAGTTTGAAGTTCATTATCACCATCGTTGTCGTCAATCGTCGCTTATTGTCGTCGCCGACTGCCACCAACAACCGTTACAGCCCAACTACTACTACATAGCTGTTGCTACCTGATTTTGAAATTCTCATTATTAGGCTTTTTCACATACAACCTTGTAATCCCTTTATCAGGAAAGCTTAAACTTTGTACTCCAAAGTAGATATATAGCGAAGCATTTTTACTAGGCTTGGCCCCGTAATTTTTTTCCATCTTCCTAAAGTTTTTCCATGTAAAAATTCTGGAGTTCTTTATTCTCTTTTTAACTACCTGTGTGTGCTGAATTTCCATACAAGGCTAAAAGTTATTCTACTCAAGAATCGATTTAACATATATAATATAACATATATATATATATATATATATATATATATATATATATATATATATATATATATATATATATATATATATATATATGTATGTATGTATGTATAAAGTGTGAAATTTTTTTAGAAGACAGATGGAATAGTAGATAAGACACTGCCCAGAGATTTTACCCTCATTTTGCGAGGACTTTAGATCTAGTTCTAGGTTTCTTATAGGCGCAAACACCCATAATTAATTACCACTCTATGCTGAGAGAGAAATTTTGATTAAGGTTAGTCGTTAGGTCGCTTAGTATGTAGCATATAATAGTAGAATGTGGAGTCTTAGAATTTAGATTTATGAAATTCATTATATTTAACTTAAAACGGATGGTTGGGGGAACGATGACATGCCCGTTCTAGATCCCATGGTTTCGCCATCCTGGGTTGTCACGGTCCCTAGTCAACTTGGTCAGAGGAGGTAGTCGACCCAACCTGATTGAAGGATCCTTATCAACAACACATGGGTTACGCCGTTCAAGAGATCCTTGTAGACCTGGGGTGATGTTTGTCTAAGGAGACAAGCTCAAGTCTACCTTAGCTAACTGAGGGTTTTTTTCCCAATCAAGTATACCCTATGGTTCACAACTCAAAGGGTAGAGCCATTGGGGAGCATACGGGCTACAGTCGTGACGGTGATATAGTGGAGTCATTTGGCGACAACTACTTGATCGACTAATTATATCATGGAGCCTACCTGTAATGAATAGAGGAACGCCACGCCATCACATGAGATTATTTGAGAGTAAACATAGTTGTGTACTTGGTTTGACTTTAGCTCTTTTGTGAGCTAGGGTTTTCTTAATTTTTCACCTTTGACAAATAATTGCGAAAGGTGGATTGAGTTTTGGCTTTAAGTTCCTTAAAGATTGAATTTCATTTAGACATTTATAGCTCAATGATACTTTATATTCTGCATTTGGATTGATATTCAGTTTGAGTTAATTTGATTTAAAATTATAATCATATTTTGATGGAAGTATCCTCTCCGGTTGAAATCTCCATTCAACATAGCCATCATCGGGATGATTTATTATTTCATATTTCAGATCCTGTCAACTCTATTAATTTAATAATAGAGGATCAGATCTGCTATCATATGATAGAATTAGCTTCTGAGATATTTTATTAGGTTGAATATATTATAATATAATTATTGGATTTTTTTAAAGTTTTGTTAACCCGGACCCAATCCTAAGACCAAATCAAAAATTAACTCGTTCAGCATCATCAGTCACTAAGTTTAAGCATTCAATATAGTGTCGGGGCCCATGCGGGTGTATTTGATTAAAAATTAATTTAAAGTCAAAGAATTTGTATAATATTGCTTATTTTGACTGGATTTCATTGCAAGTGTAAATTTTTAAATAAAATTTTGGCTGTATTTTGGCAGCCACTCGGAGTCGTCCCTATAGGCTACAACGGGGGCTGGGCCTGCCCACCACACCAAGAAAGACATGTATGGGTGGTGTAAACACTAAGGTCGAATGCATCATCCCACCATGTCAACAAAGACATATATGGGTCTCTGAAGTACCTGTATGAAGCACATATTTTTCTGCCACACCAAGAAAGGTGTGTACATGTACTTATATACATGCAATGTCAAGTTAAAATATTAATTTTAGCTTTATTGTTGAATTTTATTAAGCTTCATGTTATCAGAATTTTGGCAAAGATCACGTCCCCATGTGAGGGCTACTGTATGAGTACCCACCACTCCAAGAAAGGCGTGTAAGGGTGGTATAAACCACAGCCTAAATGCCTCTTTCCACCATGCCAAGAAAGGCATGTATGAGTCTCTAAAGTACCTGCTAAAATAAATTTCTCTGTCATGCCAAGAAAGGCGTGTACGGGTACTCATACACCTACAATGTTAGTTTAAAGTTTTATATAATAATATTATTATCAATAGGTCCCCCGGTAAAGTCAAAGATTTCGACAAAGATCGTCCCCATATGGGGCTAGTAGTATGTGCCTCAGACGCCAAGAAATGTGTGTATGGGTGGTATAAGCCACGACCTGAATGCGCCTTCCCACCATGACAAGAAAGGCATGTATGGCTCTAAAGTACCTACTGAAATAGATTTTCTCGTCATGCCAAGAAGGCAGGTACAAGTACTTATACACATGCAAGCAAGTAGAGATTCTCCGCTACGCCAAGAAAGGCGTGTACGGGTATTTATAGTAAACAAGCAAATACAGATTTTCCCGCCATGCCAAGAAAGGCGTATGGTTTTATACCAACATACGGCAAGACGGGTACCGGATGCCGTGGCGCAGATCATGTTGAGCGCCGCATGCGTGGGGCACTCACAGAATGCCATATGAATAGTGCTATGAATGTTGTCACAAGGTCGCTATAGTTTTCGCTGTTCACGGATGCATCATGAGAAAATGCGGCCCGACAATGTAGCGACGATGTCACCGAAAGACGACCGGATTAGGTTTAGGGTTTTAAGAGGGGTATTTATAGGATTTATATTTTTTATTTTATTTATTTGCCCTAATTTAAATTTTCACGCTGACATCATCACATAAATAATATATATGTCAATTTTATGTTACTCTAATATTCCGGATGCAACGGCGAAGTCCGTTTTGCGATCGAAGGCCATTTAGTTCAAGTCAGTGATGAAATCAGGGTTAATTTCAATTCAAATTTACGCATCATCGCTTTTGCTCGATATTCATGCAAACTCTTATGAATTGAGCACGGATGGTTTATTTAATAGATTTTGACATTTCTACACTAACGATGCAATCAATTTATCGAACGGAGGTCATTTGGGCATCGTTGTGACTTCTCGACCTTGATCTATATGCTAGCACTTCAATGACCCTGCTTCTTGATTGGTCGATCATCGAATAGTGCAATATGCATATTCTAATCAATTTCAATATTATGAATGCAATGGAGGAGTCTGTTCATCGATCAGAGATTATTTCGACTAATTTTCGGTGTCATCGAGTGTATTTCAGCTCTGATTTGCGCGTGTTTTATATCTGATTGTTCGATATTCATGCATACTTGTCTGAATTGAGCGCAAAAAGTCTCATTTGATAGGTTTTGATATTTTGACGCTAACAATGTGATTAATATTATGAACGGATCATTTGAACTTCATTGCAGCTTTCTGACCTCGATATGCATGACAGTTTCAACGGCCCCCTTTCTTGATCGGTTGGCCATCGAATTGTGCAATATTCATATTCTGATTAATTTTGATATTTTGAACGTGATGGCAGTGCTCATATCAAGGTCATTTTGACTAATTTGTCATCGTATTTTTGCTGTTTATGTGGCTCTTAAATTCACCTATTTGACTGACTTAGACACACATACAGGTCAACAATATATTATAAAATAATTTTTATTATAAAATTTATAAAAATATAAAAATGGCAAAAATAGTATTCAAATAAAAGTGTGGCATTTTTTTTAAATAATGCATCCAAAAGATTTAAGTCTTTTAGAATAGTATGCGAAAAAGTAATTCCGTTTGAAAAATATCGAGGTGTTGTAGAAAATATTTAGTTTAAAAAAGATGATCTACAATTTTTTTTTATTTTCAAAAAAGTAAAATCATTTTTCTAGTGACTACTATAGCCAAGTTAAGTTAAAAATACAAATTTCTCACCATGATTCTTTAAAATACGAAATATAGTATCAAAACTCACTATAGGTGCACACCGCACCTCAAATGCACCCTAAGTCAAATAAATCTTAGAATTAGTCAATACAATAGTCAAAACAGTCTGACTCTTACCACCATTTTTCAGTCCAACAATTTATATCATATATAGTTTTTTAATTAAAAATAAGATGGAAAATACAAAATATGAGACCTACAACATTTAAAGAGTGTATCACTCTAGTCAGAAGCCACTCATTTAAACCAGTAATCATATGCAATACAAATAAGATTATTTCATTAATAATAAGACTTTAGCATTGCAAGAGATTAGAGTACCATTAGATGAGTTGTCTTAGCTTTTTTTTGTGCCCACCTCCATCAGTATTTATTTGCATCAATTATTAATATTAATATTATTATTATTATTATTTGTATTAACATGAATTAATATCAATAAAGTATAAATCTATTAAGAAAAACTTGTGAGCATTATTAACCTAATAATGTCGCTTAATACAAGAATGATTTGGGAATGGGAAATGATGAACTTTAAGAAACGGATTAAGAATCATGTGAAGAATTTCTTGTAGAATTTCTTATCTCCACTTCATTTATCTTAAAGTCTATCAGCAATATTTTTATAAGTGCTTCACAGAGGAAGTACATCTTAAGGGAGTGGTAACAGGACATCCCTCATGATGAGGTCGGTTATATTCTCCATTTTAAAATTCAAACGATCTTCTTTACATCCCTTACCCTTTCCTCTTTCTTCAAAATCAAGATTGTTCTCGTTGTCTTATGCCCAAAGCTCCATCTCAGTCTAGAAGGATGCTCCCATCCTGCCTCCCTTCTGCTCTGTTGATGACCCTCTTGATGACTTCATCTCTCTAGTTAAGACCTCCTCGAGAGCTTTTCCAGTTCATTCAGAAGTATCTTCTCTTCATTCTAGAGCGATGATGTCTCACTGAATATGGGTTAGCACCGTGGATACTCAATCTCTATGCAAAATGTATCATCATGCATGTAAGTTGTTTGATGAAAGAAATGCTCTCAATTGGACAATTCTTCTTACAGCCTGTGTTTGAAGCAGTCAGAATGAATCATCACTTAGCCTCTTCTCTCGCATGCTAGTGGATGGAGTGTTGCCCAATTTCTTTACTTTGGTGATGATTTTTAAGTGTTGCACAAAGAAGAAGAATAGCCTTGAAGCGGGTAAAAGCATTCATGGATGGATACTTAGGAATGGAATTGAGAAGGACATTGTGCTGCAGAACTCAATTCTTGATTTCTATGCAAAGAGTGAATCATTTGGGTATGCGAGAATGATTTTTGAGATGATGACCGAAAGGGATACTGTTTCATGGAATGTTATGATTGGTTCGCTTTAAAGTTGGGTGATATGAATGGTGCATTGAAGTTATTGAGGCCACCTTCGTGATGTTTTAAGTTGGAACACTTTCATAAGTGGGAAAATGTAGAATGGATCCGACAGAATAGCACGCAACATGTACATCTCATGGCGAACATCGGTCCTATGTTTAATCACTATACTCTCTCTATAAGCTTAGTGTTAGCTGCTAAGTTAGATCTACCGATCTGGAAAGCAAATACACAACAAGTTGTCGAGACTTGGATTCAGAATGATTCATCAAGAATTCCCTGGTAAATCTGTATTCCAGGTGTGATAAGATGGAAACTTCCATGCCATATTCTGTGATAGAGTTCAAGGCACTGAGATCTCATAAGTTGCAATGTGTTCATTGAACCTCTAGCAAACACGATTTCATGGAGTACTATGATCGGGATTTGTCCAAAATGGAACGACAAAAGATGCTCTAATGCTATTCTGCAGGATGCTACACAAAGGTGTAGCAATTGATCCATATACTCTCACTAGCATTGCACTGTTTGATGGAATCCTTGAACAAGGAAGGCAAATACATGCTTTCATTGAGAAATTAGGTCATGGATTTGATGTCTTTTCATCATCAGCAGTCATTGACATGTATGCTAAATGTTGGAGTGTGGATGATGCGGAAAATTTTTGAAAGCATGGATTGTAAAAATGTCATCTTTTGGACGATGATGACAGGTTCCTATGTCTTCCATGGAGAAGGGAGAGAGGCTATCAATGTTTTCAAAATGATGTTGGAGAAGAAGATCATGCCTAATGAGATTAGCTTTACAGGTCTATTGTCTGCTTATAGCTAGATAGAGACTTTCAAATGCTTCAGAAGAAGATTTTTATGAGAACACAGCTGATCTCAAATATGAACTGAAATTTAAGGCAAGTCTTATTAGGAACACATTAAGCATGTACTGCTGCTTGACTTTAAAGAACATGTTTAAAAAATAGACAAAGTCATTCACTTGAATGCTAATTGATCGGCTAAGATAAAGCAATAATGTTGAATAGTGCCCTGAACTATTTCGTTCAGTAAAATCCAAGCTTTTGATCATATTAAGATGAACAAGAAGCATAGCTAAATCAACAAACCGTATTTTATAGCCAATTTGTCTATGGACCGGTTTGGATACAAGGGTCGACATTCAACCGATTCAAAACAAGGGTAGGTCACTCAAAATATTCCAAGAATATCTAGTCTAAGCACAACCAATCAATTCAGAATCGCATGAAGCGCCCATGTAATCACATAATTGACTACATAATTTAAAGATCAATATTGCTAGACCCATTTTGTTGTACTAACAAAAATCTAATGTAATGTAGTAAATATGAATCTATAAATAGGGAAGGACCTAAACGGGACAGAATACTTTTTCCGGATTCTTAACTGAAAGTTTAGATTCTCCGAGTGTTATCTCCATCTTTATCTTTATCTTTCTCTCTACGCGTTCTTTATTTCTTCCTCTCATTGATGCTTGCTAGATGGTGTGAGACCACTTATAATTTATGATACAATATTTTTAAAGGTGCGGTGCACATAAATCATGCCACAAACTTGAAAGGGAGCCCATCAAAAGAAAGTAAAAAATGTTAGAGTGATATCGACCAACATGGAACGCACTGAGGAGTTTGTTATGTAGTAATGAACAATCTACATGAGCAGATGCTCACAACGATCAGAGAGGCACTGGAGCATGTGCCAAGGGTGATTCCTCAAGTTTAGGTATCATTTGATTCTTCTAAGTCGATGGTGAGAAGAGGTGATCTACAAGTGGAAAAAGCAAGGAGAGCTCAGCCATCCACGCCAAGAGTGATGATGATGACATCTATCCTAACAGTGAGAAATCTTCTCCATCCAACTATAGGTTGAAAAAAAAGGTGAATAAAGAAGAAGAGAATATCAAAGAAAAAATCTACTAAAAAATACTTTTTCGAGATAGATTATAGAGGTCAAAGCGCCAAGAAAGTTCAAGATTCCATCTTTAGAGTCTTACAAAGGAAGGTCAAACCCTGGTAATCATGTTGCTTCCTTTGAGTATGTTGTTTGATTGCTAAGGATTAACGACACAATGAAGTTTCATTTATTCCTCATGATTTTGAAGCAATCAACCTTCCGCTAGTTTAATAACCTCCTTATAGGAGTTATCACTTGTTTTGTTGTCTCCAAGGCATGTTTCACGTGCTCAACTAAAGTTATCAAACTTTACTACAATTCAATAGATCCGTGCAAATCTTTGAAAAGCTTCATCTCGGGAGATGCTTGAAGTTGGAGATCTTATGCCCATAGTGGTTCATGCCGCATTGGCTCGATGGCGAGAAGGTACATTTTGCTGGGTTTGATGCACAAAATACTAGAGTTATTGGAGCTGGCCAACAACTATATTTCTGTCGAGGACAACTCACTTCCCAACACTTCAAGAGTGAGGGCAAGCCTTAAAAAAAGAAAGTTAAGTAAATTTTTTAAAATAGGAGAGAGGTCACTCTACAGGATGAGATGATAGAAGGAACTTCAACAAGCGGCCAAAGATCAGATCGAAGAATAGAGAGGAAGTTGCCACCTTTGACTCATCACTTGCCTACAATGACTCCTCTGCGAGTCTCAATGGCCACAATAGCAGAGCTCATTCAAAAAAAAAGACTACATCAAGAGATCTCCATGAGAGTTGATCATCGCATGCGTGACCAAATGAGTGTCAACGCTTGAGAAGTTTGATTGAAGATCTCATTAAGTTCGGGAAGCTCAAAGAATTTGTGGCACCTGAAGCCAATAGTAGAAGATAGGGGAAGCCAATAGTAGAAGAAGTGCAATATCCTGATTGGCTCGCCAATGTCATCATGGTGATGAAGTCTCGTGATAAGTGGAGAAGGTGAATTGACTTCACCAACCTCAACTCTACTCGCCCAAAAGATAGCTATCTTCTACCACAGAGTAGCTCCTTGATAGATTCTGCCATGGACTACTCGATGACGAGCTTTCTTGACAAATTTTCAAACTATAACCAAATAAAAATGGATCTTGTAGATAGGAAGAAAATTGTATTTATAACTAGAGATAGAGTATATTGTTATAATATAATGCCCTTTGGGCTTAAAAATATGTGCACTACTTATCAGCAACTCATTGATGTAATCTTCAAAAAGAAAAAAGAAAAAAAATATTGAACTGTATACTAATGATTTATTAATTAAAAGTGAGTCATCAATAAGGCATATTGAAAACCTAAAGGATATGTTCAACAACTTGAGGAAATTCAACTTGAAGCTCAATCCACACAAATGCACTTGGGGCTAGGTCCAGCAAATCCCTTGGTTATCTTCTCACTTTAGAAGGCATTAAGGTTAAATCGAAGAAACTAAAGGCAATTCAATAAATGTTGTCTCCCAAGAACATCAAAGAGATAGAATCAAATGCTGATAGGGCGGATTGTTAGCTTAAGTTGTTTCATCTCAAAGTCTAGAGATAGATGCTTAATTTTCTTTAAAATATTAAGAAGATCAAAATAATTCACCTCAACAAAGGAGTGAGAGTAAGCTTTTGCTTAATTAAAGAAACTCTTATCATCTCCACCTCTATTACAAAGCCCTAGGACAAGGGAACAACAATTCATGTATCATGGTGTTAGAAGACAGGATAAGTTCAACTTTACAGTAGAAAATAATAAATAGCTTTCAATTTATTATCAAAGATCTCCCCATGGAGGAGAATTAGTTCAGATTAGAAATTGGGAAATCTTGATGTAAGACCATCCCTAAATTAATTGGTCCAACTATTGAAGAGTCAATGAAGGTTGATTCAGGTAAAATCATGTTAGTGAATCATTTTATTGAATATCTCAAGACTAGCATCATATCTTCCGTGTCTGCACCCATGGAGGTTCAAAAGCAAAGCAGCGTAGCATTTTCTTATTGATGAAGAATTATTCCAAAGATCAGTCACATCTTTGTATCTTCATTGTGTCAAAAAGATATAGTCGCAGGTGTACTAAAGCATGTTCATTTTATTGAATGTGAAAGTCATTCAAGGGGCAATGCTTTGGCAAATCGAGTCCTGGGGTAAGGCTATTTATTACCGCAAAAGATGTAGAAAATTTTTCAAATCGCAAACAATTTCAAAATTTCCTCCAATACTTCTTATTATCAACCCATGATCATTTGTTGTGTGGAATGGATCTTTTTGGTTCTTTCCCACCTTTAAAAGGTCAAAGAAAGTATATCTTGGTAATCATTGACTACTCCATCAAGTGGATAGAAGCCAAGGCGCTAGCCAAAATCAATGTTGAAGTCAATCGTAACTTCATTTAAACATACATCATATTCAAGTATGGACTACCTATAATTATCATAATTAATAATGACACTCACTTTAAAGATCAAAAGGTGAAATATTTTTGTCAAAGCTAGAAAATTTGCCTCAAAATTGGTTCACTTTATCGACTAAAAATAAAAGACCAAGTAGAAGTAACTAACAAGTTCATCCTTAATATCTTAAGAAAAAAATAGAATGTGCAAAAAGCAAATGGACTGAAGTACATCTATCAGTATTGTGGGCATTAAGGACTACTCCATCTACTGCTACTAACAAACACCAATTATTCTTTCTCATGAAGCGGAAATAGTGTTATGATAGAGTATAATTTGTACACTTAGAGAGTAGTGGTTGCATCATAATTTAAAGAACCAAATTTTGAATAATGGAAAGAAGCTAATGATGAGAGGATGCGATAGCCTTGAATATTTTCGAGGAATTGTGAATAAAATGTTTAATGAAATAAAAAAAGTCAAATGAAGAGTCATCATATTCTACAACACAAATGTCAAGGAGAAGTAATTCCAACTTAGCGACTTGGTACTTAAGAAAGCAAACTTGACAGCTTGTAGTATGGCATTCGACAAGATAAAGTAAATACGAACGAGGTCTTACATTATCAAGGATCAAGTCAGAGCAAAAGCATACAAGCTATGCATGCTGGAAAGAAGTCTCATGCACATGAAGTGGAGATGACCTCATGATATTTTACCCTTGAACTCTCTACCTTTTTCTATTTTTTAAAAATTGTAACACTCAGGGAATTTACTCAAACAAGTGCACTATAATGAAAGAAACAAAAGTGCAAGAAATTCTTGTTAAATCTTCAAAAAATCTTTTTTTTCTTAATTAATAGAGATGAAATAGAGAAAAATGAACTAAACTTAAAAATCACTAGACTACTCCTAATAAAAAGTAAAAAATATTGGAATCCCTAGAGTTCTACGTATAGGTCAAAAGCCCCAATCTAATCCTAAAAGAGAATTAAAGTCCAAGAATAGTCACACTAAACAAATTCAATAAATTTATTTCATTAAAATTGATAAAGAAAAGGATATTTGATGATTGGCTTTATGAAATGAAAAAAAAATTAAAAAAATAAGTACAAGAAAAGTAATAATAAAACTTTCTAATTGAAGATTTGAATCTTGATGATTCAATAAAATAATAGCATTGATTCAAGGTAAAGAATGAAAATTCAAAATATGGGAGAATCTCATCAATCATATGAATTCAATTGGAAGATGAGTTCATTTTTACATTAGCCTATATTATTAGAATAATCAAATAATTATTCAAGTCATAATTCATGAATAGTTATTTGTCAAAGGGGATTCATCAATTTAGTTATTTGTCAACTCAACAATACAACTATTCATCGACTCTTCAACCCATAAATTCGACAATTCGACAATTGGAAATTCAACAATTCAGCAACATGTCAATTTAGAAATTATTTGTGGACTTATTCTATTGAAACTATTCAAGTAAGGATAGGTGTAGTTTTATTATTATTTATTTTATTAAGTTGACTTCACGGGATTTCCTTCAACTAATTATATATGGAGAATTCTCAATAAGGGTCATCCTTTCTCGGAGGAGTTCACCTCTGCAAAAAATCTCTTCAACGCTCAAGCACCAAAAAATCCCTTAAGCTTTTTAAAGGTCTTCTAGGCCATGATTTAGCCAAAAAAGCAACACTCCCCTACACCAAGATCTACCTTGAGTAGTAGTGAGTCTCTTTAAAGAAAGTAAATCTAAATATTAGCCTCTATGATTGAAGATCGAAGTCAAACAAAAGCACATTAAATGTGACGATCTAACCATAAGACTAACTGGGGGAAATAACATGTGTAGGACTTAAATTAAAAGACTACATCAATTATAGCGGTATTCTAAAACTATCGCAATTTTACATTCAATAATTATTGAAGTTTAGACAAGAAGTTTTTTATCTTCAACCAAAAGAGTAAAAGGCTAATTATTGTCAATCATATCATCTATAAAATCCAAATATGCAAGTCATCAAGACATAATTATAATGAAACCATAATTCAATAATTACTAGGATTCATTTATGAAGAAACAAGAACAATGAAAAAAAAGGAAAAAAAGCATAAATGGTAATGGTTGATTGTTTTGATAGCATAAATGGTTGATGATCATTGAGACAATGATGGTGTCATCAAATATGTTCCAAAACAACACCAAATCATTATCAAAATAGGTGAGAATAGTAGAAGAAGAATTAAAGGGCATGCACCTTGTACTTTGTTTATCTTCTCAAACTTTATTGTCTAGTGCTATGGGGTAAATGAGTGAAGCTTTAACATTTAACACCAAAATTTTTGTAAAATTGTTATACACATGAGAAAAGCAACCTTTGAAAAGCTATTGTGAGTGTTAATAATTTTTTTTTTTAAAAAAGCAAATACCTTTTTGATATCCACCACTTTAAAAGCTTTAATTTTTAAAAACAAATTTTAACAATAAAATTTTCTAAAAGAAAAATCTAATCAATTACAATTATAGCATCTAAGTAGAGAATTTTATTAGATGAGATCTTCGTCAGAGTCAAAAATTATCCAACATGTATATGAACATAATTATCGGAAATATGGAAAAAAATGGAGCTTTAGAACTTTCATAGTTCAAAAGATACTTCTTTCAAGATGAGAAGGTGTTTGTTTCAAACAATATAGTGTAGAAAAATACACATTCAACTCCAACCTGGAGAAGTTTCAAAAATCAGAACATCTTCTAGAAACCATCTTCAGAAAATAAGTCTTTTCTAGTACAATCTTGGGCAAGCTATCTGGATATTCTATGGTGATGATCATGTAATGGTGGTTCTCAATTTCTCTTCAACCGATCCTCAAGGTGAGAATGAATTTATTTATAGAGGGAGTGGCGTGCCTTGTAAATTTGAAAACTCCAACCAATATGTATGATCCCCTATGATGGGGTATTTTGATGATCCTTTTAATGATGTTAAGAGATCTATTGGATTGTCTACGACCGTGACCGATATAAATATGTCACCATTGTGATCGTGATCCATTTTCATGTTTTTAAAAGCAAATACCTTGATTCAACCACTTTAAAGAGCTTTAATTTAAACATTAGATAAATTTTAAAAATGCCAATCTAATTGATCAATTACTACTATCACTTACTTTCTGAAAAGCAAAATAACCAGAAAGCTGTCCAAAATGCACCCTATGTTGTCACTTACTCTAATAATTATCTAATTACTAATGGCCCCTCAATTCATGGCTAAACAGTAATGTATCAACTTTATAAGAGAGTTAGGAACCCACTTTTGTCCCCTCCTGAGGCTTGTCTTATCAAGTCTTTTCTCTCTCCTTATGTAGGGCATCATCATTTGCTAACTTATCCTACATGACATGACCTTTCAAAAAATTTTATTTTATTTTCAACAATATTATTTTAAACATTTTAAATATTTAGCATGGTTTGCATTAACAATCACTGCATTAAGTGTCACGAAAACATGATATTATAAAATCTACATCTCAATATTTACTATACATCATATTATAAAATATTTCACATCCTTTAGTAATATAAATATCCTAAAATCACTTAAAATAAGTGATTGTATAAAAAATACATATATTTTAACAGTAAACATCATATGTTAATATCATGCCTAATATGAAAAAAATAGAAATATTAAGCCTAAGAATCATTTGTTTTATATATTAAAGATTGAGAATATAACCTCAATTATATGATCTTCATTAGGGCAAACTTTCTTATTTATATCTCTCCAATATTTTATTTTTTAATAAATAATCTAAAAATAATCATTTTCTCAATTTATTATCAATTCATGTAATATAACTTAAAATTAATTCATTTAACCTCAAAAGAATAATTTTTTTACTTGAAAATTTCCTCATTCGAGTCTTCCTATCAATTGGAAAAAAATTGTTTTAGAGAGGAAATATGAAAAGTTGAATTTATACCCATCAAAACTATATTTGCAAAGAAAAAAAAATCAGATTCTGTACCAAAATTTCTAACTTTCCCCATTTTTTTCTTCTCCTTCTTCTTCCTTATTCTTCTTTTCCTTCCCTTCTTCTTCATCTCTACCCTTCTCCCTTCTTCTCCTTCTTTTCCTTTCATTCCCATTGATAAGAATAGGAATGTTCAAAAATAAGATTAAAAAAAATCTATTAATTAGTTAATTAATTCATAATTATTATACTTAATTTTTCATATCTATACTTATATATAAAATTATTAATGTTAAATGTAGAAGTTTATAAAATGTGTCTAATTATTTTCAAGATATGTGAAAATGAGAATTTATAGGAAAAAATTTAATGTCACCATTTGCTTTGGGTAATACATAAGAGATTTAGCATGATGCTTTGGGCCATGAGGTCCATGAAGCCATGAAGCTAAAAGACCTTATGGGTCTGGAGAACATGTTACTTTTACTATGTGTTATTTCCTTATTTAAAATTATGTGATCCAAAATATCAGTGCATGCTCACATTATGTGAGGCATGCCTCAGGTTATCTCACTCTAAGGAGTGCCATGATGTCGCGCCTCCATTATGCCCGATTCACTGGATCTGCTGGCACCAACTTTCGGCGATCCCGTCCCTTGCTCACACGTCGAGCTCATGCCATCAGGTTCGCTGGCCAGCTCCGTGCCTCAGATGACTCTTCATTTACGCAGACTCTCCACCAACCCTCCTCCTTCAAACCAACCGCCTTCGGACCCATCTTCAAACCATTGTATTGACATAATTGCCCACCCAGCCTTCATTGCTCGCATTCTCCTCATTTTAGTTATCCATTTTGCCAATGGGGAAGAACATTGTCAAGAAGTGAATTTTTTTCGATGTCACATTTGCTTTAATTTCCAACCTTCAGCAAACCCAGAAGAACATTATCAAGAGGCGAATTCTTCTTTCAATTTATGGTGTCGCACTCCTCGTTTTAGCCTTCCAGTTTTTGTTTCGCCACAAACCAGGAAAGAACATCGTCAAGAGATGAATTCTTTTCAATTCAGACTCCTCGATTACATGCATATCTAGCCTGCCTTTAATATGTAGGCCAAAATCGTAATATGATATGTGAATGTGAATATATATACATGCTTGTGTTTATTTGCAGGTTTGAAAATCTCGTTGGCTCAAGAGGACGACGAATGAAAAAATTGGGTGTCACAATACACCACTCTACATTCAAGAGGGTGTAAAAAAGAACACGTTAGATATTCTTAGACGAAAAGCCAAAATTTGTACACTTAGAAAAAAAGGGAAGGGGGATGAATATATATTGCATTTTATGTCTTCTTCCAGGTCTGAAGGTCTCATCATGCTCAAGAGGGTGCAATGAGATGAAAAATCATGTCAAGACACCACTCACACTTTAAGAATGAGTAAGCCAAAATCGATGCACTCTACATGGGATGATGAGGTCAAAATTACGTCAAATCTTTTAAATTAGAAAAAAAGGGGAGAGTGAAATGAACTAACTTAAGAATGCTAAGTAAGAAAACCTATAGCTAATTTAAAACTAAAAATGTCAAACAAGAAAAAAGGGGGGGAGCCTTTAAAGAAAATTTTGTAAAGAATAGAATATTCATTTAAAATTCAAGTAAAATTTGGGGAAGCAAATATTAAACACACAAATTATAGTAGCGATTCTCTATGGCTTAAATTAAAGTGATAAAGTGAGTTCTCTTTTCTTATAGATTCTCAAAATTAAACAAGCTTTAATTAGAATTTGGGAGGGGGACTAATACTAAACTCATAACAAATTTGCAATACATTTAAAATCTAAGAATGAATCCAAATTAGGTTTAATAACTCTTATACGAATATGAAGGTGATTACTATGCTAACTAATAAGCATGAGTAAGGCTAAAATAATAAACACTGAAATCGGCATAACTTATCAAAAGTGATGTAAATTGAACATAATCAAGTAGAGAGAATTATAAAACTCAACAAGTAAACTAAGTGCAAGTAATATTTTAAACTACAGTCTAAATCAAAATGTCTTCTTCCCCACCGGATCTACAACCCTTTGTACAAGCAGACAGAATACGATACTAAATCAAAATCTACAAAAATCATAGGGCTTCCTTTAATCAAAAATTGAGGGATTTCATTCTAATTATGAATTTTGAAATCAACGAAATCACTAATTAAGTGAAATTATCTAAGTTATAAACACTTGAATTTTCTCGAACATAGAGATTTCAAGTGCGAATTTTAATGTCTGAAAAGGCTGCGTGGGCTAAAGTTGGAATTAAATGAAAAATCTGAAATCAATCTCATAATTCAAACATAAAATTACCTAAAATTATTATACACCCGCATGGGCTCCGACACTACGCTGAATGCTTAAATTCACTACGTTGAATGCTTAAATTATGACTTTGAATTAAATCCGCGTGTAACATTGCCTATCATTATTTGAGAAAAATTATGACTTTTGGGTTGATGTGGCCCTTTTACCAAATATGCTCTACGTATTCTATCTCTGTCATTAACATCATAACTCCAAATCGGCGGACGAAGCCCAGGATCAGCCGGAAGATTATCGATATCAAGATCAACTCGTTCTTTTCTCTTTAAATAACGATCCATTTAGAAATCCTAAATATGATAGTAGAATGCAAATAAAAATAAATCAATAAATAATGGTACACTTTCAACCTTTTAAAAAAAATTCATAATATCTCAAGAATAACAGCACACCTTCGGCCTTTTTAAAATAAAATTAAACCAATAATATTTTTAAAAAAGGCACACCTTCTTTTTAAAATAAAATTAAACTAATAATATCTTTAAAAAAGGCACACCTTCGGCCTGCTTAAAAATAAAAATGCTATTCACATACGTTAATTGATTGTGAAGAATGTTACACTGAAAAATATTATTTAATAGCCTAATCCGTTAATATCACCTGCATAAAGCATATAACTAATGATTAATACATGTGATAAAAAATAACTTTGAATGCCATAATCTAATGCTTGTCATGGGCTTAGAAATTAACTTGAAACTCCTCTAAAACATAAATCTTTGGAAGAAGAAAATATAATTATTTAGGTATATTTCATCAATTTCATCCATTGTGTTATTAAAACTAACAACTTCCTAAAGAACAATTGTCGTGCTTTTAAAATCTACCCAAATAATAGATAATTTTTTTTGTTAAAAAAAGACAAATTATAAAACCAAATGAGCCTTTCGTCAATCTAACAAGCACTTATAAAACATAAATTAAACAACTTATGTACTTTTTATCTTGGTCCTCAATCAATATTTCCTATCTCAGATTATTTGTTCTGAGCATTCAAGAATCCAATTGAAATTTAGTACAATTTCTCTTATAAACACATTCAATCCAGATCCAATGCGAGGATGGCTGAGAAAAATAAAGAAAACCAGTAGAGATTTCATTTTTTTATTTTTTATTTAAAAAGCAAATGACCGCAGTTGAACTCTCAATTGTTCTGGTGCACATACTAGTGCCTAAGAAAAAGGGTATTACTAAGATGTTTTCGAGACATGGATTCATCAAGAAAACAACCAGAATGACACTATCATGATGAATATTAGATACAAACAGATGAATTCAATATGTTTTAACCATATTTAGGCACTCGATAAACTTACTAAACCCTAAGCCCCAACCAGAGGCTCGTGATAATCGCTCTTTTTTAATAAGTCAATCATCCATCGCAAGGAAGAAAAAAAATACATGACATAAATGACAAAAACAAAATCAAAGTTACAAAATCCTAACTAGTAATATAGAAATATAAATAAATATTCATCAAAAAACAAATTTTTTTAAAAAATTAAAAGCTTGAGAAATAAATCTATGTCAAACAAACTGGTGTAAAAGCTTACCTGCAATTTCAAGAAGGACCCTGAGTGTTAGTTGAGCGCCATCTAGAAACCAGTGCATTCAAAACAAAGAGAAAACTCATTTTCCACAAACTAAGAGTTCGGAATAAAAACCAACCTAAATAGGAAGGAATCTGTAAGTTTGGACTCGTGGTGGAAGTGGACCGGCGGGACGGCGGGACGGCGTCGACGATCGAAAATGAGGGAGAATATCCGCTCTTGAGGGTGGGCAAAGTGCGAGTGTGAGAGAGGGGAGATCAGTGGATTGCTGCGGCTAGGTATTGTGACTTGCACATTCATATTTTTGAAGGGGAGAATTTTCGCTCGGGCCATTGAGGGTTTATTTTGGGGAGGGGGTTTAAAGCAAATGTACTAAAATACCCTCACAAGATTTTTTTTTTTCACGGTGGGCAATTGCCCACCCTCGGGTAAGAGCAGATCCGCCCCTGGTTACTACTAATGCTGTGAAAGTTATCATGTGACATTGTTATGATGCATTTTTAATTCCTAAGGTTGTTTGGTTAGAATCAAAAGTAAAGTAAAGTAAATTCAAGAGTTTTAGATTTTTTGACGTTTGGCATCATGTAAAGTAAAATTTCAAAGTGATGTAATGTATTTGAAATTCACGAGATAGTTATATTTTTGTGTATTTAGAATTAGCCCAAATTTGGGCGAATTTCAAATACACCAGCTAATGTAAAGTGTTTCGCCACCATCACGCTCGCCACCGCCGACCACCGAGATAGCACCACCACTACCTAAAACCATCAAAATACTTTACATTACATTTATTTAACCAAACAGAAAAAAATAAACTCATGAATTTATAAAATTATCAACTAAATAACCTAAAGTAATCCAAATACATTGTATTCCTTTTACACTGCATTCCTTTTTCAGCCAACCAAATAGCCTCTAAAACGTATCCATAACATCACTGCATTCTTAGAAGTTCGTGTTACCTTATTTCTACTTGTTTATGCAACTTTGATCAACCAACCCAATTTAAACATATTAAACAATGGTGAAATATATATCAAAATATTTATGTAGTATCATGAACTGAGTTTTAAAACATCTAATTATATCTCTGCAGGCATTAGACACTTTTAACACAGCGGTGATTTCTCCTGTGCATTACGTGATGTTTTCAACTTTTACAATTCTAGCTAACATGATAATGTTCAAGGTGATTAATCACAAGCACCTACTCTTGTTATCTTCTAGTGCTTATTTTTTTAATATTTTATTAAACTTGATCTGGTGTTCAGCTTAAAAATATATATATATACAAGCTGAAAGCACATGATTCATGTCCATTATAACATTATCTCTTGTAGCTTTCCCTGTTACGAGAACTGAATTGCAATCTGTGTTGTGCATGATTTTATCAAATACAATTATCGTTACATTTTTTATGAAAGTAAAGTTGGTTTTAAGTCATTGAATTATAATAATGAAGATGGTAGAACTTCTTGATCTAACTTTTATTTCTTTTGATCACCTTCTTCTAATTTAGGACTGTGACTCACATAATGGAACATAGATTGCAACTGAACTTTGTGGATTCATTACAATACTCTCAGGAGCCTTTCTCCTGCACAAAATAATGGACATGGGTAACACTACCCCATGGAAATCTGAATCCAATGAACCAAATTCATCGAATCACACACAACACTGAACAAAAGAAAAAATGAAAACAAAGAATCACTATATCCATGATTTTGATTTTCTGAAGCTCTTTTCTGAATTCACAAGCCAATGCGCCGATGAGTTTCAGTGGAATTTTACAATTTTGGAAGGGTTCGATTGCTTCAATTATACTATCTTCACAAGTTTCAATTGCAGGAAATCAGTGTTACTGAGAGCAACAATGAGAAGATACAGACACCTTGCAATAATTTTTTTTTTTCTTCTCAATTTTTCTTTTATTTGGGAACCTTAACATTGTTTTAGTTTCCTTTTAGTAAATTCATGTTTGTACTGATAGTTTGATTCAAATTGGGGACTGAATCAAGGTGATTTGTATATATAAGCCCTATTAATTTCTTAGAACAACCGCATGAAAATTATTATTTTTCCTTCTCTTTCCGTCTTTATGTTTGTTATAAGTTTGAAGATTCTTTTTATTAGGTGAGGCTTCAATATAAAAATGATGTTAAAAATATAAGAAGAATTTTTTTAAATAAGTATTAAATAAATACTAATTATAATTTTAAGTACATTTAAAAAAAATTCAGTTTAGGTACGCCTATTGGGTGATCGCCGCCTCTCATCGCTAAGGTGACTTTGATTAACCGATTATCGGGCGAGCTAATCAGAGAGCCGAATAAGGGGGCGACTTTGTTATTTTTTTTTTTTGAAAAGGAGAAGTGTTTTATAAGAGTTGTATTTGCTAGCTTGCAAATATAAACTCAACCGATATCTACTAGCATCAAATTAAAACTACTTTACATAAAGTAGTTATACTACTAAACAAATTACACAAAAAAAGTCATTCATATCATAAGTAAACTCAGTTACAAATATAGAAAGTACAAAACTATAGAAAGAGCCAATCACAAATACATAATACAAATACATCTTTGTATACTATTGCCTACGATGATGTCTATATGCTATCGCAGCACTACGAGTGTAGTAGTCGCAGGTAAAATATGATGACACTGATGGGAGACATCATGTGGTCCTTGATCTTGGCTTGCAACTTCTGAACCCAGCTCTAGCTGCGAGTCTCCTAAAAATCTTATGAAGGTGCAACATCCATATGGTATTTAGACTGAGAGCTCTCCTGAAAAGTGGAAGGCCTGATCAAGATAAGTAGATGGGCGCTCCATATCTCCACTGTAGTCGAATCAATTGTTTTCATGTGACATATGCTCTGTTGTGATTTGCTGGAGCATGTACTAATGTGTGTGTGTAATCTCAAATCATGACATATCTTCTCATATTCTTTATAGCCAACTGGAAGTCTGAGTCACCTGAGCATCCAAAGAAAGGCTGAAAAAATGTCCTTTGTCATTAAGATATGCTCTACCTATATGAAACAAGTTTAAAATATTACTATGAAAATCTGTAGACAGAGTAGCTAAGAAAATTTATAGATTGTAGAATTATCTTAACATATGCTTGCTCGGCAGGTGCCCGGGTAGTATGTCATCGGTGGATCAATAGACGCCTTAAGCAAGTATAACGAAGCCCATGACCTGAACCATAACATGTACTGTTGGAGGGCTTGTTGTACGTTAGCATCCGTGTCATCTACCACGATAATGTGATATCTGCGAGCCTCCCAGGTAGCGATGTGTTGTTGATGGTACTGAACCCAATCAGTATTAGCTTTCCCTCTGTCATCAACTCTTTTGAAGTTGGGATCCATCGGAGCGACATAAATGCGTGGTAAGTGACCAAACTGATGAAGAATTCTATCAAGAAGGTGCCACTCAACCCTCTTCTAGCTGATCAGGGGAACACGTGCTAGCCATACAACCTCGCTAACAAGGCAAATATCAGACAGACGAGCCCTAATCAGAATATCGTACGGCTCCCAAGTCACCTGCATGTTTGAGTGGTTGTTACACAGAATATCGTATGATAAAATTCAGATAAAATATGTCTTAACATTTAAGAGTTGTACCTGGCTCAATAGTAGTCCATCAAGCTCATCCCAAAAAGTTTTGATATTTCCAAAGGGCATCTGCCACACATACCATTCATTTCACCTGAGTAAACTAATTTTCATATGCAAATCAGTTACTTGTAACTCAGTATATTAAAGCAATTGAAAAATAGTTTAGTTTTTTTTACTTGAAACTGATGCTCAGCCCATCAAGATCCTTAAAGTAGGGGACATGTAATGTTGGTCTCCCTACATGAAGTCACCCCAAGACCATCTGAGCAAAAGACAACCACCATGTTGGCCCTCCTTGGTTTGCAGACTCATGCAGCCTCATAGGTGTGTTAACACAATGCCCGAGAATGTACTAAATGTATCTAGATCTTCTAATAAAGAAAGGTACTTCAAGTGCACCTCTGACCCTGAAGTATTTGGAAGTAAGAAACTCCCCAAAAGGAATAGCACATACGCTCATAAATGTCTATTGAAATCCATATCTGTGAGGTATGTGTAGGACTCCCTAAAAAATGTCCAGCGTAGCCATCTATGCGGCATACAGGTCTGAGCATGTGCCTGCCCCATCTGGAATATAGAATGGACTCATGAGAGTCATGATATACTTGTAATGGGGTGCCCAAATCATCGCATAAAGCCAACTCTGCCACCGCTTCCCCTCTCCAACTACATCCAACAATCGGTGGTTCATCTATGAGCAATCCTAAGATCATTACAACATCTTGCAATGCCACAGTCATCTCGCCTATAGCAAAATAAAAAGTGTTGGTCTGGGGAGATCAACGCTCAACTAATGCTGTCAAGAGGTGATGGTCATGTCGAATGTATGACCGCTAACATAATGAAGCCAGATGAGAGGCGCTATGAACCATGGCGTAAGGCCACTAAGCATAAGGAGATGTGAAGTTGCCTCCAAAATAGTACCTTGTAATAGAAAGAAATTGTTGTCAAGCAAGGTGATCAATTAAAAATTTTTGACAAAATGTGCTTGAAAGTAAATTCATACTGAATATGGAATGCGGGTCCTATGTCTGCCATGCAGTGATGGGATGGACCTCTGAGGTGCAGGATCTGCTACATCATCGACCATCTCAGCATGCCTCATCTGCCGACATCTAGTCGGCCTGGAAGACTCCTCGGCCATCATACCTGTGACAAAAAAACAAAATGGGACAATGTTAGAAGTAAGTAATATTAAAATTGTGCAAAAGTATGAAAGAAATATACAAATCCCTAGAGCTTATGTACATGGTATTTTGCCACACTATCCATACTAACCTTCTACTAGTAGGGTTATGTGGGCACAATGTCCGAATGATCAACTGATTTGCATAAACCGCATACGAGTGTTCTGTACTGCACTCTCGTCCATTGTGTTATTATATCTACTTGATCGTGGCCTACCTGATCATACTTTAATAGTTGGTGGCAGCAAATGATAGAATCCCTGCTCCGCATCAAAGTCTGACTAGTTATTTTGATCTAGCAGAACATGAAAGTTCACGGAGTATGTACGCCCATACATTTCCATGGCATAATACCTTGACACATAAGCCAAATGATTCAATCTCCAATGGACTAAAGCTGTTATGGAATGACCACATGGCATGTGATAAATTAGTGTTCAAGAACAGCTACATGAACTAAACTGCTCAACTGTGAAGTCAACTCTGAAGGATTGACAACCCATGTCAAACACTTGCACGTCATTAGCATTAATATTGATCGGTTGTGGATGGCCTCACGCCAATGCCGAAAGCACTTGCGTTTCTAAGAGAGAATGTGAATTCATCAATTGGTTCCCCTGAATCCATGATACTTGCTCTCTTATAAAATAAACCCATGATGTTATAGAAAACATCAGTGATCAGTGCTTGAATTGGTACTCCCTCTGCCCGATTGAGAACTCCATTGAAACATTCAGATGCATTTGTCATCATAGTACCATATCGCTTATTGTCATCATGAACCAATGACCACTTGCACATATCACACTCTATTAACCACTGGTATGCTTTAGGTTTGATTTTCTTTATGTATGTCATGTGACGGTTGAATATTTTGATGTCATCCGTGCTGCCAGACATGTACATTTTCTTACATAGAAATTCAACATCCGTAATACCCATTATTCGCACTACTTTTTTGAAGTTCTTCCGCAGATGCCTTAAGCAATGATGATGTGCAGCCCATGGGAATACATCTCGAAACAGTACCAAACTCGCATGCCGAGATAATACATCGCTTTCTTGAAACAATAGGCAACAACTATTATATGCACATAATGAACCAAAGCTAGGACTCATTATTTTCAGATTCAACTATAGCAAAAGCAAGCATAAATAATCCATTGTTGGCATCAATACCAATAACTGTGAGTAACGTATCATGATATTTTCCTAGCATGAATGTTCATCCATGCTCGAACAGATATTTTCAACATGATATTGATGGTCCAAATGCCCAAAACAATCTCTGAAACCTGCATGTATTTCAAGATAAAATTCTGTAAATAGTTCCTGACAAAATAAAACATAATGAATCCATGAATAGGCCAAGAGAGCGGTATGAGTCTTCCCAACTACCAAATATTGCTCTGGTACTCTTACGCCGCGCATCCCAAGCCTTCATGTAAGACACTTTAATATTAAATTTCAATTCCATTCTTCCAATGATCTCCCTTGGTTTCAAGTCTATCTGAGATCACATAACTAGTATTATGAAAAAACTAATGAACTTAGAAGTGCATTGACGATGTCCAGAACCATTGATAGTGTTGATGCATATGTGCGGTTCTAACATTGATATCCTCCAAGCACCTCCCAACCATTTGCTCCTGCTACAGTGCATGTGCCATTGGCAAGATCTGTTAGGATTGTTATATTGTGCATATATAACAGTAAAATTCTTTTGATTCGAAGTGATGGTAAGAAACTGAACATTACTGAGTATTGACCAACCAGTTACTGCAAATTGAAGCTCCTAATTTGAGAAACACATACCTTCATATGGCTCAACTGGAACTTCGATGTCATCTGAAAAACTTGAACTATCAGATGGACCATCAAACACAATGTCTGCATCCCAATCTTTTGTGATTTGGCATGTGCGGACAAAGTCATTATTGTATATCATAGTATCATCATTTGAAGAATTCGGATTGAATGATTCCAATTAAGATCATTACCAATATTGGTGTCACATAAATTGGTATTACCAAGGAAAGAACCCTCTTCAGCATCGCTATCATCATCATATAGTACTCTAGATGCACTAGGTTGCTCATGCAATCGTGTTTCAACATGCAGTTGAGTTCTATGTCAACAAAGTCAAAATCCTTAAAAAAATAAAAAATTGGATGAACCATAAAATGAAAACACTAACATTGTTGTTGAGGTAATTGCTAACCTTACTTCTGAGTCGTCATAGTAGTGTTGTGGTACAGCAGCTGTTGACAAAATGAAATCATGTGCGTAATCAGATGGAACATTATGCTGCATGAGATTAGTATCAGTTGCAACTAAAGCAATACATTGTGGCTTGACTTCCACATAAAGAACTAATGTCTGACAAGAAGCTTCATCCAAAGATAGTCTTCGGACTTCATCGTAGATGCTATGCATCCACGAATAAGAAAATGACACGTTAGCTCCACTGAAGTTATCATCATAATGTAGAGATCTAAGCACTTTTCGCTTTTGGGTCTTCTAAGTTTGCATGGCAGACTCACATTGGATGATTTTGCCATAATAACTTGAAATAAAGCGATCATCAATGATCGGTTGTTCATAGAAGAGGATCAAGGAAATGAGCTCGAC
This sequence comes from Cymbidium sinense, assembly GCA_021442155.1. Taxonomy (NCBI): domain Eukaryota; kingdom Viridiplantae; phylum Streptophyta; class Magnoliopsida; order Asparagales; family Orchidaceae; genus Cymbidium; species Cymbidium sinense. The sequence goes on from CM038219.1 coordinate 171,981,412, forward strand.
TTATCTTAATATATGCTGAACCAACCTATAGTGTTGAATGAACAAAATACAAAACCGATATTTCACTAATCTCAAAAATTATCTGCTCAATTTTTAGCGTATCCTAAAATATTTTTCAAACTCATCACTCATCAAATTTATTGCATCACAAAAATTAACTCAATTTCTAACGCATCCTAAAAATTAACTCATCACTCATCAAAATCATCACAAAAATCCTAACAGAGAAAGAAAAACTTCAACCTTACTCATTCTCTAGATTCGAAGCACATACACAATCACCAAATCAAATATTAACTTCCTCCTTTTACACCACCCAAAAAATGGAATACTAGGGAAACCGAAAATATACCTTGCGGGACAGGTCGTGCGAGCAGGAGCCAAGCTTAAGGAGCTAGAGCCGAGAGTCCTACTTGAACTTTCAATGCGCAGTGGAGCTGGGACTTGGTGGTGGAGCCGGAATCTGAAGGTGGAACCGAGACCGAGCGATTCGCGTGAGAAGAACTCTATCATCGGGTCGTTGAGGTCGAAAGAAAAGTTGTGCCTCTACCACCCGCGCGTGAATTATTTAGGGTAGTATAATTAGTTATTGCTTTACTTAAAGCCAATTGACCGATTATCAGCGACTAATGGCCAGCCTTTAAGTGGGCGGCGGCTCACCTCGATGAGGTGGTTATTACGCCCTTATGGCGTATACCCAAATTTTTTTTATATGTTCTTAAAATTATAATTAGTATTTATTTAATACTTATTTTAAAAAATTCTTCAAAATATATAGACTTGACATAGCACCCAATGATGTTTTCGAGGAGCCTCTCTTATGATATTGGGAACCAAGGGGTCTATTTAGGGTAATTATAACTTTCTTTAAAATAGTTATATAATCATATAATTGTTTTGAAAATGATATTAACGGTACTATAATAAATCTGGTTGTAAAGTAATTTATCATTTCAAAATTTTTTGAAAAATAACAAAAATTATAACTTAAAGTATGATAGCTATGGAAAGCAAAAGTGTTAAAGGCAACAAATGATTTTTTAGAGTTTTTTTGTTTTTTTTCGTGAGAATGATGAGCAATGAAATGTAAATAATAAGATTATTATAATTAATATGTTTGAACCGATGAGTGGCCTCAGCTATAAGAGCAACCATTATGATCAACCATCTACCACTGAGGGTTACCCCAACTATATCTAGGGCTTGTTTGTTGTAAATTTTTTTTATAAAGATGATTGTAAATTTGTGATGGAAAAAAATAAATTTTTTAAAATTATTATACATATTATAAATATTATATTTTTTAATAAAAATTAAATCTCAATTTCCTTATATATATATATTTTAAAAATAATTTTTCATTATAAAATTTGAAAAATATATAAAAAATGGAAAAAATAGTATTGAAATAAAAGTGTGGCATTTTTTTTTTAAATAAAGCATCCAAAAGACCAAGTCTTTTAGGACAATTTCACCTTTTTGAAAAAATAATTGCACTGTATGAAAAAGTAATTGCAGAGGTGTTGTAGATGAATATATTGTTTAAAAAATTGTTATGAGGCCTACCATTTTTTTTTTCAAAAAGTAAAATCATAGCTTTCTAGCGACTACCATAGAGAGCAAAGTTAGGTTAAAAAAATACAATTTTCTTATCACAGATTCTTCAAAATATAGGCGAAACGTAGTATCACAAATCGCACTATAATGCATTGCTATACCACACCACTACGCCAAATGCACCCAAAGTCAAATAAATCTTAGAATTAGTCAATACAACAATCAAAACAGCCCGACTCTTTCCACCATCTTTCAGTCAAACAATTTATATCAAATATACTTTTTAATTTAAAATTAGATGAAAAATACAAAATATGAGACCTGCAACATTTAAAGAGTGTATCACTCTAGTCAGAAGCCACTCATTAAACCAGTAATCATATGCAATACAAATAAGATTATTTCATTAATAATAGGACTTTAGCATTGCAAGAGATTAGAGTATCATTAGATGAGCTACCTCATTTTTTTTTTGTGCCCACCTCCATCGATTTATTTACATCAATTATTAATATTTATATTAACATGAATTAATATGAATAAAGTATAAATCTATTAAAATAAACTTACATTAATTAATAATGTGCTAATACAAGAATGATTTGGGAATGGGAAATGATGAACTTTAAGAAATGGATTAAGAATCATGTGAAGACTTTCTTGTATAATTTCTTACCTCCTCTTCATTTATCTTAAAGTCTATCAGTTTTTTTTTTATAAGATCTTCTCAAGGAAGTCCATCTTAAGGGAGCGGTGACAGGACGTCCCTCATGATGAGGCTGGCGGTTATATTCCTCACTGGATATTTAAACTTCAAACGGTCTTCTCTTCATCCCTTACCCTTTCCTCTTTCTTCAAAATCAAGATTGTTCTTGTTGGCTTACGTCCAAAGATCCATCTCAGTCCAGAAGGATGCTCCCATCGCCTCCCACGCTTCTTGATGACCCTCTTTATGACTTCATCTCTCTAGTTAAGACCTTCCCGAGAGCTTTGCCAGTTCTTTCTGAAGTATCTTCTCTTCATCCCAGAATGATGAAGTCCGCTTCACTGAATATGGAGTTAACCGGATTCTCAATCTCTATGCTAAATGTAGTTCCTTTGGATCATGCATGTAAGATGTTTGATGAGATGAGAAATGCTCTCAATTGGACAATTCTTCATACTGTGTTGCGGTCAAAATGAATCAACACTTAGCCTCTTCTCTTGCATGCTAGTGGATGGAGTGTTGCCCAATTGCTTTACTTTGGCGACGATTTTCAAGTGTTGCGTGAAGAAGAAGAACAACCTTGAAGTGGTAAAAGCATTCATGGATGGATACTTAGGAATGGAATTGAAAAGAACATTGTGCTGCAGAACTCAATTCTTGATTTCTATGCAAAGAGTAAATCATTTGGGTATGCGACAATGATTTTTGATGAGAGGGATCTTGTTTCATGGAATGTTATGATTGCTATTCATTTAAAGTTGGGTGATATGAATGGTGCATTGGAGTTATTTAGGGCGTCACCTTCTAAGGATGTTTCAAGTTGGAACACTTTCATAAGTGGGCAAATGCGAATAACACCTTGCACTTGTACATCTCATGGCGAACATCGGTCCTTTAATCACTATACTCTCTATAACCTTAGTGTTAGCTAAGTTAGATCTACTGGATATGGGAAAGCATACACAACAAGTTCTTGAGACTTGGATTCGAATGATTCATTCATCAAGAATTCCCCGGTAAATATGTATTGCAAGTGTGGTAAGATGGAAACTTCCATGACCATATTCGTGACGAGTTCAAAACGAGATCTCAAGTTGCAACAACATTCATGGAACGTCTGGCAAACATGATTTCATGGAGTACTGTGATCGATGGGTTTGTCCAGAATGGAACGATCGAAGCTCTAATGCTATTTTGCAGGATGCTACATGAAGGTGTACCAATTCATCCGTATACTCTCACTAGCATTGCTTTGACATGTGCTGATGCAAGAATCCTTGAACAAGGAAGGAAAATACATGCTTTCATTGAGAAATTAGGTCATGGATTTGATGTCTTTTTATCATCAGCAGTAATTGACATGTATGCTAAATGTGGGAGTGGATGATGCCAGGAAAATCTTTGAAAGCATGGATTGTAAGAATGTCATCTTTGGACAGTGATGATAGGTTCCTATGCCTTACATGGAGAAGGGAGAGAGGCTATCAAGGTTTTTGAAATGTTGTTGTAGAAGAAGATCATGCCTAATGAGATTAGCTTTACAGGTCTATTGTCTGCTTTTAGCCATGAGGCTTTGATTGTGGAAGGCTATAAATATTTCAAGTTGATGCAGAAGGATTATGGAACAATTCCTACAATTGAGCACTTGACTTGCATGGTCGATCTCTCGACGTCGTCTTCGATGAGGAGAATTTCATTTGCAAATATAATCTGAGACATCATAGTGTTGCCTAGAAGTCATTGATATTAGCTTGTCGAGTTCATGGCGACATCGTAATAGCAAGATGGGCTTCCGAGCAACTAGTTCGAATTGAACCAGGAGAAGCTGGATCTTATGTTCTTATATCTGGTATTTATGACATTAAAAGAGAGTGGGAAGAGGCCTCAAGGTTGTGGAATGTGATGAAAAGCAAAGGGGTGAAGAAACAACCAGGTTGTTCTTGGATTCAGATCAAGGACAAGATCCACTCCTTTGTTGCTGGAGAAAAATCACATCCTGAATCTTCCAAGTTATTCTTGTGCTTGGAGAAGTTGGGAGATTTAAAGGAGTTGGGTTGTTCAACTGAGACTGATTTGGTTCTTCGCGGCTTTGAGGAAGAAGAAAGAGAGGTGGTTCAATAAGTCCATAATGAGAAGATAGCAATTGCATTATGGCATCATCAGCTTCTCAAATGGATTGAGTACCTCTGAGGATCATGAAAAATCTTCAGCATAAGACACTAACTCACAAGAAGAAGAGGAGGAGATAGGGTACCAAACAGATGTGAAGAACTGGTGAGAATTCTCCCCTCATTGAAGCATTTTGAGCTGACCATGGCTTCTCAGACTTAGTTCAGTGCACATTAGTCTCTAATCTGTGATAGTAGAGCTCATTCAATAAAAAGACTACTTCAAGAGATCTCCATGAGAGTTGATAGTCACATGCATGACCAAAAGAGTGTCAACGCTTGAAAAGTTTCATTGAAGATCTCATTAAGATGGGAAGCTCAAAGAATTTATGGCACCTGAAGCCAATTGTAGAAGACAGGGGAAGCTCCATGCTGAGGAGATAAACAATGAAACCATTCATGTGCATGCTATTCACATTGCAGGCATAGTTCCTGCAATTCTCGGAGGAGACGGGCTAAAGGCTTCTCGTCAATTGAGCCTCTAATGACTCCGGTCGAGAGAGTTGAGTTTGGTAAACTAAGCTAGGCCAACAATGTTAGCCAACCACCAATTGTTTTTGCTAATGAAGATCTACCTGCCAAGGGGAACCCCTACAATGATGAAGTCGTGGTTACGTCACTGATTGTGAATTATCAAATTGTCAATATCCATGTAAATACAGGAGTTTATTAAGATTTTTTATTTAAAAGCATGTTTTAATAAAATAGGTTTGTATGACTCCCACTTAGTCCCAACTCAAGTCCATTATATGGTTTGTCTTTAGGGAATGCAAGAATACTTGCAGTTTTAAATCATTGCCCGTTACCTTGGGAAGAGGTAAGAAGCAATTCACTGAAATTGTGGATTTTGTAGTTGTAGATGCCTTAGCTACGTACAACGCCATCTTTAACCATCCCTTGTTGACCTTCAAGGCGATTGTATCTACTTAACATGTTGTTCAAATTTCAAGTGAAGTTATAACTATTCATAATGACTTGTTGCAATCTAAGGCCTGCTACTTGAAGGCCATTAGTAATGTCCAGGAGGAGATCCTGCAGCTAGATGTGAAGAAAGGAAGTAGTCTGGAGGCTACCAGAGATGTAGAAGAGGTTGTTATTGAAAAAGGAGAAGTTGGAAAAACTTTTAGAGTCAGTGCTTCCTTTAACATTGAATTGAAAGGCGAGTTGATTTCAACTCTCAAGGAGCATAGGGATCTATTTGTCTTGTCAGGAGACAAGATACTAGGTGTCAACATTGATGTCATCTATCAAGCAATGTAGATCTAAAGGCCAAGTCATCAAGAAAATTCAACCTACATATATTGGAGCTCATTCGAAAAGAAGTGAAGAAATTATTTGATGCTGGCTTTATCAAAGAAGTGCAATACCCTAATTGGCTCTCCAACATCATCATGGTGATGAAGTCTCATGATAAGTAGAGAAGGTGAATTGACTTCACCAACCTCAACTCTACTCGCCCAAAAGATAGCTATCCTCTGCCATGGATTAGCGCTTTGATGGATTTCTCCATGGACTACTTGATGACGAGCTTTCAGGACAAATTTTCAAACTATATCCAAATAAATATGGATCTTGTATATAGCAAGAAAATTGTATTTATAACTAAGGATAGAGTATGTTGTTATAATACAATGCCCTTTGGGCTTAAAAATACATGCACTACTTATCAGCAACTCATTGATGTAATCTTCAAAAAGAAAAAATAAAAAAAATATTGAACTGTATACTAATGATTTACTAATTAAAAGTGAGTCATCAATAGAGCATATTGAAAACCTGAAGGAGATGTTCAACACCTTGAGGCAATTCAACATGAAGCTCAATCCACACAAATGCACTTTTGGAGCTGGGTTTGGCAAATCCCTTGGTTATCTTCTCACTTCAGAAGATATTAAGGTTTAATCGAAGAAAGTAAAGGCAATTCAATAAATGTTGCTCCCAAGAACATCAAATGGATAGAATCAAATGTTGATAGGGCGAATTGTCAGCTTAAGTAGTTTCCCCTCAAAGTCTAGAGATAGATGTTTAGTTTTCTTTAAAATATTAAGAAGATCAAAACAATTCACCACAACAAAGGAGTGAGAGTAAGCATTTGCTTAATTAGAGAAACTCTTATCATCTCCACCTCTATTACAAAGCCTTATGATAAGGGAACAACAATTCATGTATCATGGTGTTAGGAGGAAAGAGATAAGTTCAACTTTACTACGAGTAGAAAATAATAAATAGTTTTCAATTTATCATGTCAGCATATCCCTATGGAGGAGAATCAGTTCACTGATTTATTATCAAAATTGGGAAATCTTGATGTAAGACCAATCCCTAAATTAATTGGTCCAACTATTGAAGAGTCAGAAGTAATGGAGGTTGATTCAAAGGTAAAATCATGTTAGGAGAATCATTTTATTGAATATCTCAAGACTAGCATCATATCTTCTGGTGTCTCAGACCCATGGAGGTTCAAAAGCAAAGAAACATAGTATTTGCTTATTGATGAAGAATTATTCCAAATATTAGTCTCATATTTATATCTTCATTGTGTCAAAAAGATATAGTCGTGGGTGTACTAAAGCATGTTCATTCTATTGAATGTGATAGTTATTCAAGGGGCAATACTTTGGGAAATCGAGTCCTGAGGCAAGGCTATTTATGGGTACACTCTGCAAAGATGTAGAAAAATTTTCAAATGTTGTAAACCATTTCAAAAATTTCCTCCAATACAGCTCAAACTTATTATCAACCCATGAGCAGTTGTTGTTTGGGGAATGAATCTTCTTGGTTCTTTCCCACCTTTAAAAGGTCAAAGAAAGTATATCTTGGTAATGATTGACTACTTCATCAAGTGGATAGAAGCCAAGACACTAGCCAAAATCAATGTTGAAGTCAATCGTAACTTCATTTAAACAGACATCATATTCAGGTATGGACTACCTATAATTATCATAATTAATAATGACACTTAGTTTAAAGATCAAAAGGTGAAAGATTTTTGTCAAAGCTAAAAACTTTGCCTCAAAATTGCTTCACTTTATCAGCAAAAATAAAAGGCCAAGTAGAAGCAACTAACAAGCTCATCCTTAATCTCTTAAGAAAAAAAATAGAATGCACAAAAAGCAAATGGATTGAAGTACATCTATCAGTATTATGGGCATTAAGGACTACTCTATCTACTGCTACTAACAAACACCAATTATTCTTTCTCATGAAGCAGAAATAGTGTTGTGATAGAGTATAATTTGTACACTTAGAGAGTAGTGGTTGCATTAGACTTTAAAGAATCAAATTTTGAATAATGGAAAGAAACTAATGATGAGAGGATGCAGATAGCCTTGAATATTTTCAAGGAAATGTGAACGAAATCATTAATGAAATAAAAAAGTCAAATGAAGAGTCATCATATTCTACAACACAAAGGTCATGAAGAAGTAATTCCAACTTAACGACTTGGTACTTAAGAAAGCAAACTTGACAGCTTGTAGTATGGAATTCGGCAAGCTAAAGCAGATACAAATGGGGTCTTACATTATCAAGGATCAAGTCAGAGCAAAAACATACAAGCTATACATGCTGGAAAGAAGTCTCGCACATGAAGTGGTGATGACCTCATGATATTTTATCCTTAAACTCTCTACCCTTTTTCTTTTTTTGAAATTGTAACACTCGAGAAATTCGCTCAAACAAGTGCAATATCATGAAAGAAACAAAAGTGCAAGAAATTCTTGTTAAATCTTCAAAAAATCTTTTTTCTCTTAATTAATAGAGATGAAATAGAGCAAAATGAACTAAACTTAAAAATCACTAGACTTCTCCTAATAAAAAGTAAAAAATATTGGAATCCCCAAAGTTCTAGGTCAAAAGCCACCCATCTAATCCTAAAGAGAATTGAAGTCCCACAGAGAAGAATAGTCAGCACTTAACAAAGTTAATAAATTCTATTTCTCGTTAAAATTGTTAAAGAAAAGGATATTTGATGATTGGCTTTATGAAATGAAAAAAAAATAAAAAAATAAGAGGATGAAAAGTAATAATAAAACTTTCTAATTGAAGATTTGAATCTTCATGATTCAAAAAAATTATAGCATTGATTCAAGGTAAAGAATGAAAACTCAAAATATGGGAAAATCTCATCAACCATATGAATTCAATTGGAAGATGAGCAAGTTCATTTTTTACATTAGCTTATATTATTAGAATAATCAAATAATTATGCAAGTCATAATTCATGAATACTTATTTCTAGATGGGGATTCATCAATTTAATTATTTTCCAACTCAACAGTACAACTATTCGTCAATTCTTCAACCCATAAATTCGACAATTGACAATTAGCAATTCAACAATTCAGCAACATGTCAATTTAGAAATTATTTGTGGACTTATTCTATTGAAACTATTCAATTAAGGATAGGTGTAGTTTTATTATTATTTATTTTATTAAGTTGACTTCACGAGATTTCCTTCAACTAATTATATAGAGAATTCTCAATAAGGGTCATCCTTTCTCGGAGGAGTTCACCTCTCTGCTCAAAATCTCTTTAACGTTCAAGCATCGAAAATCCCTTAAGCTTTTGTTTCAATGTCCTTCTAGGCCATAGATTTAGCCGAAAAAGCAACACTCCCCCCTCCACGACCAAGATCTACATTGAGTAGCGAGTGAGTCTCTTTAAAGATGAGTCTAAATATTAGCCTCTTGTGATTGTCATAAGATAAGCATATAGTCAAACAAAAGCACATTAAAGGTGATGATCTAACCATAAGACTAACTAGGGGCAATAATAAGTTTAAGACTAAAATTGAAAGACTACATCAATTATAGTGGCTTTCTAAAACTATTGTAATTTTACATTCAACAATTATTGAAGTTTAAACAAGAAGTTTTTTATCTTCAACCAAAAAGAGTTGCACTGAGGCGGTATTATTGTTAATCATATCTTATCTAGCGCCATCGAAATATGCAAGTCATCAAGACATAATTATTATGAAACCATAATTTAATAATTACTGGGATTCATTTATGAAGAAACAAGAACAATGAAAAAAGGAAAAAAAAAAGCATAAATGGTAATGGTGAATCAAAATAATCCAGCTATATCATTATACTCAAAAGTTGATGAAGCTACACATGTCAACCAGAACATAAAAGGTTTCATAGTGGTTGATGATCATTGAGACAATGATGGTGTCATCAGATTTGTTCCAAAACAACACCAAATCGTTATCAAAATAGGTGAGAAGAGTAGAAGAAGAATTAAAAGGCATGCACCTTGTACTTTGTTTATCTTCTCAAACTTTATTGTCCAGTGCTAAGGGGGTAAATGAGCCGAGCTTTAACATTTGGGCCAACTACAAATTTTTGTAAACATTGTTATACAACTAACATGAGAAAAGCAACCTTTGAAAAGCTATTGTGAGTGTTAATAATATTTTTTTAAAAAAAATTCAATTACCTTTTTGATAGCCACCACTTTAAGAGCTTTAATTTTTTAAAAACAACTTTTAACTATAAAATTTCTAAAAAATAGCCAAAAATCTAGTAGTCAATTACAACTATGCTTGCTTTCTAAAAAGCAAAACAACGAGAAAGCTGCCCAAAATGCACCCTATGTTGTCACTTAATCCAATAATTATCTAATTACTAATGACCCCTCAATTCATGACTAAAAAGTAATGTATCAACTTTTATAAGAGAGTTAGGAACCCACTTTTGGCCCCTCATGAGGCTTATCTTATCAAGTCTTTTCTCTCTCCTTATGTAGGGCATCATCATTTGCTAACCTATCCTACATGACTGACCTTTCAAAAAATTTTATTTTATTTTCAACAATATTATTTTAAACATTTTTAAATATTTAGCATGGTTTGCACCTATTAACAATCACACAACATCAAGTGTCACAAAAACATGATATTATAAAATCTACATCTCAATATTTACTATACAACATATTATAAAATATTTCACATCCTTTAGTAATATAAATATCCTAAAATCACTTAAAATAAGTGATTGTATAAAAAATACATATATTTTAATAGTAAACATCATATGCTAATATTATGCCTAATATGAAAAAAATAGAAATATTAAGCCTAAGAATCATTTGTTTTATATATTAAAGATTGAGAATATAACATCAATTATATGATCTTCATTGGGGCAAACTTTCTTATTTATATCTCCTCAATATTTAATTTTTATAAATAATCTAAAAATAATCATTTTCACAATTTATTATCAATTCATGTAATATAACTTAAAATTAAATCATTTAACCTCAAAAGAATATTTTTTTTTCTTGAAAATTTCCTCCTCATTCGAGTCTTTGAAGCCTATAAATTGGAAATCAAATTGTTTTAGAGAGGAAATATGAAAAGTTGAATTTATACCCATCAAAACTATATTTGCAAAGAAAAAAAAATTTAGATTCCGTACCAAAATTTCTAACTTTCCCCATTTTTTCTTCTCCTCCTCTTCTTCCTTTATTCTTCTTTTCCTTCCCCTTCTCTTCTTCTTCTCTACCCTTCTCCTCCTCCTTCTCTTCTCCTTCTTCTCCTTTCATTCCCATTGATAAGGATAGGAATGTTAAAAAAACAAGATTAAAAAGAAATATTCTATTAATTAGTTAATTAATTCATAATTATTATACTTAATTTTTCATATTGATACTTCTATATATCAAAATAATTAATATTAAATGTAGAAGTTTATAAAAATGTGTCTAATTATTTTCACAATATGTGAAAAATGAGATGTAATTTATAGGAGAAAATTTAATGTCACCATTTTAATTTGCTTTGGGTAATAAAGAAGAGATTTAGCATGATGCTTGATGGGCCATGAGGTCCATGAAGCCATGAAACTAAAAAAGGCCTTATGGGTCTTTAAGGAACCATACTTGATTACTTACTTGCTTATATTTTCTTGTTTAAAATTGTGCAAACCAAAATATCCTAATAGCGCTTATGCCTCACATAATGTGAGGCATGCCTCAGGAGCCCCATTATCTCAATTTCTGTAAGGAGTGCACATTTAGATCTATTATTTTTAAAAATTAAATATATAATTTACTCATCTAAATAAATCACACATCCTAACATAGATACAACTTATATTGGGAAAAACATTACCCAATTCTTTTTAAAATTAAATATAAAATTTACTCATCTAAATAAATCACACATCCTAACACAAATGCAAGAAATGTAAGCCCACCATTTTTAATGTTCATCTTTTGATATTGAATAATTGAAGTAGAAGAGAAAAACTTATATATTAAACTTATTTTAAGTTGTTATATCATTAGTTTTTACATTAATATCATATATTACTTTGATATTTGTGTAATACTTCTTACTTCATAATTTCATATCAAGACATTAATGTTACTTGATACTTTGCGCAATTTATTAATTCCTACTATATTAAGATGTTAATGTGTTATATTTTTAATATATTAATAAGCTAGGGTATTAATATATTACTTCTTGCTTTGTACTTTGGTGTGTATACAACTTCTTACTTTACACAATTTATTAATTATGAGGCTTACACCTGAAAAAGCATTGAGGCTTACACCTCGCCACACCAACAAAAAAATGGCTCAATACTTGATTGTGCAATTTTAAGCATTGTGTTATTTATTTTAAAATGAAAAGAATATTATAAAAAATATATATATTATTTATTTATTTACTTATTGATTTCGAGCCTAAACGATGAGTACGGACAAACAAAGGTTTATTCATGTTCAACTCGAACAATTTATTTGTGTTTGGTTCCCTTAATAAATGTATTGAACACGAGTTATCCATGAATAAGAAGCTTTTTTGACAGCCCTACAAGTAGTTTTAACACTAATTCCATTAGTGATGGTTCCATCATCTCAATTATTTTTATTCCTACCTTGAGCTAAACAATGGATTGCACTTATGTTGGTTATTTCTCAGCTCAACAAGAGTTTGTCCTTTCCTTGGTTGCCTATTGGCTCCATTGCAAATCATGAATTCTTTGACATGGTTCTCCTTGATAAGCTTCTTGATAAAGAGATTTTGTCATGTGACACTCCTCGATGTCCTACCACCAATCATAATGTCATAAAAATTGAGACATTTTCATAGGGATTGAATGCCATAAGCATACACAAGCACTTTAAATACTTCCTCTAGATTGTTGACATCGGTGGCAAGAGGTTAGCTCAAATGAAGTAAAGAGACATCATAAAATCATATTTGTAAGTGATAAAGTCAATCTCCTATGCTCGAAGTGATAAGGCCTATATTAGAGACTTAAATCCATCATCATTTATTTCTAAAGATGAGAGTCTAAAAATAAACTATTCTAGGATTTCATCTTCTTTTCCTTGATGAAGTGAGGAAAAAATGGTAGTTTGGTCAGATTATCAAAGAAACTATTCAATGCTAATGAATTTAGAGGCCGTTTGAAGGATATATCCATGGTATCAAAAGAAATCTTAGTAATTAAAAACTTGATCGAGTTACAACCAACTCTTAAACCATTACATGTTGTATGGATTTATTGAGTTTTACCATGTGTCGAAGCACAGAGAGAACTCCACTAGACCAAGCTTGCTCTATTTTGAGTTATAGCAAGGAGAAGTATAGTGAGATAGAATGCATAAGAAAGTGATGTTTCAATAAATTATAAGTAGAAGAGACAAAAGGAGCTAGCTCGAGCCAATAGTGAGAAAATAAATGGATGAAATAGGTGGGATTTTGGTCAAGACAAACACCCTTTTCTCATGCGTGTTGCTCATGTGACCAAAGCCATTTCTAATTCAAGATGGGTTAATATTTATAGGCACGTGTGTATCTTAGTGTTTATTGATAATTGATTCTCCAAGAAATTTAAGCGAATCATGATAATTTTTGCAATCATGTGCGAATTCTGATGTTGATGATCAATTGAGAGTGATTGTGCTTGGGTCTACTAAGCGACAACAATAAATAGGATGATCGGATTAAAAATGTTGGAAAATATGGTTAATATTTCTACAATTTGTCATCTTTAAGTAGCCTTAATTGGCTATTGGAGTGAAGGACACCGGTTAAAAGTAGCCTGAGGAATTCATTAGAGGACTTGAGTAGCAGTAGAGGTAAAGCAATTTCAAAGAAAATTAAGAGTTGTTCAACCTGAGATCGCTTGAAAAGACTCTCTTAGAGCCAAGCCTAAGAATTCTCATAAAGAGAATCTAAATCTAGTAATGCTAGAATTTGAATTCCAACACATGATTTTGAAAAATTACAGCTAGTGAGTCCAAATTCTATCTATGTAGGAGAAAAGTCCCCTCCCTATCCAGCTTTCTACCCTAAACATAATAATACACATATTTTATAAAATTTTCAGGTCATCAAATTGGCCAATCAAATCATTCATCTTGAACTTCACTATAGAAATAATATGATACTAAATTTCATGAAATTATATGATGATTTGATCATGCATCAAACATCAAATATATAGAAGTAATACTAGTCGACAAATTATAAATTAAAACAAGTAATTCATTAATTTCATGGAATTAATTTTTTTTAGCATGTAAAAAATACCTTAAACAATTTCAATGAATTTATTTTAAAAAAATTATGTAGTGATGTTTTTAGTGATGATGTTATAAGTTGTCTATTTACTCATCAAGTTTAATCAATGGCCATATCTTTCTAAGAAATTATTGACCTAGATCACAAATTATTCTTAGTTTGTAATAAACATTAACATTATCGATCTTGCATTCCAAGCTTCTAGCATAAAAAACTAATAATGTAGTGTACAAAAGTGTTATATAATTCAATGACATTCGTGCATTAGAACATGTTATTTCATTCAATTTAATATCTTTATTTCATTTGACATTGGAGAGTAAAAAATTTGTTTCGACTGAAGTACTTTGTTTCTGATTATTAGAAATTCTTTTAACAATTGAATATAAGTTTTCCTATTGTACTTTATTACTCTCAAGTTCTACTGTACATTTTTAGTATTGTTTTACTATCAAAGCCAAGTTTAATATAAGTAAAAAATAAAATAAAATTTTAAAAGGCAACTCTAATAATATGATAATTAGCAATGAATGTTTTCTTTTGAAATTGTTGATAGACATCACAATTGATTCAATATAATCCCAATACTTGCAAGATATTTTATATTATTTATAGTAGAATTTATTTTTAACAAATTGTCTAGTCCCCTATACCTTCAAGTGTAGAATAATACCATAATCTAATGTTCGATTTCCAACTTTTTAAAATCTTTAAAGATAGTATAGATCATCTGATATCTTCATGGTTTCTGAGGGTAGGGATTATTTTCAATACTCCATGGCTCATCAGCTGCCTTGTAATCATCTAGATGTTTTCAAGAATGGTTCCATAGGAAGCATTTTTTTGAGTAAATAATTTCATCTTCAAGATCTTCATTGTTTTGGTTTCTTAGAATTAGAAGAACTAGAGGATCCATTGGTTAGAGGTTCCAAGTATTAAGATCCATATAGCGGGTTAGAACGGCAAAAAATAATAAGAAATTTACCCTACTCAAAAAATAAAATAATAATAAAATCTTACATATTGAATTTATGATTAGAAAAATATTAAATTTAATAGTTATAAAAAAAGTTATTTGTGACTTAAAAATTTATAATATCACAATAATTTTTAAAATATCAATTTTTTTATCAAATATTATAAAATTTATAATCACATCAAAAGATATTATAATATATATATATATATATATATATATATAATATATATATATATATATAGAGAGAGAGAGAGAGAGAGAGAGAGAGAGAGAGAGAGAGAGAGAGATAAATAAATAAATAATTTGCTAAAATTATAATTTTAAATTTTGAGCATAATTAAAAAAATTAATTATCATCACAAAATTTATGTATTGTTATGAGCATTTTGATCTTGTTTTATTATTTAAATATTATGTCAAGTTAAAAATTATCAAGCTCAAATGTTCTCAATATTTAAAGCAAAAAATTCTAACTATATTCTTAATTTTATAAATAGCAAAAATATTTTATATTTAATGAATGAGTATCAAAGCATATTGAATCTAACTTAAACAATTATCCCTCCAAGTGGTGTGGATCAGTGAATGAATTGAGAATCGATCCATGAAAGGGCTCGAGCAACTTGATTTGATCTCAAGCTCGTATTATTGATTTGTACGTTAAAAGGAAGAAGACATTAGTGACATATGTGACCATAATAAAGGCATTAGATCACTTCTTTTTGGGGTATGTGCCTCTTTAGGCAGTAAAAGATGGGATAAAAATGAAGGCGTGTATTAGATTGATCATTAACTTATTAACTCTTTTGTTAGATGAAATGTACTGCTTCTGACATTGAGATTTACTTTCTTATAAATTACTTGTTGAATAGTCATGTTCCTTTATCTTTACGAAAGGTAAAATTCATTGTTTTTAGATCAAGTGGGATTCTTTATACTGATTTTTATTTATATTCAGTTATTATCATATAGTATATATGATCATGTCACTCTGATGATAAGTATGGATTACATGAGCCTTATAGTAAACTCCTTTAAGGCTTCTACAAAGCATTGACCACACCATTTAGAGAAGAAATATTGAGTATTTTCATGAGTGATATTAGAATAGTGAAATTAGCATTGCATATAGACTTTTTCCTCTTGAAGTGACTTTATCATAAGCATTTGCAGTAATTCCTAAATATGTTGTTTCAATGTCTCACATGATTCAAGAGAATAGTTTATCAATCTTATGATCAAAGGAGTTTGATTAAAGGGACAATGATTGACCTCAATTAAGAGCATAATTTTTTTAATCTTATGAAAGTCATATATTTTAATTAGTTTGTATGGATAATCAACCCAACTTAATGCATTGATTTTTATTATCACCAAACATTGTAATTTAGGAGTTATAATAAATTGAACTAAATTTAGGCTAACTTAGTGGTTGTTTCTAGATGGCGTGTGATGGATCTCATTGGTTAGTTTTATAGCGTTTTGAAGAATCAAAAAAATTACTTTTTTTAACGATCTAACTATATAGGACGGTAAGAAAGCTGACTTTTATAAAATAAAAAATTTGTATATTCATTAGCTTCTTCAAATAATAGTTTTTTTTTAAAATCCATTACTATTTTTTATAACTTCATCTATTTCAAAAGATTTGATTTGATAATGTTACAAATTTATCAGATAAATTCATAAAGTTCAAAAACATAATTCTAGGAAACATACAAAATTCATCATAACTATAATTTGATAGTGTAATATTTTATTAAATAATTTAATCAAAAGGTCATTGTAATAACATATTATATTTATATATTTATATATGAAAAATTGAGTAAATAAATAAGATTTAGAATTTATTTTATTACATAAAACAATAATTTTAATAGACATATTTGTATGAAGAAAGAGTTAAACTTGAAAAGACTTTTAAGATGTATAAAAATAATTTAGTACTCAATTGTGAGAATTTGACACAAAATTACATAGAAGGATCCATATAAATTTAACAATAAAACATGTTGTTGTTGGATAGCAACTAAATGCATAAAATCATGTTATATTTTATTGTGCTTTCATGTAAGAAATTAAAGTTCATATATCATTAAATTATTTTCATGCTAAAATATATTCATTATCCATTTATTAGATGCATAAAATAATTATTAAATTATTCTTTATTTTATTTTTCTCTCCTATCCTATTTTATTAAATCTTTTTGGCTGAATTGTTTTATGATTATTTGCTAAATAATTTATGTGAGAGATATTCAAATTGTTTCCATAATTAACCCATATTTCTTAATTTAAAAATTCATCTATTTGAATCTTTAATTTGAATTCAAATTAAATATTCTCTTCATTACATGTGCAGATTTGAACTTAGCTTTTTATGTATTATTTATTGTTGATCTTTAGCTACTTTAATTAAACTAATTTGAATTAATTTGAGTTAATTCAAATTCAATTAAAATAAGCCATGAAATTATCTTATTTCCTTTTATATAATTTCTATTTTTAGAAACTTCCCATGCCAAACTATACCCTTAATTGTATTCAAATTAATCTCATGATGAATATTAATTTCAATTCTCCTAAGGTCTGATTCATCATCATTTAATTTAAATTGAGTGCATTAAATTAAATTTAATATATTTTAGAAAATAAGCTTAACCAAATTTTGAATATTCTTTAGATTTTATTAAATAATTCAACTTTTGATTATCAAGTCAAGAGAATTAATTATCCAAGTGAAAAGAAAAATTCAACTTTTGATTAATTAAATTAAGCATGATATATGGTCACCAAAGGAAGTTTTCATGATGGATTTAATTAGTATTTAATGCAATATCATGGAATATTCAATCAATTTATCTTGATTGAATGAAGAAAGGAAAGATATAACATACAAACTTTATTTAATAAAATACAAGGAATATTAAAATATTTGGCCAAAATTATTTTCTAAAATAGATTAAATTTAATTTAATGCATTCAATAAAAATTAAATGATGATGAATCAGATCTTAGGAGAATTCAAATTAATATTCATCATTGGATTAATTAAATCTAATTAAAGGTATAGTTGGCCATGAGAAGTTTCTAAAAATAGAAATTATATAAAAGGAAAGAAGATAATTTCATGCCTTATTTTAATTGAATTTGAATTAACCCAAATAAATTCAAATTATAGTGTAGTTATTAATGATTTGAAAGTTTGGATTTAATGATTTATAGATTGTTACAGTCTTATTTATTTTAGTGCTCCAATTTAATTAAACTTGGCTTAAATGTAACAATGATAAATAAAATTAATATACATAATGAATAATAATAAATTGATACACATGATTATCATAAGAGATAATAGCAACGTGGACAATGATAAATGATTACATTATTTTTTTGGAGAACAATTGTCATTTTCAACAAATTTTACATCCTCATTTCTTGAGAATTGAATTGAATTTGGGATACAATATATTACCTCAATATGTTTGATGACTAGTTTTAGTGACAATAATGATAATGAAGATGATTAGTGATTAATTGAGATAATTTATTAAAAATAAAATATAGTTTTTAATAAAATAAAGAAATAAAAAATAAAAAACAAGATTTTCTAGCGATTAGATTATCAATAAATTATCTTTTGATAATTCTGCATCGGACCGAATTCCATTTGAAGTCCGTGGATTAAAATATCATTTTCCAGCCGTTTGATCATTTTTTACCTGAAATCTACGGTTAAAATTAACGGTATCCGTAAGATAAATGAAAGATTGAATTTAACTCTGAATCATTTCAAATTAATAAACAAACAAATTTAATTTTAAAACTGATTAAACGAATAATGAATTTTTTTTTATAAATACTTTATGTCAAGCAATTTGTTAAATAATTAATAATAAGTTTGATAATAATCATATATATCTTCAAAATATGGAAATATTCAAAATTTATCTTAAAGTATTTAAGCATATATAATTCAATTTTATCTAATGTGATAAAAAAAGATATCAAACTTAATCTTTCTTAAAATAATTGATATTATAAAATATTTGAAAATTATTCAATAAAGATTAATTTAATATTAATCCATTAAATATAGAAGATCAGATATTCATTAATATTCATCAATTTAAATATGAATGTTTTATATTAATAGTTTAGAAAATTTTTTTAATTTTATAAAAATAAGAAGATATATTATCACTTATTAATTGATTTGAATTTCAAATAAGATTAATTCAAATTTTTTATATTTTTATTTTTGAATTTTTTTAAATGTTATTTATTATTATTTTTTTTAGTGCATTTTAATAAAATTATCAAATTGAGCATACAATAATAATACATTAAATTGAATATGATTTTAATATTTTTTTAAAACAACGTGTTATATTTTAAAAAATAATGATATTTTTTTTATGAATTTATATGATCATTTATCAAAAAAATCATTTTCATGTTTACAATTTAATGAATTTTTGATTTTCTTTTTGAATTGATAATTGTAAAATGATGAGATGATAGAGAATAATAAACAAAATAAAAATATAGTAAATTTAAAAATTAAATTAAAAAAATAATTATATTAATTTAAATAAGATAATAAATATATAAAAAGTATCTTAAATTCATATTTTTAACACGAACAATATTTAATTTTAAAATCAACAATCTTTTCCTCGGTCGGTAGTGTCGTAAGGGACAGTTGGCACCCCGCCCTCGTAGATCGGCTATCTCCTCCTTTATAACGCTTTAAGGGCTTCCCAGGGACGACTCGACGGAAGCCCATGAAGTTCTGCACGGAGGGACCTTGAAAGTTCCTTCCACAAGCTTCTACAGCGTCGCGCCCGGCTCCTTTTGGGGGGTTCTGTCTGCGCTGTTTGGCCTATCGACTGTAATCCGCTAGTTCATCGTCTGGGATACGTTGGGATGATGCTCTCACTGCAGACCGATGCGCGGCAGCAGCCATCGGCATCGGCGTTGTCGTTGGGGAATGCGCGGCAGGTTCTTGGATCAAGTGCTGGCGCTTCCGGTTCTTCTAGCCTAGGTTATCTCCACTTCATTTATCTTAAAAGTCTATAAGCTATTTTTTTTATAAGAGCTTCTCAGAGGAAGTCCATCTTAAGGGAGCGGTAACAGGACGCCCCTCATGATGAGGCTGGCGGTTATATTCCCCACTGGATATTTAAAATTCAAACGGTCTTCTCTTCATCCCTTACCCTTTTCTCTTTCTTCAAAATCAAGATTGTTCTCGTTGTCTTACGTCCAAAGCTCCATCTCAGTCCAGAAGGATGCTCCCATCCTGCCTCCCCGCTGCTCTGTTGACGACCCTCTTGATGACTTCATCTCTCTAGTTAAGACCTCCTCGAGAGCTTTGCCAGTTCTTTCAGAAGTATCTTCTCTTCATTCCAGAGCGATGAAGTCCGGCTTCACTGAATATGGACAGGTTAGCACCGGGATTCTCAATCTCTATGCTAAATGTAGTTCACTGGATCATGCATGTAAGATGTTTGATGAGATGTCTGAAAGAAATGCTCTTAATTGGACAATTCTTCTTACAGCCTGTGTTCGAAGCGGTAAGAATGAATCAACACTTAGCCTCTTCTCTTGCATGCTAGTGGATGGAGTGTTGCCCAATTGCTTTACTTTGGCGACGATTTTCAAGTGTTGCGCGAAGAAGAAGAACAGCCTTGAAGTGGGTAAAAGCATTCATAGATGGATACTTAGAATGGAATTGAAAAGTACATTATGCTGCAGAACTCAATTCTTGATTTTTATGCAAAGAGTGAATCATTTGGGTATGCGAGAATGATTTTTGAGATGATGACTGAAAGGGATACTGTTTCATGGAATGTTATGATTGGTGTTCATTTAAAGTTGGGTGATATGAATGGTGCATTGGAGTTATTCAGAGCGTCACCTTCTCAAGATGTTTCAAGTTGGAACACTTTCATAAGTGGGCAAATGCGAATGGAATGGTAACAGCATTGCAACTTGTACATCTCTAACATTGGTCCTATGTTTAATCACTATACTCTCTCTATAACCTTAGTGTTAGCGCTAAGTTAGATCTACTGGATCTGGGAAAGCAGATACACAACAAGTTCTGAGACTTGGATTCGAGAATGATTCATTCATCAAGAATTCGGTAAATATGTATTCCAAGTGTGGTAAGATGGAAACTTCCATGGCCATATTCTGTGACAGAGTTCAAGGTACTGAGATCTCACAAGTTGCAACAACGTTCATTGAACGTCTGGCAAACACGATTTCATGGAGTACGCGTGATCGCCGGATTTGTCCGAATGGAATGACGAGAAGCTCTAATGTTGTTTCAGGATGCTACAGAAGGTACCAATTGATCCGTATACTCACTAGCATTGCTTCGCCTTGTGCATGCAGAATCCTTGAACAAGGAAGGCATACATGCTTTCTTTGAGAAATTAGGTCATGGATTTGATGTTTTTTATCATCAGTTATTGACATGTATGCTAAATGTGGGAGTGTGGATGATGCCAGGAAAATCTTTGAAAGGATGGATTGTAAGAATGTCGCCTTTTGGACGATGATAGGTTCCATGCCTTCCATGGAGAAGGGAGAGAGGCTATCAAGGTTTTGAAATGATGTTGGAGAAGAAGATCATGCCTAATGAGATTAGCTTTACGGGTCTATTGTTGCTTGTAGCCAGAGGCTTTGATTGTGGAAGGCTATAAATATTTCAAGTTGATGCGAAGGATCATGGAATAGTTCCTACAATTGAGCACTTGACTTGCATGGTCGATCTCCTCACCGATGGTCCGCTCGATGAGGCGAAGAATTTCATTTGCAAATATAATCTGAGACATCATAGTGTTGCCTGGAAGTCATTGATATTAGCTTGTCGAGTTCACGGCGACATCAAACCGAGATGGGCTTCGCAACTGGTTCGAATTGAACCAGGAGAAGCTGGATCTTATGTTCTTATGTCCGGTATTTATGTTAAAAGAGAGTGGGAAGAGGTCCTCATTGTGGAATGTGATGAAAAGCAAAGAGGTGAAGAAACAACCGGTTGTTCTTGGATTGATCAAGGACAAGATCCACTCTTTGTTGCTTGGAGACAAATCGCATCCTGAATCTTCCAAGTTATTCTCGTGCTTGGAGAAGTTGGGAGATTTAAAGGAGTTGGGTTGTTCAACTGAGACTGATTTGGTTCTTCGCGGTTTTGGGGAAGAAAGAGAGGTGGTTTAGTAAGTCCACAATGAGAAGATAGCAATTGCTTTATGGCATCATCAGCTCCTCAAATGGATTGATTACCACTGAGGATCATGAAAAATCTTCAACACAAGACATTAAGTCACAAGTGCTTGTATACTTTGCGATCGAATGCACCATCCCTACCTTGATCGAGCAGTCTACTCTCCCTCTCCCTCTGACATCTCCTCAATGGACACTGTAATGGAGTTTTATGGAACTAGAATCCTACATATTTCCCCATTATAGAAGTCTTTGGAGTATGAACTTTGTTTAAAATTCCCTTGTCTCTTGGCCGTGTTTCTTAGTCAAATGTTGATGTCATTTGAAGATCAAAGAATGCCCCCCAACAATATCCATTCTTGATTTCTAAAGGTAATTTTCTCTTTTCAGTTATTTTCTTTTTTTAATCTCAGAAATAGCTTTCTTCTTTGTTTTCAGGAGGAGGAAGCAGAGGAGCCTAGACCCAATCCAGTGGGAGAAACGAATCGTTCATCCACATTTCGTCAGCTACAATAGCCAAATGTTTCCTCAGTGCTTCACAGTTTAGTTAAAGGATTGAAAAGCTTATATAATTTGTTCACATTCTATGAAGAAGAAGAAGAGAGGAGATGGGGTACCAAACATATGTGAATGAACTGTGAGAAATAATTCTTCCCTCTCATTGAAGCACTTTGACTGGCCATGGCTTCTGACTGAGTTCAGTGCACATTAGTCTCCTTAGAGATTTTATTATTATTATTATATATATATATATATATATATATATATATATATATATATATATATATATATATATTGCCATAATATTAAAGTGATTCTAAAAGATAATTTGTGAAGAAGTCTCGCGATTTTTTTTTAACTTCTCTCACATACAGAAGATATGTTTATTATATATTTATATATATAATATGAAAATTATATTCATAATATTTTTTAAAAATTATATATATCATAGAATATTTTACTCCCAAGAAGTCATAAATTAATAAATTAATTCACTTAATGTCTCCAGTTTAGGTCTAGTGTTTTAGTCCCCCTCTATGTATGATCGGCCTCATGCTCCACTTAAATATAATTAATGTCATGACCTACCTGGCCACCTGTTAATTATTGACATTGTCTCTGCTTTCAAATAATAATAAAATTTAAATAAATTTCTATCATTTAAGAAATAAAGAGATTAGTCAATGAGTTGACATAGTTAAAATAATATAGAATATACAAGATTAATCAAAGATTACATAAATATAAATATTACAAAATTAAAAGGCATAAAATCGATTGTAAAAAATTGAGACAAGTGATGATGATGATAAGAATAAACACGATCATGCTTGTGATATAAATTGTAATTGATCATATATATTACACTCATCTCAAAATAAATCTAATAACTATAAATCGATATCGATCAAACTCAAAACATAATATTCAAACTCAAATTTTATCATACAAAGACCTTAGCAACTAAAAACATGAGTGATCAACAGTTAAAAGGAAGCTGATAATCAGAAGCCATAAAACCAAAGTGTTCTAGAAAATGTCCTGATTTGCATCTCTACATGTTCTTTATTTCTTCCTCTCATTGTTCCACTAGATGGTGTGAGACCACTTATAATTCATGATGCACATAGATCATGCCACAAACTAGAAATGGAGCCCATCAAAAGAAAGTAAAAAGTGTTAGAGAGATATCGACCAACATGGAACGCACCGAGGGAGTTTATTATGCAGTGATGAACAATCTACATGAGAAGATGCTCACAATGATCGAGAGGCACCGAGCATGTGCCAAGGGTGATTCCTAAGTTTTGGTATCATTTGATTCTTCTAAGTCGATGGTGAGAAGAGGTGATCTACAAGTGGCAAAAGGCAAGGAGAGCTCGCATCCATGCGAGTGATGATGATGACATCTATCCTAATAGTGAGGAATCTTCTCCATCCAACTATAAGTTGAAAAAAAGGTGAAGAAAGAAGAAGAGAATATCAAAGAAAAAAGCTACTGAAAAATACTTTTTCCAGATAGATTATAGAGGTCAAAGCGCCAAGAAAGTTCAAGATTCCATCTTTGGAGTCTTACAAAGGAAGGTCAAATCCTGCTAATCATGTTGCTTCCTTTGAGTATGTTGTTTGATTGCTAAGGATCAATGATACATTGAAGTTTCATTTGTTCCTCATGATTTTGAAGCAATCAACCTTCCGCTAGTTTAATAACCTCCTTATAGGAGTTATCACTTGTTTTGTTGTCTCCAAGGCATGTTTGACTAGTGCTCAAAAGCCTAACTAAAGTTCGAAACTTTAATTCAATAGGAGCCTGGCGAATCTTTGAAAAGCTTCCTCACTCGCTTATAAAGGGAGATGCTGGAAGTTAGAGATCTTGTGCGTGGGATTCTGGCATGGGCTCGGGGCTTGTGGGAACATTTTGCTATGGGTTTGACGCGCAAAAAAATACTAAGTTTTGGAGCCCAACAACTATATTTTCTAGGACAACTCACTTCCCAACACTTCAAGTGAGGGCAAGGAACAATAACACCTTAAAAAATGAAAGTTAAGTAAATTTATAAAAAAGATAGAGATCACCTACTAGAGATGATAGAAGGAACTTCAATAAGAGACGAATTCATCTCTTTGAGCGATGAACTTGATTTGATGACCAAAGAGGAGATCGAAGAATAGAGAGGAGGTTGCCACCTCTGACTCGTCACTTGCCTACAATGACTCCTCTGTGAGTCTCAATGGCCTAGATTGTAGAGCTCATTCAATAAAAAGACTACTTCAAGAGATCTCCATGAGAGTTGATAGTCGCATGCATGACCAAAAGAGTGTCAACGCTTGAGAAGTTTGATTGAGGATCTCATTAAGATCGGGAAGCTCAAAGAATTTGTGGCACCTGAAGCCAATAGTAGAAGATAGGGGAAGCTCCCTGCTGAGGAGATAAACAATGAACCCATTCATGTGCGTACTATTCACACTGTAGGCATAGTTCCAGCAATTCTCGGAGGAGACGGGCTAAAGGCTTCTCGTCAATCGAGCCTCAAATGACTCCGGTCAAGAGAGTTGAGTTTGGTGAACTCAGCTAAACAACAATGTTAGCCAACCACCAATTATTTTTGCTAATGAAGATCTACCTGCCAAGGGGAACCCCTACAACGATGAAGTCGTGGTTACTTCACTGATTGTGAATTATCAAATTGTCAATATCCTTCTAAATACAAGGAGTTCTATTAATATTTTTTATTTAAAAGCATGTTTTAATAAAATAGGTAGATAACTCACTTAGTCCCACCTCAAGTCCATTATATGGTTTATCTTTAGGGAATGCAAGAAAACTTGCAGTTTTATATCATTGCCCGTTACCTTGGGAAGAGGTAAGAAACAATTCACTGCAATTGCAGATTTTGTAGTTGTAGATGCCTCAGCTACCTACAATGCCATCTTTAACAGTCCCTTTTTGACCTTCAAGGCGATCATATCTACTTAACATGTTGTTCAATTTTCAAGAGAAGTTATAACTATTCATAACGACTTGTTGCAATCTAAGGCCTGCTACTTGAAGGCCATTAGTAATGTCCGGAGGAGATCGAAGATGTGAAGAAAGGAAGTATGGAGGCTACTAAAGATGTAGAAGAGGTTA
Organism: Cymbidium sinense; assembly: GCA_021442155.1. Taxonomy (NCBI): domain Eukaryota; kingdom Viridiplantae; phylum Streptophyta; class Magnoliopsida; order Asparagales; family Orchidaceae; genus Cymbidium; species Cymbidium sinense. Next base: position 172,007,253 of record CM038219.1, read on the forward strand.
TTATTGAAAAGGAGAAGTTGGCAAAATTTTTAGAGTCGGTGCTTCCTTTAACGTTGAAAGGCGAAGTTGATTTCAACTCTCAAGGAGCATAGGAATTATTTGTCTTGTCGGGAGGCAAGATACAGTGTGATCGATGTCAGTCAAGCTGAATGTAGATCTAAAGGCCAAGTCGATCAAGTAGAAAATGCAACCTACAACGACTATATTAGCTGAGCCCATTCGAAAAGAAGTGAAGAAATTGTTTGATGCAGGCTTTATCAAAGAAGTGCACCACGCTCACCAACGTCATCATGGTGAAGAAGTCTCGTGATAAGTGAGAAGGTGAATTGACTTCACCAACCTCAACTCTACTTGCCCAAAGATAGATATACGCCACACTGAGTACCGATGGATTCCGCCATGGACTACTCGATGATGAGCTCTCTAGACAAATTTTCAAACTATAACCAAATAAATATGGATCTTGTATATAGCAAGAAAATTGTATTTATAACTAGGGATAGAGTATGTTGTTATAATACAATGCCCTTTGTGCTTAAAAATACGTGCACTACTTATCAGCAACTCATTGATGTAATCATCAAAAAGAAAAAACAAAAAAAATATTGAACTGTATACTAATGATTTATTAATTAAAAATGAGTCATCAAGAGCATATTGAAAACCTAAAAGGAGATGTTCAACACCTTGAGGCAATTCAACATGAAGCTCAATCCACACAAATGAACTTTAGAGTCCAAATCCCTTGGCTATCTTCTCACTTCAGAAGGCATTAAGGTTAAATTGAAGAAAGTAAAGGCAATTCAATAAATGTTGTCTCCCAAGAACATCAAAGAGATAGAATCAAATGCTGATAGGGCGAATTGTCAGCTTAAGTAGTTTCATCTCAAAGTCTAGAGGTAGATGTTTAGTTTTCTTTAAAATATTAAGAAGATCAAAACAATTCACCTCAATAAAGGAGTGAGAGTAAGCTTTTGCTTAATTAAAGAAACTCTTATCATCTCCACTTCTATTACAAAGCCCTATGACAAGGGAACAACAATTCATGTATCATGGTGTTAGGAAGAAAGTGATAAGTTCAACTTTACTACGAGTAGAAAATAATAAATAGTTTTCAATTTATTATATGAGCATATCCCCATGGAGGAGAATCAGTTCATTGATTTATTATTGAAATTGGGAAATCTTGATGTAAGATTGATCCCTAAATTAATTGGTCCAACTATTGAAGAGTCAGAAGTAATGGAGGTTGATTTAGAGGTAAAATCATGTTAGGTGAATCATTTTATTGAATATCTCAAGACTAGCATCATATCTTCTGGTGTCTCAGACCCATGGAGGTTCAAAAGCAAAGCAGCGTAGTATTTTCTTATTGATGAAGAATTATTCCAAAGATCAGTCTCATCTTTATATCTTCATTGTGTCAAAAAGATATAGTTGCGAGTGTACTAAAGCATGTTCATTCTATTGAATGTGTTAGTCATTCAAGGGGCAATACTTTGGCAAATCGAGTCTTGAGGCAAGGCTATTTATGGGTACATTCAAGAAAGATGTAGAAAAATTTTCAAATGCTGCAAAAAATTTCAAAAATTTCCTCCAATACAGCTCAAACTTATTATCAACCCATGATCATTTGTTGTGTGGGGAATAGATCTTGGTTCTTTCCCACTTTTAAAGGTCAAAGAAAGTATATCTTGGTAATCATTGACTACTTCATCAAGTGGATAGAAGCTAAGGCGCTAGCAAAAATTAATGTTGAAGTCAATCGTAACTTCATTTAGGGGATGTTTGGTTGCAGACTACAGACATTTCAAATGCGCATTTTAACTTTGAGTGTTGCAAGAAAGTAAATTTCCAATATAATGTATTGTATTCCAAATACATTAGAATAGGTGTATTTGAATTCACGAGAATTTCAAATGCACCGACCAATATAGTGATGTAAATGCCGCTCGCCGATTGCCGCTCATAATCGCCACCACTCTTCTCTGCCACGAAATACCGGTCGCCAACGACATCAAAACTTTTAGATTACTTTACATTACATTTTTTCAACCAAACAGAAAAAAGCAAAGTCATGAATTTGTAAAACTCTCAACTAAACAACTATAAAGTAATCCTTTTATAATGAATTCATTACACTGCATTCTAAATCCAGCAACCAAATAACCCCTTAAACATACATCATATTCAAGTATGGACTACATATAATTATCATAATTAATAATGACACTCAGTTTAAAGATCAAAAGGTGAAAGATTTTTGTCAAAGCTATAAAATTTTCCTCGAAATTGCTTCACTTTATCAGCTAAAAATAAAAGGCCACATAGAAGCAACTAATAAGCTCATCCTTAATCTCTTAAGAAAAAAAATAGAATGCGCAAAAAGCAAATGGACTGAAGTACATCTATAAGTATTATGGGCATTAAGGACTACTCCATCTACTGCTACTAACAAACACCAATTTATTCTTTCTCATGAATTTAAAACAGGTTAATAGAGTATAATTTGTACACTTATAGAATTGCATGACTTTAAAGAATCAAATTTTGAATAATGGAAAGAAGCTAATGATGAGAATGCAGATAGCCTTGAATATTTTTGAGGAATTGTGAATAAAATCATTAATGAAATAAAAAAAGTCAAATGAAGAGTCATCATATTCTACAACACAAATGTCAGGGAGAAGAGATTTCGACTTAGCGACTTGGTACTTAAGAAAGCAAACTTGACTTTGAGTATGGCATTGAAAAGCTAAAGCGATAATGAAGTCTTACATTATCAAGGATCAAGTCAGAGCAAAAGCATACAAGCTATGCATGCTGGAAGGATGTCTCATGCACATGAAGGGAGATGACCTCTTGATATAAATCTCGTCAACCATATGAATTCAATTGGAAGATAAGCAAGTTCATTTTTTACATTAGCCTATATTATTAGAATAATCAAATAATTATGCAAGTCATAATTCATGAATAGTTATTTGTCGAAGGGGATTCATCAATTTAGTTATTTGCCAACTCAACAAAACAACTATTCATCAACTCTTCAACCCATAAATTACACCGACAATTGGCAATTCAACAATTCAAAGCAACATATCAATTTAGAAATTATTTGTGGACTTATTCTATTGAAATTATTCAATTAAGGATAGGTGTAGTTTTATTATTATTTATTTTATTAAGTTGATTTCATGAGATTTCCTTCAATTAATTATATGTAATTCTCAAGGTCATCCTTTCTAAGGAGTTCACCTCTCCCCAAAATCTCTTCAACGCTCAAGCATCGAAAATCTTTTAAGCTTTTGTTGTGTCCTTCTAATAGATGAAAAAAGCAAGACTCCGCTACGACCAAGATCTACATTGAAATGAAAGAGTATTTTTGTGATTGTCATAAGATCTAGTCAAAAATCTTGACCTCCATATATGTGTCAGTCAACTCGCCTACAAATCAATTCAACATTTCTAAGTGACAAGCAAATGAGGCCAAAACACACTGACATCACCAAAATGGTCGAAATGACCTCCGACGGTGAACGGACTCACCGTGCTTTCAACGCCAAATTGATTAAAATATAAATATAAAAATATAATGATTAATCTATTAAGCGCCGAACTATTAATGTGTCGCACATATCGAGTCGAAAAGCTGCGACGATGATCAAACAAACTCCGTTTATGAAATTGATCACACCGTTGGCTTTGAAACGTTATTGAAATCTATCAAATGACCGCTAATTCAGAATGATGCAAAATGTCGAGTTTGACAGAAATCGAGACTAAAACGCACTAAACATCACCAAATCAAATGACCGATCGACGAACCGACTTCATGTTCAATGTCAAATTGGTCGGATAAAAATATTGCACAACTTCAAGATCAATGTTCAAGCGCCGAGGCCAACATGCTTGCACGCATATCGAGGTCAGGAGGCACCGACGAGAATCAAATGACCTCCGTTCGTGAAATTGATCGTGTCATTAGTTTTAAAACGTCAAAATCTATCAAGTAAGACTGTTCGCAATCAATTCAGACAAGTCTGCGTGAAAATCGAGCGATCGAAAGTGGCGACGCGCATTTTATGCTGAAATAGACTTAATTTGACCACTTGGACAAACTCCCGATCGAAAACGACGCGGCGATTGCGTCGAATAACGAAATTACTTACATTGACATATATATTGACTATGTATATTTACCGTGAAATTATTAAAATCATTTAATAAATTTAAAATTTATTAAAAATTCTAAATTATCCCTCACAAAGAACTATTTCCCCATTTTATTTTTTTCAATTTTTTTGATAAAAAAAGAAAAAAACTCTCCCTTCATTTTCCAACAGCGGTTCCATTTCCCCATTCCCTCCTCATTCATGCATTCACGTTTCCTCTCTTGGCATTACCTTTCTCGTCTAAAAAACATAAGTAATTTCTCCCCGAATTTCCACTATTAATCCGCTCCTCATGTCATCACTACTCGCTTCAAGACGCATCACGCCTCAGCCATTAAATCAAAGCACCAGAACCCGGGGCTGCCATCAGAAACTGCTTCCACGCTGAAACCACCTAACGCCCCATCCTGTGTGTTTGAACCCGACACGCTCCTGTGTCCCAACGTCTCGTCGCTGCCTGATGTCTCTCAGACCAGACTTGTCATGATCTCCATCGGCCAGACATGACCTGCCGCCTCAAGACCATTATGTATGCTGCACGCCCCAAAGCTGTGCAAGCTGACATACCCACCTCCCACCAACTCGATTATGTGACAGCTCACCTCAAACTCGACTAAGGACTATACCGCTTCAAACCGCTGTCCCACGCATTCATCCCCACTGGCCGTCCAGCCACAACCTCTCGCTTTAGCCATCCATTGCTTCGCACCGGAAGAACATCATCAAGAGGTGAATTGTTATTTCGATTTTCGGCGTCGTATTCCTCGCTTTAGACTTCCAACCTTCGCTTTCCCGCAAGCCGGGGAAGAACATCGTCAAGAGGAGAATTCTTATTTCGATTTTCGACGTCACATTCTTTGCATAACCCGAATTTTTCATAAATGGGAAGAACATCACAAGAGGCGAATTCTTCTTTTCGATGCACGTGACTCTCGCTTTAGCCTTCCAATTTTATTTCACCGAAACCGGAGAAGAACATCATCAAGAGTAATTCTTCATTTTCAGATCGACTCTTTATTACATTCTCAATGCATACCTAACCTGCTCCTTTACCGAAAGCATCAGAAGGCCGAATGCGTAACATGTATATATACATGCTTGTGTTCATTTGCAAGTTTGAATACCTTGCTCAAGGGCGCCGACGAAAAAATGTGGGTTGCAAGACACCGCCACTACGCTTCAAGAGGCGTAAGTAAGCCAACACTCTAGATGTCGCTCTCCCAAGACGGTTGAGATTTTGTATTTTCTAACTAGAAAAGAGGGAAGTGAGGATGAATATATATTACATTGTATATCTTCTTTCAAGTCTGAAGACCTCGTCATGCTCAAGAGGGTGCGATAAGATGAAAAAATCGGCTGCGGTGTCGCAAGACACCACTCGTTATGCTCAAGAGGCGCCAGTAAGCCAAAAACACCCATGATCTCTATACCTGAGATGATGTCGATCACAAAATGGCCAAATCTGACTTAAAAAAGGAGAGTAAAAGAATTGACCTAAGAACGTTAAGAGAAACCCAGCTAATTTTAAACTAAAAGTGTCAAACAAGAAAAAAAGGGACTAATACTAAACTCATAACAAACTTGTAATAAATTTAAAATCGGATGAATCCAAATTGAGTTTAATAACTCTTATCGAATATGTGACACATGCTTAACTAATAAAGCATGAGTAGCTAAAGCAATAAACATAAATCACATAACTTATCAAAAGTGATGTAAATTGAACATAATCAAGTTGAGAATTACAAAACTCAAGAAACTAAGTGCAAGTAATGTTTTAAATAACAATCTAAATTAAAATACCTTCTTCATTTTGTAACTCAAGGATGTATGATAATCAGATCAAAATCTATAAAAATCATGACTTTTTAATAAAAAATTGAGAGATTTCATTATTATGAATTTTAAAATCAACTAAAACTACTAATTAAAATTATCAAAAATATAAACATGCACGTACATGAGATTTGAAGTGAATTTTAATGTCTAAAAAGGCTGCGTAGGCTAAAGTTGGAATTAAATGAAAATTTTGAAATCAATCTCATAATTCAAACATAAAATTATCTAAAATTACTATACACGCATGAGCTAATTATAATGCTTAAATTTAAGTGTCGGGATGGTATGTTTCTTACTCTGAGATTCAGTTAACAAAACTTAAAAATAATAAAAGTTTCAAATCATAATGAAAAACGATTCTATGTGACAAGTAGATCTAATCCTCTGTTAACAACTAAATAGAGTTGAGAGGATCTAAATCTCTTAAACATATTCAAATTAATCAATTTTTCAAATCAAATTAAGTAACAATATGAAGCTGCTTAAATGAAACTCAATCATTATAAACTTAAATCAAACTCAATCTATCCACTTTCCGAACTGTATTGATAAATTAAGAAAATTCTAAAGTTGTCAATGTCAAATCGTGTTATTCACTATCAATCAATCTCACGAAGGACGCACCGGTCTCCTTATTGTGTGGCTTGGCCAAGAGCCATATGAAGCTAGTGATGAGTCGACGGGTGATTTGGTTACTCATTATATTACGATCACGATCGTACTGTATGCTCTCTAATGGCTCCTTTGAGTTGTGAATCATATGGTATACTTGATAACAACAACCCGCCGTAAGATAGACTAAGCTTGTCTCCTTACAAACACCACCTGCACAAGGATTTCTTGACGACGTAACCCATTTGTCTTTAGGATCCTTCTCGGGGATACCTCCTCGACTAAGTAGACTAGGGATCGCATTGACGGAACTACGAGATCATCAAGACGCCATCATTCCCCCAACCATCCGTTTAAGTTTATAATGATGAATTTCATATCTCAAATTCCAAAACTCATATTATATGCTACGCATTTTGTGATCTAACGACTATCCTTAATGAAAGTTCTCTCACTTATGGGTAATGAGGCTTGCCTATAGAAACTTGGTACCAGATCTAAAAGTTCTCACCAAATGAACAAAATCTTTAGTGTCTTATCTACTATGCTTCTTTCCAAAATTACATTGACATTTTCAATCACTCTCTATAATTCTCTTCAATATCAAAAAATTGTAAAGTAGGTGGTGAATTTTTGGAGCCCACAAGCACATTAAAGGTGATGATCTAACCATAAGACTAACTAGGGGAAATAATTAAGTGTAAGAATTAAATTGAAAGACTACATAAATTTGTGTGGTGGGTTCCACCACTATCATTTTGCATGCCCTAAAAGAGAGAGATTGAATCAGTGAAAAAAGTATGGCATCTTGCTAATGAACTAGGTATTTTTTTTATTATTCATTTTATGCTAATAAATATAGTCTTTAATAATTTCACCTAGACTTGTACTAAGAAGAAATATGATATTTCTTATTTCCTGCAGGATGTATAATATTTTATTGTTAGAATAAAAAATGATGTTTTTTTACGTCACTCTTGTATTTATAGGCTACAAGCATATTCAGTATGAAATAATTATTACAGCTGATAACATATAAACGTTTCAAAACAGGCAAATTCAATTTCTAAAAAATTAAATTTCCTCTTCTTATATCTATATAGATATATATAGATATAAATATGGCTTTGAAAGCTCTATCTTGGAATATACACTCTAGTGGTGGCATGCTGGATCATCTAGTCTTTCTTTATGCAGGTTTTCTCGTTTATACTTGTTTGGTCATGGTGTAGGTTGCTTTCCTTATCATCCGATTGGTTCCACATTATGGTCAGACGCACTTGATTGTATACGTTGGGATATGCTCACTTATGGGTTCGCTTACGGTATACAAGTTTACATCTTAAAGAAATCTGATGTATTTTCCATTCATCAAATTGTTTAAAATATCTGTGTTTTGTTGCAGGTTATGTGCGTGAAAATAGTTAGCATTGTAGAACCAAACCCTGTAGCCCAACTGATCCTAAGATTAGACTCTTTCAAAGATTTAATGGTTTTCTTGTGCAGTGAATAATAGAATGCTCCTTCTGTGTGGACCATACTATAAAATTGCTTTGCAATATTATCATTGAACAAATAATTGAAAATATAGATTGGTTCGTTCGGAAGTCAAAATGATGAAGTAAAAGTTGACATATTCGCCAATGAATTAAATATCAAAATAATTCCTAACTATTCATGTATGACCAATTTAATCCTTGTGTCATATTTCTATAATTTAGTCCCTTGATTACACATAATTGATCCCAATTTAATCTCAAGGACCATTTTAAATGAATATTATATGGTTGAGAGACTAAATTGGAGAAATGTGATATTCTAGTACTAAATTGGTCACATGTGGATTGTTGTGAGACTATTTTGGAGTTTATTCCTTCTCCAAATTACATTTTCAAATGATTCATTTTATAATAAGCAACTTTTATGAAGAGTTGGTTATGTTTATTCAAAAAATGTTTTGAGAATTGAACTTGGTTAGCTAACGCTAAAAAGTTATCATGTGACATAGTTAAGATGCATTTTCAATTCTTAAGATTATTTGGTTGGAATCAAAAGTAAAGTAATGTAAAATAAATGCAGGAGTTTTAGATTTTTTGATATTTCGCACGATGTAAAGTAAAATTTCAAAATGATGTAATCATTTGGAATTCAGATAGTTATATTTTTATATTTAGAATTTCCAAATTTGAATTTAAAATTTAAATACACCTAATGAAGTGTTGTCTGCCGCCGCCCCGCCGACATACCGCACAATCGCCACCACTAGCCCAAAACCTTCAAAATACTTTACATTACATTTATTTAATCAAACAGAAAAAAATAAATTCATAAATTTATAAAATTCTCAACCAAATAACCTAAAGTAATCTAAATACATCACATTACTTTTATACTACATTCCTTTTTCAGCCAATCAAATAGCCTCTAAAATGTATCCATAACATCACTGCATTCTTAGAAGTTCATGTTACCTTATTTCTACTTGTTTATGCAACTTTGATCAACCATTCCAATATAAACATATTAAACAATGGTGAAATATATATCAAAATATTTCTGCAGTATCATGAACTCAGTTTTAAAACCTTTAATTATATCTCTGCAGGCATTGGACACTTTTAACACAGCGGTGATTTCTCCTGTGCATTACGTGATGTTTTCAACTTTTACAATTCTGGCTAGCATGATAATGTTCAAGGTGATTAATCACAAGCACCTACTCTTGTTATCTTCTAGTGCTTATTTTTTAATATTTTATTAAACTTGATCTGGTGTTCAGCTTAAAAAAATATATATGCAAGCTGATAGCACATGATTCATGTCCATTATGACATTATCTCTTGTAGCTTTCCCTGTTACGAGAACTGAATTGCAATCTGTGTTGTGCATGATTTTATCAAATACAATTATTGTTACATTTTTTATGAAAGTAAAGTTGGTTTTAAGCCATTGAATTATAATAATCGAGACGGTAGAACATCTTGATCTAACTTCTATTTCTTTTGATCGCCTTCTTCTAAATTAGGACTGGGACTCACAGAATGGAACACAGATTGCAACTGAACTTTGTGGATTCATTACAATACTCTCAGGAACCTTTCTCCTGCTCAAAACAATGGACCAAATTCATCGAATCACACACAACACTGAACAAAAGAAAAAAACAAAAACAAAGAATCATTGTATCCATGATTTTGATTTTCTGAAGCTTTTTTCTGAATTTACAAGCCAATGCGCCGATGAGTTTCAGTGGAATTGTTCAATTTTGCAACTGATTCAATTATACTATCTTCACAAGTTTCAATTGCAGGAAATCAGTGCTACTGAGAGCAACAATGCGAAGATACAGACACCTTGCAATAATCTTTTTTTTTCTTTCTCAGTTTGTCTTTTATTTGGGAACCGTAACATTGTTTAGTTTCCTTTTAGTACATTCATGTTTGTATATATAAGCCCTATTAATTTCTTAGAACAACCACATGAAAATTATTATTTATTATAATTTTGAAGATTTTTTTTATTAGGCGGCGCTTCAATATAAAAATGATGTTAAAAATATATCGACTTAACGTAGCCGAGGAGCCTCTTTATGACATTGGGAACCAAGGGGTCTATTTAGGCTAATTGCAACTTTCTTTAAAATAGTTATATAATTATATAATTGTTTTGAAAATGATATTAACGGTACTATAATAAATCTGTTGTAAAAGTAATTTATCATTTCAAAATTTTTTGAAAAATAACAAAAAATTACAGCCTGACTTAAAATATGATAGCTATGAAAAGCAAAAGTGTTAAAAGGTTGCCACAAATGAATTTTTAGAGATTTTTTTTTCTTTTTTGTTTTTTTCGTGAGAATGATGAGCAATGAAGTGTAAATATTAATAAGATTATTATAATTAATATGTGAACAAACTGATGTGGCCTCAGCTATAAGAGCAATCATTATGATCAACCATCTCCCATTGGGCTACCTCAATTATACCTAAGACTTGTTTGTTGTAATTTTCTTTATAAAGATGATTGTAAATTTGTGGTGGAGAAAATATAATTTTTTAATTATTATACATATTATAAATATTATCTTTTTTATAAAAATTAAATCTTTTCTTTATTTGTCTATATATATATATATATATATATATATATATATATATATATATATATATATATATATATATATATATATATATATATATATATATATATATATATAAAATTATTATCATAGAGAATAAAATTTCACGCCTTAGAAATTAAGCACACACATGATAGTCGAAGAGATAAAGTATCAAGATTTTCGGAAAAAACTCATAAATAATAAAAAAAAATCACTTTGAAATTCCAAGAAAACGCTCTCTATATATCTTTTTTGGAGAACAAAGTTTAAGTCTTCCCAATAACGGAATTACAAGGTTATATGTATGAAAGCATGACAATGGGAATTCCATAATCACAGAATAACAACTACGCAACAAGAATGGACTATAAATATCATTATGACAAGCACAATGATAAAGCGCATCATGACAACTACGATGGTGATTTAACTTCAAACTTTTAGTTCTCTCCGAGCTTTTCCCAAATTCTCTAGTCTAGATTTTTCCCCATTCATGGAATTTTTCAGTAAAAATTATGGAGTTTTTATTCTCTTTCAACTACCATGTGATGAATTCCATACAAGGCTAAGGAGTGAAATTTTTAGTCATAATATTTTTAAAATTATATATATCATAGAATATTTTGCTCCCAAGAAGTCAATATTTTACTCAGCTTAATATATCTCATAAATTAACAAATTAATTCACTTAATGTCTCTAGTTTAGGTCTAGTGTTTTAGTCCCCCTCTATGTATGATCGGCCTCATGCTCCACTAAAATATAATTAATGTCATGACCTACTTGGCCACCTGTTAATTATTGACATTGTCTCTGCTTTCAAATAATAATAAAAATTTAAATAAATTTCTATCATTTAAGAAATAAAGAGATTAGTCAATGAGTTGACATAGTTAAAATAATATAGAATATACAACATGAATCAAAGATTACATGAATATAAATATTACAAAATTAAAAGGCATAAAATCGATCGTAAAAAATTGAGATGAGTGATGATGATGATGAGAATAAACACGATCATGCTTGTGATATAAATTATAATTGATCATATATATTACACTCATCTCAAAATAAATCTAATAACTATAAATCGATATCGATCAAACTCAAATTTTATCATACAAAGACCTTAGCAACTAAAAACATGGGTAATCAGCAGTTAAAAGGAAGCTGACAATCAGAAGCCATAAAACCAAAGTGTTCCAAAAATGTCCTGATTTGCATGCAATTGATGGCTAAATAAGTTGTTTGATGAATAAATGGATTTTTTAGAGAGAACAGAAAGCTATAGAAAGCCTGCTGGAAAGAGAGATTGCATAATAAAGAAGAAAACTACCACATAGAAATGGAATTCTTGAAGAGAAGAAAGAATTCCAGATGATAACTGATTCAGAAAATAACCCCATGGTTTTACAGCTCTGCCTCATGCAAAATAATCACATAATAAGGAACATGATGAATTTGTTGATCAAAATAAAACAATGCAGGTGCAAACAAGTAAAAACTATGATACATATATATATAGCTGGATAGAGACTTTCAAACACTTCAGAAGAAAATTTTTATGAGAACACAACCGAAGTAAAATATGAACTGAAATTCAAGGCAAGTCTTATTAGGAACACATTAAACATGTACTGATGCTTGACTTTAAAGAACATGTTAATAAAAATAGACAAAGTCATTCACTTGAACGCTAATTGATCGACTAAGATAAAGCAATAATGTTGAACAGTGCCCTAAACTATTTCGTTCAGTAAAATCCAAGGTTATGAGCGTATTAAGATGAATAAGAAGCATAGCTAAATCAACAAACCGTATTGTATAGCCAAATTGTCTTTGGACTGAGTTCGATACAAGGGTCAGCACATTCAACTGGATTCAAAACAAGGATAGCAGGTCACTCAAAACATTCCAAGAATATCTAGTCTAAGCACAACCAATATGAATTCATTGTAACTGCATGAAGTGCTCCATGTAATCACATAATTGACTACATAATTTAATGATCAATATTACAAGGCTCGTTTTATTGTGCTAACAAAAATCTAATGTAATGTAGTAAATCTGAATCTCTAAATAGGGGAGGACCTACACGGGACAGAAGACCTTTCCCTAATTCTTAACTAAAAGTTTAGATTCTCTGAGTGTTATCTCCATCTTTATCTTTCTCTTTCTCTCTATGTGTTCTTTATTTCTTCCTCTCATTGTTCCTGGCTAGATGGTGTGAGACCACTTATAATTCATGATACAATATTTTTTAAGGTGCAGTGCACATAGATCATGCCACAAACTAGAAAGGGAGCCCATCAAAAGAAAGTAAAAATGTTAGAGATATCAACATGGAACGCAGAGGAGTTTGTTATGCAAAGGATGAACAATCTACATGAGAGATGCTCACAATCGAGAGCATTGGAGCATGTGCCAAGGGTGATTCCTCAAGTTTAGGTATCATTTGATTCTTCTAAGTTGATGGTGAGAAGAGGTGATCTACAAGTGGCGCAGGAACAAGAGTGATGATGATGACATCTAGAAGAAGAGAAAGAAAAGAAGAAGAAGAAAAATATTTTTTTTTATAGATTATAGAGGTCAAGCGCCAAGAAAGTTCAAGATTCCATCTTTGGAGTCTTACAAAGGAAGGTCAACTGCTAATCTTCCTTTGAATATGTTGTTTGATTGCTAAGGATCAAATACATAAGTTTCATTTGTTCCTCATGATTTTGAAGCAATCAACTTCCGCTAGTTTAATAACCTCCTTATAGTTATCACTTGTTTTGTTGTCTCCAAGGCATGTTTCACTAGTGCTCAAAGCCTAACTAAAGTTCTAAAACTTTACTACGAATTCAATAGAAGCCAGACGAATCTTTGAAAAGCTTCATCACTCGCTTATAAAGGGAGATGCTGGAAGTTAGAGATCTTGTGCCCGTAGTGGTTCATGCTCGCATTTGTGGAGAAGGTACATTTTGCTAGTTTGATGATCAAAAATACTAGAGTTATTGGAGCCAACAACTATATTTCCCGAGGACAACTTCCCAACACTTCAAGAGTGAGGGCAAGGAACAATAACACCTTAAAAAATGAAAGTTAAGTAAATTTATAAAAAAAGATAGAGATCACCCTACAAGACGAGATGATAGAAGGAACTTCAACAAGCGAAATTCATCTCTTTGAGCGATGAACTCGATTTGATGACCAAGGAGGAGATCGAAGAATAGAGAGGAGGTTGCCACCTTTGACTCGTCACTTGCCTACAATGACTCTCTCACGAGTCTCAATGGCAGATAGTAGAGCTCATTCAAAAAAGACTACTTCAAGAGATCTCCATGAGAGTTGATAGCTGCATGCATGACCAAAAGAGTGTCAACGCTTGAGAAGTTTGATTGAAGATCTCATTAAGATCGGGAAGCTCAAAGAATTTGTGGCACCTGAAGCCAATAGTAGAAGACAGGGGAAGCTCCCCATTGAGGAGATAAACAATGAACCCATTCATGTGCATACTATTCACACTGCAGACATGGTTTCTGCAATTCTCGGAGGAGACGGGGTAAAGGATTCTCGTCAATCGAGCCTCTAATGACTTTGGTCGAGAGAGTTGAGTTTGGTAAACTCAGATAAACCAAAATGTTAGCCAACCACCAATTGTTTTTCCAATGAAGATCCCGCCAAGGGGAACCTACAATGAAGTCATTACTTCACTGTGAATTATCAAATTGTCAATATCCTTGTAAAGGAGTTCTATTAATATTTTTATTTAAAAGCATGTTTTAATAAAATAGGTTTGGATGACTCGCTTCCATTATATGGTTTATCTTTAGGGAATGCAAGAAAACTTGCAGTTTTATATCATTGCCCGTTACCTTTGGAAGAGGTAAGAAACAATTCACTGCAATTGTGGATTTTGTAGTCATAGATGCCTCAGCTACCTACAACGCCATCTCTAACCATCCCTTGTTGACCTTCAAGGCGATCGTATCTACTTAACATGTTGTTCAATTTTCAAGAGAAGTTATAACTATTCATAACGACTTGTTGCAATCTAAGGCCTACTACTTGAAGGCCATTAGTAATGTCCAGGAGGAGATCCTGCAGCTAGATGTGAAGAAAGGAAGTAGTCTGGAGGCTACTAAAGATGTAGAAGAGGTTGTTATTGAAAAAGGAGAAGTTGGCAAAACTTTTAGAGTCAGTGCTTCCTTTAACGTTGAATTGAAAGGCGAGTTGATTTCAACTCTCAAGGTGCGTAGGGATCTATTTGTCTTGTCGGGAGACAAGATACCAGGTGTCGACATCAATGTTGTTTGTCACAAGCTGAATGTAGATCTAAAGGCCAAGTCGATCAAGCAGAAAATGCAACCTATAATGACTATATTAGCTGAGCCCATTCGGAAAGAAGTGAAGAAATTGTTTGATGCAGGCTTTGTCAAAGAAGTGCAATACCCTGATTGGCTCGCCAACGTCATCATGGTGATGAAGTCTCGTGATAAGTGGAGAAGGTGAATTGACTTCACCAACCTCAACTCTACTTGCCCAAAAGATAGCTATCCTCTGCCAGAGTAGCGCCTTGATGGATTCCGCCATGGACTGCTCGATGAGCTTTGTGGACAAATTTTCAAACTATAACCAAATAAATATGGATCTTGTAGATAGCAAGAAAATTGTATTTATAACTAGGGATAGAGTATATTGTTATAATACAATGCCCTTTGGGCTTAAAAATACGTGCACTACTTATCAGCAACTCATTGATGTAATCTTCAAAAGAAAAAAGAAAAAAATATTGAACTGTATACTAATGATTTATTAATTAAAAGTGAGTCATCAATAGAGCATATTGAAAACCTGAAGGAGATGTTCAACACCTTGAGGCAATTCAACATGAAGCTCAATCCACACAAATGCACTTTTGGAGCTGGGTCTGGCAAATCCCTTGGTTATCTTCTCACTTGAAGGCATTAAGGTTAAATCAAGAAAGTAAAGGCAATTCAATAAATGTTGTCTCCCAAGAACATCAAAGAGATAGAATCAAATGTCGATAGGGGAATTGTCGCTTAAGTAGTTTCATCTCAAAGTCTAGAGATAGATGTTTAGTTTTCTTTAAAATATTAAGAAGATCAAAACAATTCACCTCAACAAGTAGTGAGAGTAAGCTTTTGCTTAATTAAAGAAACTCTTATCATCTCCACTCTATTACAAAGCCCTATGACAAGGGAACAACAATTCATGTATCATGGTGTTAGGAAGAAAGCGATAAGTTCAACTTTACTATGAGTAGAAAATAATAAATAGTTTTCAATTTATTATATCAGCATATCCCCATGGAGGAGAATCAGTTCACTGATTTATTATCAAAATTGGGAAATCTTGATGTAAGATCGATCCCTAAATTAATTGGTCCAACTATTGAAGAGTCAGAAGTAATGGAGGTTGATTCAGAGGTAAAATCATGTTAGGTGAATCATTTTATTGAATATCTCAAGACTAGCATCATATCTTCTGGTGTCTCAGACCCATGGAGGTTCAAAAGCAAAGCAGCGTAGTATTTGCTTATTGATGAAGAATTATTCCAAAGATCAGTCTCATCTTTATATCTTCATTGTGACAAAAGATATAGTCGCGTACTAAAGCATGTTCATTCTATTGAATGATAGTCATTCAAGGGGCAATACTTTGGCAAATCGAGTCGAGGCAAATTTATATTTTGTACGCAAAGATGTAGAAAAAATTTTCAAATGCTGCAAACAATTTCAAAAATTTCCTCCAATACCACTCAAACTTATTATCAACCCATGATAATTTGTTGTGTGGGGAATGGATCTTCTTGGTTCTTTCCCACCTTTAAAAGGTCAAAGACAGTATATCTTGGTAATGATTGACTACTTCATCAAGTGGATAGAAGCAAGGCTAGCAAAATCAATGTTGAAGTCAATCGTAACTTCATTTAGGGGTTGTTTGGTTGCATGCATTTGGAGTCTATATAAAATCATAATTTTAACTTCGTGTTTTTAAAGATCAAAATAATTTTCAATGTAAATTGCTTCAAATACATTAGAAAAAAAAAAGAAAATGCTCATCCGAATCTTAAAAAAATGTCAAAAAAGGCTCAAAATCATCCGATGAATACATCAAAACTTTAATACATTATTCTTTTAAGAAATAAAAAAACAAGTCATGAATTTGTAAAATCTCATCAAGTACACTTAGTAATCCTTTTATCAATTAGAATCTGAATCAAGAAAAATAATGACATCATATTCTATGAACTAATAATTATCATAATTAATAATGACACTTTCGGTTTAAAGATCAAAAGGTGAAAGATTTTGTCAAAGCTAAAAATTTGAAAATTGCTTCATTTTATCATTAAAATAAAAGGCCAAGTAGAAGCAACTAACAAGCATCCTTATTCTCTTAAGAAAAAAATAGAATGTGCAAAAAAGCAAAATGAAGTACATCTATCAATTATGGGCATTAAGGACTACTCCATCTACTACTAACACCAATTATTCTCTCTCAAGCAAAAATAGTGTTGTGATAGGTATAATTTAACAAGAGAGTAATGGTTGCATCAACTTTAAAGAATCAAATTTTGAATAATGGAAAGAAGCTAATGATGAGAGGATGCAAATAGCCTTGAATATTTTTAAATTGTGAATAAAATCATTAATGAAATAAAAAAAAGTCAAATGAAGAGCATCATATTCTACAACACAAATGTCAAGAAGTAATTCCAATTTATTTTTACTTAAGAAAAAAACTTTCTTGTTATAATCGCTAAAAATTGAATCTTACATTATCAAGGATCAAGTCAGCAAAAGCATACAAATGCATTGGAAAGTCTCACGCACATGAAGTGGAGATGAACTCATGATATATCCTTAAATCTCTATTTTTTCTGAAATTGTAACAGATTCTCTCAAACAATATCATGAAAAGAAACAAAAGTCAAAGAAATTCTTGTTAAATCTTAAAATCTTTTTTCTCTTAATGATAGAGATGAAATAAAGAAAATGAACTAAACTTAAAATCATGACTACTAATAAAATGAAATATTGGTTCTACAAGGTCAAAAGAATCTAATCTAAAGAGAATTAAGTCCCATGAGAAGAATAGTCAGACTTAACAAAGTCAATTCTATTTCTCGTTAAAATTGTTAAAGAAAAGATATTTGATTATTGACTTTATGAAATGAAAAATAAAATAAAATAAATGTGAAAAGTAATAATAAAACTTTCTAATTGAAGATTTGAATCTTCATGATTCAAGAAAATTATAGCATTGATTCAAGGTAAAGAATGAAAACTCAAAATATGGGAAAATCTCATCAATCATATGAATTCAATTGGAAGATGAGCAAGTTCATTTTTTACATTAGCCTATATTATTAGAATAATAAAATAATTATGCAAGTCATAATTCATGAATAGTTATTTGTCAGAGGGGATTCATCAATTTAGTTATTTTCCAACTCAACAATACAACTATTCGTCAACTCTTCAACCCATAAATTCGACAATTCAACAATTAAGCAACATGTCAATTTAGAAATTATTTGTGGACTTATTTTATTGAAATTATTCAATTAAGGATAGGTGTAGTTTTATTATTATTTATTTTATTAAGTTGACTTCACGATATTTCCTTCAACTAATTATATAGAGAATTCTCAATAAGGGTCATCCTTTCTCGGAGGAGTTCACCTCTCTGCTCAAAATCTCTTCAACGTTCAAGCATCGAAAATCCCTTAAGCTTTTGTTACAGTGTCCTTCTAGGCCATAGATTTAGCCGAAAAAGCAGCACTCCCCCCTCTACGACCAAGATCTACATTGAGTAGAGTGAGTCTCTTTAAAGATGAGTCTAAATATTAGCCTCTTGTGATTGTCATAAGATCGACATATAGTCAAACAAAAGTCTTGACCATATATGTGTCAAGTCAACTCAAACAAATGAATTCGACTTGAGTACCAAATGACATCATCAAAAATGGTCAAAATGACTCCGATCGGACGACTTTTCGTTGCGTTTGAACGTCAAAATTGATTAAAATATAAATATTGCAAAAAATATAATGATCGATTAATCAATCGATTAAAGCGAATCGATGATGCCATGACCAAACGACTCGTTTATGAAATTGATTATGCGTTGATTTTGAAACGAATCTATCAAATGAGACCAGCTCAATTTGGGCGAGTAAATGCAAATGTGGTTTGAAGTGACAACAGCAAATCGAGGCTAATGCACTAGACGTCACTAAAATCGACTCAAATGACCTCCTCGATGACCACAAAACACGTTTAAAATTGAAATTGGTCGATATAAATATTGCACAGAATCAATTTGTTGGCCGAGTCGTCATGCGTCTTATATCGAGGAGAGGCCGATGAAAATCGCGACCTCCGTTTGAAATTGATCGCGTCATTAACTTTGAAACATCAAATCTATCAAGTAAGACTATTCACTCAATTTGGACGGTCTACGAAAATCGCGATCGAAGTTAAGCATTTTGAGTGAAATGGACTCAATTTGGACTTGGACCAAACTCCGACCAAAGCTCGCGATTGCGTTGAACAATGGCTTGATATATATATTGGATGATGCATTTTATTATATTAAAATCGTTTAATAAATTTAAAATTTATTAAAAATTTCTAAATTACCCCCTCACGCAGTAACTGTTCCCCCCATTTTTATTTTTCAATTTTTTGATAAAAAAAGAGAAAAAACTCTCCCTCATTTTCCAGCAACGGTTCCATTTCCCCATTCCCTCCTCATTCTTGCATTCTCACATTTCTCCTCTCTTGGGCATTCCCTTTCTGGTCGAAAAAAACACAGGTAATTTCTCCCCTGAATTTCCATTGTTTGCCGCGCAATCCCGCTCCGCGGCCCCACCGCCGACCCGCTCCGCTCCGCACACGCACCGCGCTCCCGCTGCGCTGCAAAACCGCTTCCGTTCCGCAAACCTGGGGCCCGCTGCCGCAAAAAACCGCTCCACGTGGAAACCCGCCGGCGACGTCCCATCCCAAGCGCCGCCAGACCCGATAACGCCTCTTGCGTCCAGCGCGACTGACGCCCATCCCGTCCTGCGCGCCACTGTGCACCGACAGCCGATCCTGCCCCGCTGCGACATTGTCGCCGCCCCATTATGCGCCGACCGCGCCCGCCACCAAAACCTGCTGCACACCCACCATCAACTCTGGCGTGAAGCTGCCTTGCCAGCTCAGACCAGCCTGCCAGCCCGCCAGCCGCCTTCGGCTTTGTCCGGCCTACATCCCCAGCTGCAGCCGCAACCTCCTCGCTTTTTCAATTTTTTCGCAATCGGAGAAGATATCAAGATTTTATTTCAATTTTGGTCGCATTCTCTTTCCTTCCTTCCCGCAAGGGAAGAACATCATCAAGAGGAATTCTTATTTCGATTCGAGCATTCTTCTTTCATAACCCGTCAATTCACATGTGGAAGAACATCATCGAGGTGAATTCTTTTCGATTTTTTAGTTGCACTCTAAACTTTTTTTCTTCGCAAACCGGGGAAGAAACATCGTCAAATGTTTCTATATATTTTAATATATATATTATATTCTATTATATATATATATATATATATTATATTTCTATATATATATATATATATATATATATATGAATATATATATATGTTTGTGTTATTTATATAGTTTGAAGACCTTTGTGCTCAAGAGGGCGACGAGATGAAAAAAAAGGTTGTGGTGTCGACACGCTCAAGAGGCGTGTCGAGTAAGCCACTCGTTAGATGTCATCTCCCTGAAGGCGTGTTGCCAAAATTTTTATATTTTCTAGACTTAGAAAAAAAGGGGGAAGGATGAATATATATTATTGTATATCTTCTTTCAAGTCAGAAGTCATTTCAAAGGTGCGACAAGATGAAAAAATGGTTTGCGGTGTCACCCTCGACTCAAGAGGGCGTCGAGTAAGCAAAACACCTCGATCTGACTACACAGGATGATCTGGGAAATTCAAAAATTAATCTTTGACTTAGAAAAAAAGGGAGAGTGGAATGAACTGACTTAAGAATGTTAAGTAGGGAAACCTGCAGCTAATTTTAAACTAAAAGTGTCAAACAAGAAAAAAGGGGGAGCCTTTAAAGAAAATTTTAGAAAGAATAGAACATTTATTTAAAATTCAAGTAAAATTTGGGGAAGCTAATATTAAACTCACGATTCTCATGGCTTAAATTAAAGTGATAAAGTGAGTTCTCTTTTTTTTTGCAAATTTTAAAATTAAATAAGCTTTAATTGGAATTTTGGGATAATACTAAACTCATAACAAACTTGCAATAAACTTAAAATCTAAGATGAATCCAAATTGGGTTTAATAACTTTATACAAATATGGAGGTGATTATTATGCTAATAAGCATGAGTAAGGCTAAAGCAATAAACATTGAAATCGGTATAACTTATCAAAAGTGATATAAATTGAACATAATCAAGTTTGGAGAATTACAAAACTCAACAAGTAAATTAAGTGCAAGCAATATTTTAAACTACGTCTAAATCAAAATGCTTTCTTTAGGATGCACCTTTGTATAGCGGGACGATACTAAATCAAAATCTACAAAAATCTTCATTTAATCAAAAATTGAGATTTCATAATTATGAATTTAAAATCAACAAAATCACTAATTAGGTGAAATTATCTAAGCTATAAACACCTGCATGTGCTCGAACATAGAGATTTCAAGTGCGAATTTTAATGTCTGAAAAGGTTGTAGGCTAAATTGGAATTAAATGAAAAATCTGAAATCAATCTCATAATTCAAATATAAAATTATCTAAAATTACTATACACCCGCATGGGGCCCAACACTACACTGAATGCTTAAATTCAAGTGTGAGAATCTTCTTGTGTTGTTTCGCTTTAGTCTTAGTGGGTTAACACAAAACTAAAAATAATATGAGTTTCAAATTAGTGAAATGTCCGAAAAGCGATTACAGTGAGTAGATCTTATCCTCGTTAAGCTAAATAGAGTTGAGATCTAAATCTCTTAAACATATTCAAATTAATCAATTTTTAAATCAAATTAAGTAACAATGAACTAAATGAAACTCAATCATTTAAATCTTAAATCAAACTCAATCTATCCACCTTCGCACTGTTTGTGGTGACAAATTAAGAAAACTTAGCTCACAAAGGAGCCATATCAAATCAAGTATTCTATGTTCACTCTCAATCAATCTCGATGCGATAAGGGCGTGGCGTGTCTCGATTGTGTGGCGGTAGCTCTAGATGAAGCGATTACGAAGTCTTCGATCGTGGTTTGATTGGTCACCATTATATTACGATCGCGTAGCGTATGCTCTCTTAACGCCCTTTGAGTTGTGAATCATAGAGTATACTTGATAGGCAAATAACCTCATCGCTAAGGTAGACTTAAGCTTGTCTCTTAGACAAACACCACCTGTCTACAAGATTCTTGGATGGTAACCCATGTGGCGATGAGGATCCTTCGCCGGTTGGGTGCTACCTCCTTTAAGTAGACTAGGAATCATGCAGGACATGGAACCATGGGATCTAGATCGCATCATCATTCCCCAACCATCCGGTTTAAGCTATAATGATGAATTTATATCTCAAATTCTAAAACTCTATATGTTTATTATATCTATGCATTTTGTGATCTAACGGCCTTAATCGAAAGTTCTCTCTCACTTATTGGGAGGGTAATTAACTAGGCTTGCTTTATAGGAAACTGGAACCAGATCTAAAGTTCTACCAAATGAGGATGAAATCTTTGGGTAGTGTCTTTATATTTCTTCAAAATTACATTGACATTTTCTCAATCACTCAATACTCTCTTCAATATCAAAAAAAAATTCGAGGAGGTGGTGAATTTTTGCCCACAAACACATTAAAGGTGACGATCTAACCATAAGACTAACTAGGGGCAATAATAAGTGTAAGACTTAAATTGAAAGACTACATCAATTTGTGTGGTGGGTTCCACCACTATCATTTTGCATGCCCCAAAAGAGAGAGATTGAATCAGTGAAAGAAGTATGGCATCTTGCTACTGAACCAGGTATTTTTTATTATTCATTTTATGCTAATAAATATAGTCTTTAATAATTTCACCTAGACTTGTACTAAGAAGAAATATGATATTTCTTATTTCCTGTAGGATGTATAATATTTTATTGTTAGTATAAAAAATGATATTTTTTATGTCACTCTAGTATTTACAGGCTACAAGCATATTCAGTATGAAATAATTATTACAGCTGATAACATATAAACATTTCAAAATAGGCAAATTCAATTTCTAAAAAATTAAATTTCTCTTCTTTCCCTTATATCTATATAGATATATATAGATATAAATATGGCTTTGTAAAGCTTTTTCTTGGAATATACACTCTAGTGGTGGCATGCTGGATCGGCTAGTCTTTCTTTATGCAGGTTTTCTCGTTTATACTTGTTTGGTCATGGCGTTGGTTGCTTTCCTTATCATCCGATTGGTTCCATGTTATGGTCAGACGCACTTGATTGTATACGTTGGGATATGCTCACTTATGGGTTCGCTTACGGTATACAAGTTTACATCTTAAAGAAATCTGATGTACTTTCCATTCATCAAATTGTTTAAAATATCTGTGTTTTGTTGTAGGTTATGTGCGTGAAAACAGTTAGCATTGCCCGGTTGACAATTCTGGGATGAATCAATTTGTATACTATCAAACCTGGATTTTTACAGCTCTGGTGATCGCCTATATCGTAACGCAGCTGAACTATCTCAACAAGGTAAATATCTGCACTGTGGAGCTGCAGCAACAAAAGCCAACTAACTAGTAGCTTTAGTTGCTTCTAAATTTGAGGTTTTTATTTCAATTACTCAGAGAAGCCTGTTCTCACTAGACAATACGGGTTTTGTAGAACCAAACCTTGTAGCCCAACTGATCTTTGGTCCTTAGGATTAGACTCTTTCAAAGGTTTGTTGGTTTTCCTGTGCAGTGAATAATAGAATGCTCCTTCTATATGGACCATATTATAAAATTGCTTTGCAATATTATCATTGAACAAATAATTGAAAATTTAGATTGGCCGTTTAAGTCAAAATGATGAAGTAAAAGTTGACATATTCGCCAATGAATTAAATATCAAAATAATTCCTGACTCTTCATGTATGACCAATTTAATCCTTGTGTCATATTTCTATAATTTAGTCCCTTGATTACACAAAATTGATCCCAATTTAATCTCAAGGACCATTTTAAATGAATATTATATGGTTGAGAGACTAAATTGGAGAAATGTGATATTCTAGTACTAAATTGGTCACATGTGGATTGTTGTGAGACTATTTTGGAGTTTATTCCTTCTCCAAATTACATTTTCAAATGATTCATTTTATAATAAGCAACCTTTATGAAGAGTTGGTTATGCTTATTCAAAAAATATTTTGAGAACTGAACTTGGTTATTCTGCGAAAGTTATCATGTGATGGTTAAGATGCATTTTAATTCCTAAGGTTGTTTGGTTGGAATCAAAAAGTAAAGTAAAGTAAATGTAGGTTTTAGATTTTTTGACGTTTGACGATGTAAATTAAAATTTTAAAGTGATGTAATGCATTTGGAATTCACTAGATTATTATATTTTTGCATATTTAGAATTACAAATTTGGCGAATTTCACCATCAAAGTGTTATTTGTCGCCCATTGCTCAGCCACAAAATATTGATATAAACAAAATTTATTATATTTATTTAGATCTACTTGTGAATTTGTAGATCACAATAAAGTAATAATGTAGATTCTTTTATCTTCATTTTTTTCACAAATAAAATAACCTAAAATGTATCCATAACATCACTGCATTCAAGTTTGTATACCTTATTTCTACTTGTTTATGCAACTTTGATCAACCATTCAATATAAACATATTCATGGTGAAATATATATCATATTTCTGCAGTATCATGAATCAGTTTTAAAAGCTCTAATTATATCTCTGGGCATTGGACACTGGTGATTTCTCCTGTCCATTACGTGATGTTTTCAACTTTTACAATTCTTGCTAGCATGATAATGTTCAAGGTGATTAATCACAAGCACCTACTTTTATCTTCTAGTGCTTATTTTTTAATATTTTATTAAAATCTGGTGTTCAGCTTAAAAAAAATATATACAAGCATGGATTCATGTCCATTATGACATTATCTCTTGTCTTCCTATAGAGAACTGAATTGCAATCTGTGTTTTCATGATGTTTATCAAGTCAATTATCGTTACATTTTTTGTGAAGTAAAGTTGGTTTTAAGCCATTGAATTATAATAATCAGACGGTAGAACATCTTGATCTTTTATTTCTGATCGCCTTCTTCAAGTGATGGGACTCATGAATGGAGCACAATTGCAACTGAACTTTATGGATTCATTACAATTGATAGGAATTTCATTTGCAAAACAATGGACATCAAATCTAGTCGAATCAATAAATTCATCGATCACACACAACACTGAACAAAAGAAAAAACAAAAACAAAGAATCATTGTATCAATGATTTTGATTTTCTGAAGCTCTTTTCTGAATTAAGAATGGATGAGTTTAGTGGGTACAATTTTCAAGGGCTCGATTATCAATTATACCATCTTCAAGTTTCAATTGCGGAAATCAGTGCTGCTGAGAGCAACAATGCGAAGATACAGACAACTGCAATAATCTTTTTTTTTCTCTCTCTTGTCATTTGGGAACCTTAACTTTGTTAGTTTCCTTTAGAAATTCATGTTTGTACCATAGTTTGATTCAAATTGGAAGAATCAAGGTGAATATAAGGTTTCTTAGAACAAATGAAAATTATTATTTTTCCTTCTCTCTCTGTCTTTCTGTTTGTTATAAGTTTGAAGATTCTTTTTATTAGGTGGGGATTCAATATAAAAATGATGTTAAAAATATATCGACTTAACATAGCACCCAGTGATGTTTCGACTCTCTTATGATTAACCAAGTCTATTTAGGCTAATTGCAACTTTCTTTAAAATAGTTTATAATTATATAATTGTTTTGAAAATATATTAACGACTATAATAAATCTTTTTAAATTAATTTATCATTTCAAAATTTTTGAAAAAGCAAAAATTGCAGCCGGACTTAAAAGTATGATAGCTACGGAAAGCAAAAGTGTTAGTTTCCACAAATGAATTTTTTAGAGGTCTTTTTTTTCGTGAGAAGATGAAGAAGAAGAAAATATTAAGAATTATTATAATTAATATGTGTGAACAAAATGATGAGTGGCCTCGCTATAAAGAATAATCATTATGATCAACCTCCATTGGGCTACCTCAATTATAAAGCTTGTTTGTTGTAATTTTTTATAAAGATGATTGTAAATTGTATAAAATATAAAATTTTAATTATTATACATATTATAAATATTATCTATAAAATTAAATCTCAATTTTCTTTTATATATATATATATATATATATATATATATATATATATATTAATATTAGAAAATATATATAGAATAAAATTTTCTTATTTGTTAAATTATAATATAAAAGAGAAAGAAATCAATTTTTCTAAAAACTCATAAGAAGAAAAATATTTTTCAAAAAATTTCTCATATATATTTATCTAGTTTAAATATAATATTTTACAATTATATATATAATATAATATACAAATTATGTGTAACAAATATCATTTTATATTTTCATTCCAAATAATATAAAAATTATGTGACTCTCATATAAATTTTAAAATGCTCAATCATGATCTTATAATTAAAAAATTATAATTCTCTATAATTATGAATTTCTATACAAGATAATAAATTTTTAGTCAATATTTTAAAATATATATATATCATAGAATACAAAATATTTTACTCATTAATATATCTCATAAATTAACAAATTAATTCATAATGTCTTCAAGGTCTAGTGGATGTGTGATCGGCCTCATGACTAAAATATAATTAATGTCATGACCTATATGTTATATTGACATTGTCTCTGATTCAAATAATAATAAAAATTAAATAAATTTCTATCATTTAAGAAATAAAGAGATTAGTCAATGAGTTGACATAGTTAAAATAATATAGAATATACAACATGAATCAAAGATTGCATGAATATAAATACTACAAAATTAAAAGGCATAAAATCGATCATAAAAAATTGAGATGAGTGATGATGATGAGAATAAACACGATCATGCTTGTGAAATAAATTATAAAATATATATTACACTCATCTCAAAATAAATCTAAATAACTATAAATTGATATTCAAACTCAAATTTTATCATACAAAGACCTTAGCAACTAAAAACATGGGTAATCAGCAGTTAAAAGGAAGCTGACAATCAGAAACATAAAACCAAAGTGTTCCAAAAAAATGTCCGATTTGCATGCAATTGATGGCTAAATAAGTTGTTTGATGAATAAATGGATTTTGAACAGAAAGCTATGGAAAGCCTGCTAAGAGAGATTGCATAATAAAAGAAGAAAACTACCACATAGAAATGGACTTCCTGAAGAGAAGAAAGAATTCCAGATGATAACTGATTCAGAAAATAACCCCATGGTTTTACAGCTCTGCCTCATGCAAAATAATCACATAATAAGGAACATGATGAATTTGTTGATCAAAATAAAACAATGCAGGTGCAGACAAGTAAAAACTATGATACATACATACATACATACATATATATATATATATATATATATATAAGCTGGATAGAGACTTTCAAACGCTTCAGAAGAAAATTTTTATGAGAACACAACCCAAGTCAAATATGAACTGAAATTCAAGGCAAGTCTTGTTAGGAACACATTAAACATGTACTGCTGCTTGACTTTAAAGAACATGTTAATAAAAATAGATAAAGTGTTGACCTCCATATATGTGCCATAAGTCAAAGTTATGCCTACTAATCGAATTCGATGGACTTTGGAGGTGACAGTGCACAAATTGAGGCTCAAAATGTACTGAACGTCACTGAAAATGGTCGAAACAACCTCCGATCGATGAACGGAATTCGTCATCACATTCAAGGCATCGAAATTGATCAAAATATAAATATTGGAAAATCTAACAATCAATCGATTAAGCGCTCGAGCTATCAATGTAAACGTCATGCTCAATCGGAAAATATGACCTCCGTTCATGAAATTGATCATGAAAAATCATCAAATAAGACTATCTGGCTCAATTTGGACGAGTTTGTACAAATGTTGATTTGAGTGGCCGATGCAATCAGAAAATGCAGACTTCGAAATCAACTCAAATGATGATCGATGAATGACTTTTTTAACATTGAAATTGGTTAGATATAAATATTGCTGACTTGATGATCAATTGATCAAGCCGGTCATTGATCGCTGCATGTCGAGTCGAGGTGTTGATGAGAATCAAATGACTCCGCTCATAAAATTGACCACGTATCATTGGCTTCAACGTCGAAATATCAGTAAAAGTTGTACTTCAATGAGTCTGCATAATTGAGCGGTCGAAAGTGATTGCATTTTTAAGAAATAGACTCATTTTTGCGCAGAATCGATTAACCAAATTCGTTCAAATTATCTTACATTATTAATATATATATATATATATATATATATATATATATATATATATATATATATTGACTATGTGGTTTATTTTCATGAAATTCATATTAAAATCGTTTAATCAATTTAAAATTTATTTAAAATCCCTAAATTACCCTCTCCCATGCTCAACTCTTCCCCCCTATTTTCAGTTTATCTGATTCAAAAAAAACTACCCCTCCTCTCTCCCTCCATTCCCACGTTCCGGCTCCTGCACACAGGTAATAATTTTTTGAAATTCCCTCTCCCTCTCAACCTCCAGTTCTGCATTACGTCCAATGCAATCCCGTAAAACTACCGCTGCGTGCATCCCGTGTCCAGAACCGACACGTTCCGCGCATCCCACGGCTGTGACCCACCGCAAAACCATGCACAATACCTCTCGCAGTTGCGACTCAGTAAAACCACGCGCAATCTCTGTCGCCGGCCCGCTCTATCGCAGCCACAAACCCGCCGTCGCGCGTCATCAACTGCGGTGCACCCATCATGATCTCGCTCCGGCCTGCTCGCTCCACCTGCGTCTGCATCTGCTGCGCCTTCCGCGTCTGGCCCGACCCGCTGTGCTGCGCCTCCCGCGTCCGGCCCGGCCCACTCTGCCAACCAGCCTCCGGCCCGCCAGTCCCCCCGTTTCGCTAAGCCCCGCATCCCGTTGGTGTAATTCCAACTCCTGTTGTGTCGTCCCAATTCCTCCAGCCCGCTTCGTTCTATTCCACAAAACCACGCGGGCTCCACCGGCCGTCCTTCCGCTGCGCACATCTGCAGCCATCCCGCCTTTTCGTTCTGTTCTGACCCATTTTCCATCCATCCATCCAAACTCCAGCCTGCTCCCACTCCTCGCCCATAGCATTTCACCATCCGTCCATTTTTCTTGAATAGGAAGAACATCGTTAACATGAATTCTTGATTTCCGGCGTTGCACCCTTTAGCCATTTTTTTCACGACAAATCGGAAGAACATTGTCAAGAATTTCTTTGATTTCGCACCCTTTTTTTCTTGTTTTTTTTCATTCTCACGGGAAGAACATCATAAGAATTCTTTTTTGGTTACAGCACCCTTTATTTTTCTTCCATTTTTCACGTGCGGAGAAGAACATCATCAATGGAGAATTCTTCAATTTTGGTGTCGTACTCGCATTACACATGTATAACCCTTCCTAATATATATATATATATATATATATATATATATATATATATATATATATATATATATATATATATATATATGTTTCTTAGGTTTGAACCTCGTTGTGCTCAAGGTATGACGAGATAAAAAAACAGGCGTGGTGTGACACACTATCAGCTCAACAGGCGTCTGAGTATAACACTTATTAGATGTCGCTCCCCTAGGCGAAATCGCCAAAATTTTGTCTAATTTCTAGACTTAAGAAAAAAAAGGGAATGAATATATATTGTATTGTATGCCTTCTTTCAGGTCTGAAGGCCTCATCATTCTTAACAGGAACGAAGAGATGAAAAAACTGGTTGTGGTGTTGCAAGACACCACTTGCTATGCTCAAGAGGCTTAGTAAAACACTCCGTCTGACCCTCTTGTGGTGTTTATTTTGAGGTGTGGGACACCGTAGATCTTAGGGATATTGAAGTGATAAGGAATGATGCACTATCTCGAAAGATAGAAATCACCTATAATGGACCTAATCACTAATAAGGACTCAGAAGGCATGATGGGTCTTCTTGAATATACAGATCTTTTCTACTTTACATGAAAAGTAAAGTAGGGTTTATTTTAAGCGGGTTCATTAAGTTCCTATGGAGCAAGCCTCCAGTTAATTACATCATAAGGAATGGGAATTCCTAAGAATACTCTTGATTAACAATTAAGGTCTCCAAAGATTTCAAGGTTAACTATGAAAGGATTGGCTATTTTAGAAAATCAAATGGGATAGATCAAGGAGAAGACTTATTTTGGAATCCAAAGAGGGAAAGTAGGAAATGCTCATGATCTTATGAAACATTCCAATCACTATAATTGGGCTTTATATTTTTTTAAAATTTGAAAAGAGTTAATTATTTGAGTTGATAATTTATTAGATTGTTAGAGCTTATAATTCCATAATATAAGATTGTGAAAATACCTAAGAGGTGAGAATTTATGCTTGTAACTGAAGGAAAGCTACTTCTGATTCTAAACTAAGCCTTTAAATAAAAACGACCTAAATCTAAGGTGAAAATGGGTATATGGTTTACCTCCAGAGAGAATAAACCACCTTCTTATTATTACGTGACATAACTCCTCCCTCTTTAAATCCATATAGGCAAGTCATATGCTTTGTAAGATGGCTAGGCTATTATTTATTTAGAAATGAGACTAAATCCTTAAACTCACTCCCGAAGAGACTAGAGCATGAGTGGTATGAAATCATGACTTAATCTAATATAAATTTTATCAAATTTATTTGATTCTTTTGAACTCTTCATTTTGACACTATAGGATTTTGTATGCCTAAATGCATGAGAATTTGATTATGGGTCAAATCAAGAGAGAAAGGGGTGTTCTTCCACCAAAGGCTCTCACAGGTTAAGCCTTGATTCTATGGCAAGGATGGAAGCCCCTTCTTAACAAGAGTGGAAGAATATGATATGCATGATATTATACATTCATTCATCCAGCTAAGGGGTTGCTAAAAAATTTATTATCTTAATTTAATTCCCAGAATTTTATGTGAGGTTATGAGTTATTTTAAAATTTTAGTTATGAGTTGTTAATTGGGGTAGAAAAATTAATTTTATCCTAAGAGCCTACCGCATCCAGGCCACACATTCAAGCATCAATCATAAAGAAACTATAAAAATATATTATTCTAATACGCAATCTAAACACAACATCAAACAATTTTATAGACTACTGTAAAAGAATAAAGGCCAGTCGAGGGTTTCACCCGAAAAGGAAAAAAAAGATGGGTAGCCGAGCTCTACCCTTTAACTACCCGAATTAGAAAAATAATACATGCTATGGGGGTCTTCTTTTCTTCATTTCTTCATTTCTTCATTTTTTTCATTCTCTTTCTTTTGATTTGATTTGCTCTAAAGGCATCATAGGGAGCCCCAGGGATTAAGCCTTCTAGCCACTGCTCATCCTAATCTCCCATAACACTAATCCTAATTCCTAATGTAAAATTACATCAAAAATAGGAAAAATAAATCTAAATTTACACACAAAACAAATGTTAGCTAAACACACCATATAACAAGCTTATATGAATAATTTGGACTTAGCACCCACATGGGTAACCAAGCCCACTAACGCTTGGGTTAAGCTAAGCAACCTGACAAAAGCATTTATATTTTTATTACAGCGACCCTTAAGCACAACCCCCTGCATAAAACATGATTAAGCTAATAATGACCTAACATCCAGTCTACGAAACATACATCCTAACATCGAGTCTAAAATATTACATCACAAAATAAAATACAACTTCATACATACAACGCCCTAACTTAGCACTATAAGTGGTGACTTAGTATTCTAATGTGTGTGCTTAAGGCTTGTGTAGCAAGACTTTACTAGGCTTCTTTAGTCTAAGTTTTAATTTGGAGTTTGAATTTATTTAAATTTTACCTTTGGGTGATTTTAATTTAAATGATTTACTGATTTATTTTTCATTTTTATTTCACTTTTATTTGGTTAAGATGATGTTTAGGTTTTCAAGAATGAAGAGTAGAATGAGTTCCACTTGTAGATGGAACTCACCCTATTCTACATCCTAATTCCTAAAGAATCTAACTAAGGTCCTTAAGTATCTTAATTAGCCCATTTGAATTTGTGTAATTTATTCGATTTGACTTGATTTAAAATTTAGAATTTGAGTTTGTTTAAGAATTTGATTGATTGATTTTGGATTAGATGTTTTAGTTTAATTGCATCTTGATAATTCGATATCCTTAATATCTAATGAAGTTTAAGTTTGTTTAAGTTCATGTGTTTTTGGTTGATTAATTTTAGATTAGATGTTTTGATTTAATGAAATCTTGATAATTCAATATCCTTAGTATTTAATGAAATTTAAGTTTGTTTAAGTTCATGTGTTTTTGGTTGATTAATTTTAAATTAGATGTTTTGATTTAATTAAATCTTGATAATTCAATTTCCTTTGTATTTAATGAAATTTAAGTTTGTTTAAGTTCATGTGTTTTTTTTTGTTGATTAATTTTAGATTAGATGTTTTGATTTAATTAAATCTTGATAATTCAATATCCTTTTAAATTAACATTTAACTCTTTTCTTTGATTATGGTTATGTGATTTAACTTTATATTTATTTAATTCGATTGTGGTTCATTTATTTGTAGTTTGATCATATTAGATTAATTGAGGTTTTATTTTGATTTTAATTGGGTTTGATTCTTTAAAATTAAGATTTTATTTTTAATCACATCCATTTGTCATGTTCATCAAAGTTTGGTTTGTATTTTGATTTCATACATTGGATAATTGATTAGTTTATCTTATTTAAGTAGGTTGAATGAGATTTGATTTGATTACATATTAAGTTGGTGAGAGTCTTTCTTAATTTAATTTGATTTGATTAGCTTTATTAGTCTATGGGTTTGCTTATGTTCAATGTGATTATGTGACTAGTTTAATTAAGAAGTGTATTTATGTTAATTATAAAGGTTTATTTAATTTTCAATTTGACTTCATATTTGTTTAGACTAATGATGTAATTAATGACTTAATAATTTAGGTTTAATTTAGGTTTGATTAGTATTTAATTGCATTTTAATTTTGATTAAGCTTAGGTTTAATATGATTAATTTGATTAACTTAATTAGTTTATTTAAGAGGTATGATTAATTATTAAATTGAATAAAGATTTGTTTAATTTTTAATTTGATTTCATATTTATTTAAGTTAATGACGTAATTAATGATTTAAGTTTAAATTAGAGTTTGATTAGCATTTAATTGCATTTTATGTTTGATTAAGCTTAAGTTTAATATGATTAATTTAATTGACTTAATTAGTTTATTTAATGGATGTGATTAAATTAATTAGTAGTTAATTAAGTGTTTGATTTGAATTAATTTTAATTTGATTTATAAAGTTAATTTGGTTTTATTAAGATGATGGATCAATTTATTAAGTTTGCATTAATTAGATGTTTGATTATTTAAGTTTGATTAAGGGTCAATTAAAATTATTTGATTAATTAAAGTTTATTTAATTAGAGATTAATGATTTAATGATTTAGTTTTAATTTAGGTTTTGATTAGCGCTTAATTGCATCTTAATTATGTTTAATTAAGTTTAGGTTTAATATGATTAATTTGATTAACTTAACTAGTTTATTTGAGGGGTGTGATTATTAAATTTAATTAGGGGTTTGATTTTAGCTTAATTTTAGAGTTAGCTTTAATATAATTTATTAAATTAATTTGATTAATTAAGATGATGTATTAATTTATTAAATTTGCATCAATTAGTTGTTTGACTAATTAAGTTTGATTATTCATGATTAGGGTTTTACTTGATTTGATTCATTTATTATGTTTGTTTGATTTCATTAACATGTTCGATTTAGTTATCAGGTTGAAATATTTAATGGTTAATTAATTATCTTATTCCAAATGAATGCGATTTAATCATATGTTGATTAAGTTTTCTTTAATTTTATTTGGTTTAATTTGATTAGTATCAAATGATTAAAGTTTCCTAAATTTGTTGGGTTTTGAGTTTGATTTAAGATTTAATCATTTAATTGAATTTTATTAACTTAAATAGGTTTAATCATATTTAATTTAATTTTCTCTAAGAATGATATTTCTTTGATTTGAGATTTGATTAATGATTGCTTAAGTGCTATTTCATTTTTGATTTTTATTTAATATTTAAATTATTTTTAGATTATATTTTAATTAACTCCTTAACTGATTAAACTCTAATCTTAAGTGTTTGTTTGGGGTTCATTAAGATTCAGAGGATCACATTATTTTCTTAAGAAATCGAGATATCAATTGAAGTGATTTAAGCCATTTTGAAGATATTTTTTTAAATTTTTGAATTTTTATTTGATTTATTTTATTAAAATGGACAATCTGAACTTCAAAATTTAATTTCTCCCAATCCAGAAGTCCGTTTCACTTGAAATTTTTATGATAGGTGTGTTTTAACTTTAGTTTCAATCCTTGAAAATTTCAATTTTTATGGTAGGTGTGTTTTAACTTTAGTTTCAATCCTTGAAAATTTCAATTTAATCTGACTTATATTTTTGGTTTAATTAATGAAATATTAGTTTTACTAAAACTCAAATTAAACTCACAATAGTCAATGAAATTTGGGGATTTTGGGTTTGTTGGATTCCTATCAGAAAGACGAATCCAACGAGCCTTTGTTTGCAATTTTTGGTTAAGTATTTTATTTTTTATCAATTTTTTGAAGTTTTAGGTGATTTAAATTAATTTTTTTTATAAAAGGAAATACGGCGTTAGCCTGGCGGGAAGAGAAAGTGACTGACTTGCTCGGATCGTGTCAAACCGGATGGTCTGTCGATCGCGTGATCGGAGGATCACGGATTGGCATGCGATCCCGAGCATCGATTGCGTGAATGCACATGATTCTAAAGGCTCGATCCGATCCATGCATGATCCGAGTCCGTCATCGCGAACCGCGCGTGATCCGGATGATCATCGCATCAGCGTCGAGTCGGATCGCGTGATCCACGCGTCGAGCCGTCCATCCGAACCATAGGATCGGATGATGGCGTGACCCGCGATGAATTTTTCGCCTTTTGGAAAAAAAATGTTTCTAAGTCAAAACTTGTCCAAATGGACCTGTTTTCATTTGCACCAAAAAATTCTATTTCCTAATTGAAATGATTTAAAGTAAAAATACTGGATTATCTAGGGTGAATTCCTAAAATCATGAGAAAATTAATACAAAATGCATGAAATCCTAAGGCCAGCTATGGTTTGGCAAAATTTACCTCGCTGATGATGATTTCTGGTGATAGTGAAGATCCAAGCGAACTCTTAGGTATGTGAGGAACCTTTGGAGTGATCTTTAGCCCTTGCCTCCCTTTAGAACGTTGTCTTCTTCGATGTCTACCGTCACCTCACCGGAAGAGAAATTATTTATATTTTTGAGCTCAAAAATGGCTCAAAGAAGTGGGGGATGGGTTTCTTTTTTCTTTAGGGAGCTTTTGGGGGTTGAATGGTGGTGGGAGGAAGAGATCTAAAGCCTCATCTCCCCTCCTTTTATAATGGCCAAAAATTCAATATTTTTGAATTTTTTGGCTCCAAATTGATTGTCATCTTGCTTGGGGTGGTTGGGGTGGATGATAGATTGATTGAGGACTTTGGATTTTGCTCCAAAGTCTTCTCTGTCATATGATCAGATTTATTCAATGCAAATGTTGGGGAGGAGTTAAGTGCATGTGATGGGGAATTAAATGAGGTTGGGTGGAATCCTATGTGGGGGAGGATCCATGAGGGATTTAAATGGGTTGGGTTGGTTTTGGGCTGATCCCAAATGGGTTTGGGTCGGGTTTTATCAGCCTCCAATGGGTTTTGGCTTGGTTTCAAGGGATTTGGCCAATTTGGGTCATATGGGTCATTTTGGGTCAAATTGACCCATTTAACCAAAATTTGCCAAATTAGCTTGGGTTATGGGTTGATTCATGTTCAATTGGCTAATTGAAGATGAATGTGATCTTTGGTTTGAATTAATTTGAATTTAATTTAGATTTAGGCCAAATTGACCCTTTAGGCCAATTTGGGCTATGTTGGGTCAAGTTGACCAATTGGGCTCAATTGATCAAATTGGGTTTAATTATGACTTTGGTTAAGTTCAATAATCAATTTGAATGAACTTGAGCCATTGGTTGCAATCAATTTGGGTTAGATCATGATTTGACCCGATTTGGTCCTTTAAGCCAATTTGGGTTAATTTGGATCAAATGGCCAATTGGGTTTGGTTCGGCCCAATTGATTGCAATTGATTGCAATTGATCATCCTAGAGTGATCAACAATCATGGTGGAAGATTTTGGTGAGCTTGGTTCAATCCAATTTGGGTTGGATTAGAAGTTGGCTCAAATGGGTCCTTTAGGTCACTTTGGGTCAAGTTGACCTAAGTGGGTCAATTGGTTTGATTTTGGTTTGATTCGTGTTTAGTTGAACTTATATATGAGCCTTATATTAGAATATTAATTCAACAACAATCAATTTGGAGTCTAATGGATTTTGGCTCATTTGAAATTTTCAAGTCATAAGGGCTAACTTGGGTTTGACTTGGGTTGGTTTCAATTTGATTTGATGATTGTAGGTTTCATTTATATTTGGATAGATAATTAAATGAATGATTGATTCAAGAGAAAATTCATTGGTTTTGACTTGATTTGGATAGCTAAGTCCAAAGAATTGGCTTAAAGGGTTTAAATTGAGTTTGGATTTGATTTTCGATATAGTTTTGGTCATTTGAATTTGGATTTAATTTATATTTATGAATATAAATGAAGAAATAATTGATTTATAAAGAGTCCAATTGAGTTTGATTTGATTTAAGGGGTTTGGCTAAGCTTATGAATGTTCATATGGCTTAGGAAAGGGTTTAGGATTTGAATTTGATTTTGGGTTTCAATCATTTGGAGTCAAATTTTAAATTAAATTTGGAATTTTAATTTGAATTTGAGATTTAATTTGAGAATTGAGTGGTTTGATTTGAGAAAGTGTATCTAGAGGGTTTAGGCTATGGGATAGGTAATTTCTTAAATCCTAAGGCATAGCCTAATCTTATGATTAACACTTCTAAGTCTCCAGGCTTAGGTTAAGTGTTCACCTAATCACTAGATGTGTCTTATGACTAAGAAATCTTAGTGCCTAGAAGATTCCTAAGTCTAAGAAGAGGAGGTTAAGAGCTCACTCCAAAAGTATGGTCGACAAAAGGACCCCTAATTGGTTTGGCGTAATTGACAAAGCACACCATACGTATTGGCGTTGACCGAAATGATCAACAACATCCAGAGATTGCAACAAACAATGGAAGCGATCTATACCTAGACCCGAAAGGTAGATAGAATCATGATCTTAATGCAATGCGGCTCTCTTTATGCCAAGGGCATAAGAGGACTAGAAGGAGTTCGCTGGGGGTTGAGTACATGAACCTTCCACTTGGGAAGCAGGTTCAAGTTATCCGCTGAGGGATAAGAATTTGAGTTTGATTATGAGTACAATTTATTTGGGTGTGTATCCACTGGGGATAAGAATTTGATTGGATTTCTTTGATTTGTTTGATTAGACTCCACTAGGGAGGTTGGTTTACTTTATTATGGCTCCACTAGGGAGAAGGGTTCTAGATTGAGAGCATATCCACTGGGGATGTACACTCGATTGAATTTTTTTATTTAGATCTAAGCTCTACTAGGGAGGCCAATTTGATTTGCACCCCACTGGAGACAAATTTGGTTTGTTCGATATGTTTAATTTAACTCCACTAGGGAGGTTGGTTTTGAATTTATTTTATTATGGACCCTGTCGGTGTGCGATGGACCACACTAAGAAGGAGCCACGGGGGCCTTGCCTTGCTTAGATTTATAGGTCCAAAGGGGTAGTCTACCTGCCATAAGGTAGGACTATCCAACCTAAGGGTTGCATTTAATGTGCAACAAGCATTCTAGAAGAAGGCATAGCGGACTTACATCTTCCAAAGTAGGGATTAGCGTTGGGGTGATTTATCGATAATCAATCCCAACTAGGGGTATTGAGTGAGCGGGGTCTTACCTTAACTCAAGAGTAGTCCTGATGATTAGTTTGATTTATATTGATTAGATTTGAATTGATTTAATTTAATTTGGTGTGTTATGTTGTGGACCCTATTGGTGTGCAATGGACCCACTGAGAAGGAGCTATGTTGGCCTTGACCTATCTCAGATTTACAAGTCCAAAGGGGTAGTCTACCACAAGGTAGGACTATCTAAGGCTTTCTTTTGCGACTGCACTAGGAAGAAAGCATAGCAGACTTATATCTTCCAAAGTAGGGATCAGCCTTTGGGGTGATCTGTCGGATGGACAACACATCGAACCCTACATAATTCAACTACTGAGTGAGCGCCACTAGGGATCTTACCTCAACTCAAGAGTAGTCCAGATGATTAATTTGATTTGATTTAATTTAATTTGGGGTGTTATATTGTGGACCCGACGTGCAATGGACATCGGAGGGCCTTGACCTATCTGATTTATAAGTCCAAAGGGGTAGTCACCACCACTAAGACTATCACTGGGGTTGCCTTTTAGTGCGTGTATGTAGGAAGAAAGCATAGCAGACTTACATCTTTCAAAGTAAAGATCAGTCGTTGGGGTGATCTGTTGATGGCATCAATCCACCTAGGGCTATTTGAGAATAATTGGACTCATATTGACTCAAGAATAGTTAGAATTAATTTAATTTTAGATGGACCACGATGGATGGATCTACTAAGAAAGAGCTAATATCAGCCTAGATCTATCTTAGGTTTACAAATCCAAAGGGATAGTCTACCGTTAGGAAGAACTAACCAACCTAAGGGGTGCCTTTCGATTTGCAATGGTCAAGTTAGGAAGAAAGCACGGTGACTCACATCTTCTTAAATAAGAAATCACTGGGTGATTGGTCACTTGCGCAACAAATTAGACCCAACCTAAGGCTGCCCGTCGGTTTGCAACGATCGTGTTGGAAAGAATGCGTAATAGACTTATATCTTTCAAAGTAAAGATGACTACTGGGGTAACTCATTGGTGGCACAAGTTGAACTTCAAGGGGAAACGAGTGCTGGGGTCTTATCTTAACTCAAGAGTAGTCCTGATGATTAATTTAATTTAATTTAATTTTGTGTGTTATATTGTGGACCCTGTTGGCGTGGGATGGACCCACTAAGAAGGAGCTATGTCGGCCTTGACCTGTCTCAGATTTACAAGTCCAAAGGGTAGTCTAGCCACAAGGTAGGGTATCTTACCTAAGGTTGCCTTTGATGTGCAATGACATCTTGGGAAGAAAGCATAGAAGCTTACATCTTCCAAAGTAGGGATTAGTTGGGGTGATCGTTGATGGTGCAACAGTCAATCCCAACTGACTATTTGAGCGAATGCGGTGGACTCATATTGACTCAAGAATAGTCAATTACTTTAATTTTAGATGGACCTGTTGTGATGGATCTACTAAGAAGGAGCTAATATCAGCCTAGACCTATCTTAGGTTTAGAAATCCAAAGGGAGAGTCTACCAGCCATTAGGTAGAGCTAACAAACCTAAGGGGTGCCTTTCAGTTTGCAATGGTCAAGTTAGGAAGAAAGCACGGGGACTCACATCTTCTTAAACAAGAAACCACTGGGGTGATTGGTCACTTGAGGAACAAATCGGCCCCGACCTAAGGCTGCCCGTCAGTTTGCAATGGTCATGCTGGAAAGAATGCGTAATAGACTTATATCTTTCAAAGCAAAGATGACCACCAGGGTAACTCATTGGTGGCATAATAAGTTGAACCGACTGGGAACTTCTGAGTGAGCACCGGGATTTATCTCGCTCAAAGTAGTCCGCAATTCTATGGGAGTTTTCGACACGCCTAAAGATAGGATGCCTACTTGGGAAAGGGGCCACTGGGGGCTTGAATTCCTAATCCAAAAGTGAATTAATTTTGTTTATTTGTTTAGTTTATTTTAATGTGAACCTTTGGTTTACGAGGGATCAAACTAAGAAGGAACTTATATCAGCCTAGACCTATATCAGTTCTTGAACCAAGGGAGAATTTATGCTCGAACAAATTCTCCAACCACAGGGTATTAGGAAAGGGGGGCCAATCTAAAAGTAACCCAGTAGTGTCTAAATGGGGTCGCAAAGGACGTGATCCAAATAGAATGCCCGCAGGGGATGAGGCTGCTAAAGGCTTAATCCAGCACCCTAAAAAAGATGACATGGCTAGTCATATATCAAATAGGTATTCGATGGTCAACTCAAAGAGAAAGCGCGGGGACTTACATCTGTCAAGAGTGGTGTACCCACACTGTTTAGCATAAACATCAACATCAACCTACGGTGCCCATCGGTTTGCAATCTCTAGAAAGAAGGCATGTAGGTTTACATCTCTCTAAAGTGGCCACTCGATATAGTCTATCTCTGACCGAGGTGCCATCGACCTAGGGTGACCTGAGTGAATGCCTGGGGACTTATATCAACTCAAACAAGAGGAAAGGAGCCTCTGGAGGACTTACCCTAAACCTCAAATATATTCGACCTAGTTAGATCATGATGATTAGTTCAAGAAGAAAGCATGGGGACTCACATCTTCTTAAATAGGATCAACCATGAGGTAGCTTACTGGCTAGGTAGAGAAGACTATGAAATTAATAAGGTGCTCTTCAGTTTGCAATGGTCAAATTAGGAAGAAAGCGCGGGGACTCACATCCTCCAACAAATGACCACTGGGGTGATCGGTTGCTTTGGGAAATAAATCTCGACCTAGAGCGTGAGTGAGTGCCACGGGCTTGCTCTCACATTAAAATAGCCCAAAAGAAAGATATGTGTTTGTGCTTGATATGAAGGAATAGGATGCCACTAGGGGACTCATACACCTAAACCTCAGGGAAACTCAACCTAGTCAGAGTATGGTGGCTAGTTCAAGAAGAAAGTGTTGGGACTCACATCTTCTTAAACAAAGCCAACACAAGGTAGTTCACTGGCAGGGAAATGAAGACTACCAAACTGACATGGTTAGGTGTGCAATGGTCAAGTTTGGAAGAAAGCACGGGGACTCACATCCTCCAAACAAGAACCACTGGGGTAACATACTAGGTAGCATGTAGACTAACCTAGAGCATGAGTGAGTGCCAGGGGCTTGCTCCACATCAAAGTAGCACAGATATATATGTTGTTTATGTTGCGAAAGAGGGGATAGGATGCCGCTTGGGTTCTTTTATACCTACCCTAAATATGTCACGGTGGATTCACAGGTAAAAGATATTTCTAGCACAAAAGAAATGAAATTTGAGATGAAAAGAAATTTTATTGATAATTATTTTCAAACAAGATTTATGGATAATATTTCTTTAGGTAGAGTCCATTGATTGGAAGCATCGCTCTCCTTTACAATTTATGAGTTGATAAGACCCTCCTTGGTAGGCATTCTCTATGGTGTAAGGGCCTTCCCAAGTGGGTTCAAACTTGCCTCCTATCTTTCGACGGGCAACAATTGGACTCCTTAGAACTAAAACAAGCTTTCCTACTTGAAAAGCTCTTGGATGGACCAACTTGTTATGAGCTTGAATCATCTTGGCTTTGTATAACTCGAGGTAATGGCATGCCCATAGGCGTCTCTCCTCCAAACCTTCAAGCTCTTCCAACCGCAACTTGGCGTTCTGTTCTGTTGTGATTTTACTACCCACAGCTATCCTTAGTGATGGGAGTTGGACTAATGGTAGAATGGCTTCGGACCCATACACAGGAGAAAGGGGTTAGATTGAGTTGGAGTTCTATGTGGTGCGGTAGGCCCAGGCTTCAACTAACTATTCATCATCATCATTTGTTGTCATCTAGTGTCTTCTTTTATTTGAATGAGGTTTTGTTGAAGGCTTCTAACCCATTTACCTGGGTAGTAGATGGTAGAATATCTCCAATCTCTTTGTATCTATAGCAAAGCTATTGATTTTAGTGCTCTTGAATGCAGTACCATTATCAGATATAATTCGTTAAGGCACCCCGAACTT
This sequence comes from Cymbidium sinense, assembly GCA_021442155.1. Lineage (NCBI taxonomy): Eukaryota > Viridiplantae > Streptophyta > Magnoliopsida > Asparagales > Orchidaceae > Cymbidium > Cymbidium sinense. The sequence continues at coordinate 172,049,283 of CM038219.1, forward strand.
ATATACAATATGGTTTCCAAAAAACTGGAGCACATGTTGAGCTGTGACCTCTCTAAGTGGGATTTCCTCCGCCCACTTGGAGAAATAGTCATTAACAGCTAGAATGAATCAATGACCTTTGGAAGAAGGAGGATCATCAAACCCACAATGTACCCAACACTCAAATGGCCATGATATAGGATGTAGAATGTTGGGAGGTTGATGTAGGACCACCTGTAGAGGTGTTGGCATCTCTAGCTACATCCATGTAGTCTAGTGATCATCGAAGGCTAGTATCCTAGTCTCTTGATCTTTGCTTTCATCTTTTGATTGGTGCTACATAACCAGGTGTACCGGTCACGATCCTACGGGCTTGTGTTTGTCGATAATGCGTAACCACATATGATCAATTTTTATATGATGCTACAAGAGTATAGGAAAGGCTCTACACTTCACACGGTGTATAGTGATTTCTCTTGAGGCTACATTTAAATAATCTATGAATGGTTTCCTCCAATCGGCTCCTCATCTTTCTTTTGGCAACCTCCCTTCAAGAGAATCTCGATGAGTTCAACATCAATAAGGGATAAGACTTGTCTATTTTGGACCCTTATTGGAATGGACTCATCTTCTAGACATGCCAGCTCTTTGGCAAGCTTGGCTAATGCACTGCTACTGTATTCTCTCCTCGAGGAATCTTGTAGATAGTAACCTCAAGGATTTGGGTCAATAATTCTATAGTATACTTGTGGTAATGATGGAGCTTAGGCTTTAGAACCTTGTAAGACCCAGCGATTTGGTTGATGACTAATTGAGAATCCCTAAAGATGTTGATACTCTGGATGCATAGTGTAATGACTAACTCAAAAATGACAATCAGAGCCTCATATTGACTTTTGTTGGTACATGGATTGGAAAGATGATATGAGAATCTCATCACATCATGTCAGAGTTAGGAGAATTATTCATACCCCTACCTTCCCTGGGATAGTAAGTTGTGGTTCTTCTCCTCTTTGAGGAAGCTGCACCATCAAAGTACATCTCCCAGCGGTGAGCACTAATACCCCCTAGGTTCATGATTTGTTCATTAGGGAGATCATCATTAAGCGGAGAATCAGCAGGGAGTGGATGCGCTGCTAAGAAATTTGCAAGTGCTTGTCCTTTTATACGAAGGGGTACGAATGTTATATCAAATTGAGACAAAATCATGGACCAATGTACAGTCCGGATAAGGTCGTGTAATGTCAGATATTATAGTGGATTGACTCTAGAGATCAAGTTCACCTTATGAGAAAGCATATAGTGTCAGTAGCTTTTGGGATGCAAAGATTAAAGCTAGGTGCTTTTCAATAGGTGGATAGTTTGCTCGATTAAATGATGATTGAGATAATAGAGATTCTCCTTCCCTTCACATTGGTTTGAGCCAAAGCACCAAGGGAGTCATCTAATGTATAGTATATAATATGAGCGGCTTGCGGGATAGAGTACTAGCGTCATCATATATTGCTTGATGTCTTGAAAGCATATCATTGTCATTTGAACTTGGCATCTTTTTTGACAAGTCGAGAATGGTTGACATCTTCGATAAGTTGGAAATGAAGTGTCTTAGATATAAACCCACCCTTGGAATGAACGAGTTGTGTTAGGCTTTTAGGGGTGGCATTTCTAATTTCTTTGATCTTTTTGGATCGATTTCAATTCCGTCGGACAACAAACCCAAGAAATTTTCCTGAAGCTACTCCGAATGCACACTTCAAGGGGTTCATTTTGAGGTTGTATTATCTTAACCATTCGAAAACTACTCTCAAGTCAAAGAGATGGTCTTCCTTTTCTTTGCTTTTGATAAGATCATCATTTACTCAACTTGATGAATGAGTTCATCAAAGATTCAGTCATGGCCTTGGTATGTGGCATTTTAAGGCGAAGGCATGACCTTATAATATATTTCATCGAGGTTTGAAAGCGGTGTTTCTTTCATCCTCTGGGGCCATCTTAATTTGGTTGTAGCGGATGACCCATCCATAAAGAAGAATCTTGCATGAGATGAGGATGTCCACCATTAATTTATAAAGTGGAATTAATCCTTAGGACTTGCCTTATTTATATCCCTAAAATCAAAGCATATGTGAATTTAGCCATTCTTTTTCTTAACTTGGACGACACTGGCCAACAAGGTAGAATATTTTTCTTCCCTAATAAAGCCATCATTAGTTTCTTGATTTGAGTGACTTTTGTTCAATGTCTAATCTAAGTCTAGGAGCTTGCTTGATAGGGTTAGCATTAGGTTCTATTGCTAGTTTATGGACTGCTATGTTAGGAGATAGAGACATCTCTTCATACTCCATGCAAAGAAATCATTAAACTCAATCAATAGCTTCACTAAATCATTGGTTTCTTTTTCATTCAATAGAGAATTGATATATGTTGGGCGTGGATCTTCTTCAGTTCCTAGGTTAATTTCTTTGAGCTCGTCGATAGTTGATCTGATCTCCTCTTCGAACTCTCACGGTGCATCTTTGACTTCAAAGTCATTTGGATCGAAGTTTCTAAACACACCTCCTCATATGAGTTAGCATGATTTGAAAATCAATTCCAAATGATTGGTGATGAGCGATAATCATCATCATCAATTTGGACCATTATGAATCTAGTCCGGTCTTGATTGTGATATGTGCATTTGTTATCCCATAACCTGTCAAAGTAATCCGACCTATGTTTAGATCAAGCATGTGAAATTAATCCTTTCTTTGCTAAATTAAGAACACAAGGTGAATACCAATCAAAAGGTAATTCTATTAAATCTTTATATGAATCATCCTCAAGTTCTACATTAACTTCTTGACTTGAGGATGATGCTCCAATAAAGAACTTCACCTTTTTATTTGTGGAAGACTTGTTAGGGCTTTCTACCAAACCCTCAACTTTTGTGAGAAAGGAGTTAGAGCTAAAGTTCCCAATGCTTCCTTGTTTCACATATAGACTTATACACTTATGCTTTGCTTAGGAGCCCGGTCTTCATGTTATGCGGCTCAACTATCACTTGCATGGGGATCTACTAGTGCTAGCTAGCATACTAATCATATATGACTCATCCTCTGAACTAGATTCTAAGTCTATATAGATAGTAGGTGTAATCCTAGTAGTAGGGACATAACTCCTATTGGATGGCCAATAAGGAGGTCTTCCATCTCTAGGCATGTCTCTGGATTTGCCTCTTCCTCTACTTGGTGGAGGTCAAGTCATCCTACCCATATGTTCGAATGGAGTAACTGTGGGTGGAATCTAATGTCAGGCTCTACTTTCTCCTCCAAGTCTATTTCTCGCTCCCTTTTATTTTCTTTCTCATTTCCTTTTTTCTTTTCTTTTCTTTTTCTTTTTCTTTTTCCTTTTCTTTTTCTTTTATTTTTGAACTTTCACCAAGTTCACGAGAATAGACTTGTTAATTTTGAGGGAGATAGTAGGTCGCATCCTCATATATTCTGACCTTATGAATTATGAATGGCTTAAGATCTCGTTTGACGCAGTATTCAATCCCACCCGTCATGAACTTCATGCACTGATGTAGAGAGGATGGAACCATGTTATTCTCATGTATCCACGGTCTCCCAAGCAAAGCATTGAAAGATGTATCTGAGTCTATAATATGAAACTTGGTGATAGTCTTCCAGTCATCTACTTCTAATGGCAATACTATAGAGCCTAAAGCCCTCTCGCCTTGTTTATTGAATCCTCTCAACATCATCCTCTCTTTTGAAAGTTTGGAGATGTTAATCCTCAAGTAAGCAAGGGTTTTTAGACTCATAATATTCACTGATGCATCCTGGTTGACAAGAACTCTGGATATCCTGTATCTTCCAATATCCACTGTAATGTAAAGGGGGTGGTTGTGCTTGGTCATCCCTAGAAGCAAGTCTTCATCACTAAATGTAACTTCTAGAGTGTCCTCTGAACTACGAGCCTCCTCTTTAGTAGCGGTCAACTGGGCTAAGCATATCTCGATCAAGAAGAGCCTTGATTAGGAATTCTCTCATCTCTTTGGATAAAATAAGGGCATCATATATGCTTAACATGACTTTCTAAGATGTGTAGGACATTGTAGTCAACCTTGGCCACTATCCATAGCATCTTGTGGAGCATCTGCTCTTTAGAACTAATGATTTGCTTACCCTTATCCTGAGGTGCCACCCTAGGAGGTAGAACTTTGCCACTGCGAAGGTTAACTTCAATGACCTCTTGGAATGATGAATTTGTAGAAGTTCTACCTTCTCATCAGGTGTACCTACCACTTCTCCTATAGGATCATTGGAGTCAGATGACTCCAAATCAATCTCAAGAGGAACAATGATTTAGAAATGGAAAATTCATTTTAAATCAAGAATAATTAGAACTAGAGTTATCATTATTATTTTGTAGACTTGGAGTTTTGAGAGGAATAAAATCTAGAGTAGAGTGGACAAGATGTAAGTGAAAGCTTTCTTCATTGATTTCTTCTAGATGGAATGATAGAAATCTAATAAAGTAAGTGGGGAAAAGGGTATAGTGCCCTTGTCCATCGATACAATGCTCCTATTGGTAGAAGAGGAGCTAGTGGCGGAAGAAGTAGTAGCTTCTGGTGGATGGAGTCTTTGTGGGGTGGTTGTGCTATGCTATCAGAAGTAAGTAGGTGTCTTTGTTGGGGCGACACCTTCTTCAAGTTATCTTTAGCAACTTGCAAACCTACCTTGGTGTTGGAGGTTTGAGTTACTTCAGACATCTGTAAAGAAAGCTTCTTGATAATAGAGACCACATTTTTTAGAGGTTCGGGATAAGACAATATCCCAACCTTCTTTTATCTTAAGAGGATCATAAGTATCCCCAAGAATTACTCGATAGAACTGGAGGGTTGTTCTTATTCCTTGGGGATACAATAGCTCGACTTGTAGTGCTCAAGCCCAAAGGTGACACAATCCTCCAAGACATGACTAACCATGGTAGGGGAAATAGTTAGGATCATTACTCTTGCCCACATCTTACCTCTTGGGCTCAGTGCTGAAAGTCGGTTTCTTTAAGAGATTCTTAAAGATCTTCTTCTCCCTCTTGAATGAATATGGACATTCAATCTATCGTAAGAGTATGTGGGTAATATTAGTGGTGGATGAGTACCACTATTGAGTATATTATGGAGGGCGGCCGGCTATGGCTTGTGGTGGTGATATCTTTGGTGGTGGTGGTAGAGGTGGAGAGGCTACTGCACAGGTCTCTCATATGCTTTGGGCACTTCTACTTTCCTTTGTCTACTACACTTCTTTTTGAATGCTTTTGGACTTGAGCGATTGGTCTTGAAAAGGTAACTGTTTGGCTTCCCCTTGTAGCTAGCCTTGTTGATTAACTTCTCAAAGGTTTGATTATAAATCCCTTAAGCTTGAAAGCAAGGCCATGAATATTCTTGAGAAGAATTTATAGCATCTTTATTCGGTGTGTGGTTCACATTTCATACTCAGTTTGCCACCTGAGAATATAATCAATAAGGGACTCATTAGAATTTTGTTGCGCCATAATGAGGTCACCCACAGTTACCCTTTGCTCTCCAACAAACCTCTTGATGAAAAGGTGCTCCAACTCAGTAAACGTCTTCACTAAACCATTGGGTAGTTCAATGTACCAATCAAATGTGATGCCTGTCAAACTACTAATGAAGAGACAGAATAGAAGTGCATCACTTGCCACATTGCGCATCCACACGAAATGTGCTATGTCGGGGTTCCCCCGCCATCAAAATTTTGAAGGAAGGAGGCACAAAACCCTTAAGATATTGGACACCATCAATTCCTCTGGGTAGGGTCTACCCTTTGGAATAGATGAGCCACCTCGGGCTTGTGCTAACCCATCCTTTACTTTCTGTTCTACTAACTGCTTAATATCTTTTTCTTGCATGGAGGTGCTGTCCACCACCTTCGTATGCATGCTGCCACTATCCTGGTCCATGGGAGATGTACTCTTGGGCTGATCCAGAACATACAATAATGCAGGTGGTGACTCTAAGTAGGTACATCTTGATGGAGCTTGAAGTGCTAGTGGCTCACAAGTCTTCAACTCTTTTCTCCATCTTCCATATGCTCATCTCTTGTTTTAATGAAGGTGTTGGGTTGAATGAGCTGTCTTCTTCCTCATACAATACCCTCTGGCTATGATCCCAGGAGGGAACCCTAGTGTCGACCATATGGACTTAGTTCTCCAAGAGATCATCCCCATCGGATCAAAACTAGCATCCTCTTCATCAAAGCAATCATCCCGAAGAGTTCCCTCTTCTCTTAAATCTTGGCGATGATCTCATCAGAGCGTCTCAGGGACAAACACTCACCATCGAGGTGGAGGGCTATACTCATTGGCAAATACATATTGCCATTGTCTACTATCTCTAGGAGGACTATGCTCACTAATAGGTATATGTCACTTGCCCAGGCGAACAACTTGTGGAAGGATCTAGCCATGGACACTACATCTATATCCTCACCCCTTTGCCACCATCTGCGGTGGAGACTACAAGAGGTGCTTTATTGTGACTATGGTGGTGACTCGACCATGATGGCCTTGGGTCACCATTCCTTCTTCTTTGTAGCTGAGGTGGGAGGTGAATAGGAGAGCTCGACCTCACCTCAATGGGTGGAGTAGATGGAGTGGGATCCTTGGGCCATAGCCAGATCACCAATGGTGCTGGTCTTTCCCCGGATGGGGGCTTCTGGATCTTAGTTGGAATGGGGGATGTTGTGAGCTGGATAGGCGATGGTGGGTGGTGAGTGGAGCGATACAGAGGTAGCATCGACTATCCTTGTATAGCTACTCCTCCATGGGAGTAGCCGTGAGGATGATTGATGATACAGTAGGTGACGATCAAAATCTATTAGGCGAGGTCATGCCATTTCTGAAACCTCTCACTTCTTGCTATGCGAGCTAATGCACGAGCCTCCAAGGCTCTCTCTGGATCGACTTGACTCTCTAGGGATAACAACTATCCTCGTGATCGTAATGCATCACTGAAAGGCCCAGAAGCTCTCAACCCGGGTAAGACCGCCCCAGCCCAACATGGCTTCCATGCTCTCAGTGTGTGCTAAAATATGCAGTGGTGGAGGTAAGGTAAAGAATCCTCCTGTAGTCCTCCTCTCCATCTGAGGTTGAGAGGGGGTGGAACCTACTACCACTCAAATGTGGAGAGGTCTCACAGGGAGATCCCTCCTTAATCATATGGGAAGCGATGTCCATCTCTCTCTTCACCCTCTTGTGATGTCGCTTGATCTTGTGGTTCTTATTGCGGCACTATGTACATGTAGGTATGGCAGAGCGAGAGCTAGCACCCACCTCGAATGTGGAGGAGACTATCTTAGAAACCAAGACATTCTTCCCCTTTGGGGTGTCCAAGGAGGGGGTAGTAGCCCTTACTAGAGTCAGAGAGTGACCGACCGGTTGGAACAAGCAGAACATATTGGTGGTAGTGAACAATAGTGGCCTTCCTTTTTTGGTGGAGGAAACTCAAAATAAGATGGCATATCTAATCGGATAAGTGGCGTCTGCCTCGCCACCTCCTCCATGCTAACTGTGGTGAGGGTTGTCCCCTCAAGAAGAAATCCTCACTCAAAACCATGGCCAAATAGATGACCTCATGGAGCTAGTGGTAGAGACTACCGATCCGGGCTAAGTTTAGGCTAGTGGGGAAGGAAAACATGAGCTTGTTGGGAGCCATAGATGCTGGCTGAGGACTGGAAGAATTGATTGCATTGAAATCTGCATTATTGAAATATAACTGAGTCATACACTTACCTTGTTATTCACCTTCAATCATTGATTTCAAGATTTGATTTTGAATTTGAACCCACACTGAATAATCTTAAGGATGTTAAGTGGGGTTCATCAAAATTTTAGAGAGATTTTGGATATTGAGGAGAGTCTTTACCATTTGATTTTGATTTAGAACCCATACTCAACCGATTTAGGTAGGTTGGGCAGGGTTCTAAAATTTGAGGAGAGATTTTCTTGGAGATATTTGTGTTTTGTGCATCTTGTTTGAAAATATTGATAGTTTGAAAGACCTTTACTTAGCAAATTTGGGTATGCTAAGAAGAGGTTGTGATTGTGTGTTTGAAATACTTTTGCTTGTGAAGATTTGATTGTGTGATATTTTGAAAATGGGGCTTCTTACTTAACAAATTTGGTATGTTAAGAAGATACCACATGTGTTTGATTTGTGTTTGATGATGAGGCTTTCACTTAACAAATTTAGTATGTTAAGTGAAAGTAAAATGTGATTGTGAGATAAATTTAATTTTCTTTGAAGATGGGAGTCCCACTTAACAAATTTGGTATGTTAAGTGAAGCCCCAAATTTGTTTGAGATATATTTATTTTTCTTTGAGGATGAGACTCTCACCTAACAAATTTGGTATGCTAAGTGAAAGCTCAAGTGTGGTTAGACATGAATAATTGGATCCTTATTTAGTAAATTTGGTATGTTAAAATAGGGATCAAATGTGTGTTGAAAAGAGACCCTCACTTAACCAATTTGGTATGTTAAGTGAAAGTCAAATGTGTTTATGGTTTTGAAAATAAAACTTCTACTTAACAAATTTGGTATGTTAAGCGAAAGTCAAATGTGCTTATGATTTTGAAAATGAAACTCTCATTTAACAAATTTGGTATGCTAAGTGAAAGTCAAATGTGATTGTGATTTTGAAAATGAAACTCTCACTTAACATTTGGTATGTTATGAAAGTCAAATGTGTTTATAATTTTGAAAATGAAACTCTTAAAAGTCAAATGTTTATGATTTTGAAAATGAAACTCTCACTTAACAAGTTTGGTATGTTAAGTGAAAGCCCAATGTGTTATGATTTTGAAAATGAAACTCACTTAACAAATTTGGTATGTTAAGTGAAAGTCAAATGTGTTTATGATTTTGAAAATGAAACTCACTTAACAAATTTGGTATGTTAAGTGAAAGTCAATGTGTTTATGATTTTTGAAAATGAAACTCTCACTTAAACAAATTTGGTATGTTAAGTGAAAGTCAAATGTGTTTATGATTTTTTGAAAAATGTAACTCTCACTTAGCAAATTTTGTATGTTAAGGGAAAGTCAAATGTGTTTATGATTTTGAAGATGAAACTCTTACTTAACAAATTTGGTATGTTAAGTGAAAGTCAAATGTGCTTATGATTTTTTTTTTTTGAAAATGAAACTCTCACTTAACAAATTTGGTATGTTAAGCAAAAGTTAAGTGTGTTTATGATTTTTGAAAGAAAATGAACTTATTTAACAAACTTAGGTATGTTAAATGGAGTTTAATTTGTTCTTATGATTTTCAAAAAGGGGGTTCTCATTTGATATACTTGAACATGTCAAATGAGCTCCCAATGTGTTTTGAAGTCCAAGACTTTGGCAAGAAGGAGTTTTATCAGACAAATGCAAATAGAATTCAATTTGCTCTACCTTTTCCAAGGTAAGGGTAACTCCCATTTGACAAATTTGGTTGTGTCAAGTGGGTGGGAGGTTTCAAATATGTCTTGGCTTCTCTTCTCTTTTGTGTGTGTATGGTTTATTGTTTTTCAAAAAGAGGGTAAACTTCAACTCTAGCACTTGTGAAGTGTGCTAAGTGGAGTTTCAATTTTTATATCATGATTTTATTTGAAAATAGAATCTCCATCCAACAAATTTGAGTGTGTGGTATGGGGATAGCTATTTTCATAGAAAATGTGCTTTTAAAAAATACATTAAAAAAATGTTGATTTTGATTTTTGAAAAGGAACCTTCTTGTAACAATCATAGGATTTGTTAAATGAGATTTGGTTATATGTGTTTTGTGCCTTTTTTTTGAAAATTTCTTATAAATTTTTGTGTAAATATCTTTTATTAAATGGATTTGAAAAAGTGCTTTTGGAAAGACATGTTATTTTATAGAAGGGTTTTATTTTCTTATTGTTCATGGGATGAACCTTGCCTCACCATCAGAATGGTGAAGAGATTCTTAATTTTGGTCATCTCCTTTGTTTGATTAATTTTAATTTTCACCTATTTGGAAGAACCCAATAAGAATTTTAAAACCTACACTGAGTGAGGTCCTAAAACCTAAAGGATGTTGACGAGCTTTGCTTAAGGATGAAATAAGCTAAGTGCCAATAGAAAGAATGATAGTCTCGGGCCTATATAAAATATAAGTCCACTATCGATGCTTGGAGATAATAATTGTCTACTAAAGATGGAGAGAGGAACCTTCCCTAGTGGAGTCGCCAGAAAAATTATGGTGTTTATTTTTGAAGTGTGGGACACCACGTAGATCTTAGGGTACTTATGAAGAGTGATACATTAAGAATGATGCACTATCTCGAAAGATAGAAATCACCACCCTATAATGGACCTAATCACCTAATAAGGATTCCTAAGGCATGATGGGTCTTCGAATATACTAGAGATATTTCCCTTAATTTACATAGAAAAGTAATGTAGGGTTTATTTTAAGTCGGGTTTGTTAAGTTCCCTATGGAGGCAAGTCCTCATAGTTAATTACATCTTAAGGAATGGGAATTTCTTAAGAATACTCTTGATTAAGGTAGACAATTAAGGTCTCCAAAGATTTCAAGGTTAAGACTATCAAAGGATTGTCTATTTTAGAAAATCAAATGGGATAGATCAAGGAGAAGACTTATTTTTGGAATCCAAAAGGGGAAAGTAGGAAATGCTCATGATACTAGGAAGCCTAGTGAGCATTCCTATCTACCCTATAATTGGGCTTTATATTATTTTTTTTTGAAATTTGAAGAGAGTTAATTATTTGAGTTGACATTTTATTAGATTGCTAGGGCTTATAATTCCACAACATAAGATTGTGAAAATGCTAAGAGGTGAGAATTTATACTTGTAGCTTGAAGGAAACAGCTACCTCAGATTCCTAAACTAAGGAGCCTTGGTACAAAATAAAGGCACGACCTAAATCTAAGGCGAAAATGGGTATATGGTTTACCTCCACAAGAGAGAATAAACCACTCGACTGTTGGACTTATTATCGCATGGAGTGGAAGCCAGCTAACTCCTCCTACACTTTAAATCCATGTAGGCAAGTCATATGCTTTGCAAGATGGCTAGGCTATTATTTATTTAGAAAGGAGACTAAATCCTTAAAACTCACTCCCTAAGAGACTAGAGCATGAGTGGTATGAAATCATGACTTAATATAATACAAATTTTATCAAATTTATTTGATTCTTTTGAACTCTTCATTTTGACAAGATTTTGCATGCCTAAGTGCATTAGAATTTGATTATAGGCCAAATCAAGAGAGAAAGGGGTGTTCTTCCACCAAAGGCTCTCCCAGGTTAAGCCTTGATTCTCTGACAAGGATGGAAGCCCCCTCTTAACAAGAGTGGAAGAATATGATATGCATGATATTATACATTCATTCATCTAGCTAAGGGGTTGCTAAAAATTTTATTATCTTGATTTAATTCTAGGCTTTTATGTGAGGTTATGAGTTGTTTTAAAATTTTAGTTATGAGTTGTTAATTGGAGTAAAAAATTAATTTTATCCTAAGAGCCTATCGCATCCAGGCCACACATTCAAGCATCAATCATAATGAAACTATAAAAGTATGTTATTCTAATGCGCAATCTAAATGCAACATCAAACAATTTTATAGACTACCATAAAAGAATAAAAGGCCAGTATGGTCCCAAAAAGGAAAAAAAAAGATGGGTAGTCGAGCTCTACCCTTACACAACCCAGATTATAAAAAATAATACATGCTATGGGGGTCTTCTTTTCTTCATTTCTTCATTTCTTCATTCTCTTTCTTTTAATTTTATTTTCTCCAAAGGCATCACAAGTCACCTTAAGGACTAAGCCTTCTGGCCACTGCTCATCCTAATCCCTCATAACACTAATCCTAATTCCTAATGAAAAATCACATCAAAAATATGAAAAGTAAATATAGATACACCTACAAAACAAATGTTAGCTAAACACACCATACAACCTAAGCATTTATATGAATAATTTTGACTTAGCACCCACACATGGGTAACCAAGCCCACTTCCCTAACGGGTTAGCTTAGGGATATAAAACCCGCACAAAGAAAAGCATTTATATTTTTATTACAGTGGCTCCTTAAGCACAACCCCTGCATAAAATATGATTAGGCTAATAATGGCCTAACATCCAGTATATGAAATATACACCCTAACATCTAGTCTAAAATATTACATCACAAAATAAAACACAACATCATACATACAATGCCCTAACTTAGCATTCTAATGTGTGTGCTTAAGGCTTATGTAGCAAGACTTTACTAGGCTTCTTTAATTTAAGTTTCAATTTGGAGTTTGAATTTGTTTAAATTTTACCTTTGGGTGATTTTAATTTAAATGATTTAATGATTTATTTTTCATTTTATTTCACTTTTATTTGAAGATGATGTTTAGGTTTTCAAGAATGAAGAGTAATGAGTTCCACTTGTAGATGGAACTCACTATTCTACATCTAATTCTAAAGAATCTAACTAAGATCCAAGTATTAATTAGCCCATTTGAATTTGTAATTTAATGATTTCATTCATTTGACTTGATTTATTTAGAATTTGAAATTTGTTTAATTATTTGATTGATTGATTTTGGATTAAATGTTTTAGTTTAATTGCATCTTGATAATTCAATATCCTTAATATCTAATGAAGTTTAAGTTTGTTTAAGTTCATGTTTTTTGGTTGATTAATTTTAGATTAGATGTTTTGATTTAATTAAATCTTGATTCAATATCCTTAGTATTTAATGAAATTTAAGTTTGTTTAAGTTCATGTTTTGGTTGATTAATTTTAGATTAGATGTTTTGATTTAATTAAATCTTGATAATTCAATATCCTTAGTATTTAATGAAATTTAAATTTGTTTAAGTTCATGTGTTTTGGTTGATTAATTTTAGATTAGATGTTTTGATTTAATTAAATCTTGATAATTCAATATCCATTTAAATTAACATTTAACTCTTTTCTTTGATTATGATTATGTGATTTAACTTTATGTTTATTTAATTCGATTACATTTCATTTATTTGTAGTTTGATTGGATTAGATTAATTGAGATTTTATTTTGATTTTAATTGGGTTTGATTCTTTGTAATTAAGATTTTATTTTTAATCACATCCATTTGTCATGTTCATCAAAGTTTGATTTGTATTTTGATTTCATACATTGGATAGTTGATTAGTTTATCTTATTTAAGTAGGTTGAATGAGATTTGATTTGATTACATATTAAATTGATGAGAGTCTTTCTTAATTTAATTTAATTTGATTTAATTTGATTTGATTAGTTTTATTAGTCTATGGGTTTGCTTAGGTTCAATGTGATTATGTGACTAGTTTAATTAAGAAGTGTATTTATATTAATTATAAAGGTTTATTTAATTTTGAATTTGACTTCATATTTGTTTAGACTAATGATGTAATCAATGACTTAATAATTTAGGTTTAATTTAGGTTTTGATTAGTATTTAATTGCATTTATGTTTGATTAAGCTTAGGTTTAATATGATTAATTTGATTAACTTAATTAGTTTTTTTAAGAGGTATGATTAATTAAAATTGAATTTGTTTTTTAATTTGATTTCATATTTATTTGATGAATTAAAGTTAATTTTAATGAAAAAAATTTTGATTAGCATTTAATTGATTTTGTTGTTTAAGCTTAAAGCTTAATATGATTAATTAATTTATATTTTAATGATATGTGATTAAATTAATGGTAGATTAATTAAGTGTTTGATTTGAATTAATTTTAATTTGATTTATAAAGTTAATTTAGTTTATTAAGATGATGGATTAATTTATTAAGTTTGCATTAATTAGATGTTTGATTAATTAAGTTTTATTAAGGGTCAATTAAAATTATTAGATTAATTAAAGTTTTGTTTAATTAGAGATTAATGACTTAATTATTTAGGTTTAATTTAGGTTTTGATTAGTGTTTAATTGCATCTTAATTATGTTTGATTAAGTTTAGGTTTAATATGATTAATTTGATTAACTTAACTAGTTTATTTGAGGGGTGTGATTATTAAATTTAATTAGGGGTTTGATTTAAGCTTAATTTTAGAGTTAGCTTTAATATAATTTATTAAATTAATTTGATTAATTAAGATGATGGATTAATTTATTAAATTTGCATCAATTAGATGTTTGACTAATTAAGTTTGATTATTCATGATTAGTTTTTACTTAATTTGATTCATTTATTTTGTTTGTTTGATTTCATTAATAGTTTGATGTTGAAATATTTAATAGTTACTTAATTATCTTAATCCAAATGGATGTGATTTAATCATATGTTGATTAAGTTTTCTTTAATTTTATTTGGTTTAATTCGATTAGTATCAAATGATTAAAGTTTCCTAAATTTGTTGGGTTTTGAGTTTGATTTAAGATTTAATCATTTAATTGAGTTTTATTAACTTAAATAGATTTAATCATATTTAATTTAATTTTCTCTAAGAATGATATTTCTCTAATTTGAGATTTGATTAATGATTGCTTAAGTTCTATTTCATTTATTTTGATTTAATATTTAAATTATTTTTTAGATTATATTTTAATTAACTTAAATTAAACTCTAATCTTAAGTATTTTTTGGGGTTCATTAAGATTTAGAATCACATTATTTTTTTTAAGAGTCTTAGATGTCAATTGAAGTGATTTAAGCCATTTTGAAGATTTTTGTAAATTTCTGAATTTTTATTTGATTTATTTTATTAAAATGGACAATCCAACTTCAAAATTTAATTTCTCACAATTCAAAAGTTTGTTTCACTTGAAATTTTTATGGTAGGTGTGCTTTAACGTTAGTTTCAATCACTGAAAATTTCAACTTAATCTGACTTATATTTTTGGTTTAACTAATAAAATATGATTTTCACTAAAACTTAAATTAAGCTCACAATACTCGGTGAAATTTAGTGATTTTTGGGTTTGTTGGATTCCTCTCAGAAAGACAAATTTAATGAGCCCTTGTTTGCAATTTTTGGTTAAGTATTTTAGTTTTTATGAATTTTTTGAAGTTTCAAGTAATTTAAATTATTTTTTTTATAAAAAGGAAATACGCGCCTCGACGCCTTTGGGAGGGGAAGAGTGACCCATGGCGCTTCAGCCTGATCACGATCGACCAATGAGGTCGATCGCGATCGCGAGATCGATCGCCAGATGGCATCGATGATCCAGGGCTCACCGTGTTCCACATGCGATCCGAGCCATCGGATCACGCGAACCGTGAGATCGGACGATCCAGATCACATGAAGCGACCAAGGTTTGATCGCGATCACGCGATGCAAGCCGTCAATAATGCAAAATCGTGACGACGGCCAAATCTCGATTAGCGTGATCGCACGATCCGATGGCCCGATCCCACGAACGGGATCGACGGATGTGACCACCATGATGAACAGTATGTGCCTCTTTGGAAAAAAAAATGGTGCCAAAACTGTCCAAATGGTTTTTTTGTGTGATGCACAAAAAAAATATTTCTAAGGGATGATTTAAAGTAAAAATGTTGGATTATCTAAGGGAAATTCCTAAAATCATGAAAATTAATACAAAATGTGTGAAATTAAGGCGGTTTGGTGAAATTTACCTCAGGGATGATTTTCGGAGGTGAAGATCCAGCTATGTGAGGAAGCTTTGGAGTGATCTTTAGCCCTGCCCTTCTTGAATGTCATTCTTTGATGTCTATCGCCTCAGAAGAGTAATTATTTATATTTTTGAGCTAAAAAATGGCTCAAAGAAGTGGGGGATGGGTTCCTTTTGCTTTGGGGCTTGAATGGTGGTGGGAGAAGAGATTTAAAGCCTCATCTCCCTCCTTTTATAATGGCCAAAATTCAATATTTTGAATTTTTTGGCTCCAAATTGATACATCTTGCTTGGGGTGGTTGGGGTGGATGATAGATTGAAGACTTTGAATTTTTTTTGCTCCAAAGTCCTCTCTTACCATATATGATCATATTTATTCAATAATGTTGGGAGGAGTTAAGTGCATGTGATGGGGAATTAAATGAGGTTGGGTGGAATCTATGGAGGAGGATCCATGAGAGATTTAAATGGGTTTGGTTTTCTGATCCCAAATGGGTTTGGGTTGATCATCAATGGGTTTTGGCTTGGTTTCAAGGGATTTGGCCCAATTTGGGTCATTCATTTTGGGTCAATAACCCATTTGACCAAAATTGGCCAAATTAGCTTGTTATGGGTTGATTCATGTTAATTGATAATTGAAGATGAATGTGATCTTTGGTTTGAATTAATTTGGATTTAAATAAATTGACCCTTTAGCCAATTTGGGCTAGTTGGGTCAAGTTGACCAATTGGGCTCGATTGATCAAATTGGGTTTATGACTTTGGTCAAGTTCAATAATCAATTTGGAATGAACTTGAGCCATCGATTGCAATCAATTTGGGTTAGATCATGATTTGACCCGATTTGGTCCTAATTTGGGTCAATTTGGATCAAATGGCCAATTTGGCTTGGTTTGGCCCAATTGATTGCAATTGATCATCCTAGGGTGATCAACAATCATGGTGGAAGATTTTTGTGAGCTTGGTTCAATCCAATTTGGGTTGGATTAGAAGTTGGCTCAAATGGGTCCTTTAGGTCACTTTGGGTCAAGTTGACCTAAGTAGGTCAATTGGTTTGATTTTGGTTTGATTCAAGTTTAGTTGAACTTATATACAAGCCCTAGATTGGAATATAAATTCAATGATAATCAATTTGGAGTCTAATGGATTTTGGCTCATTTGAAATTTTCAAGTCAAAAGGGCTAACTTGGGTTTGACTTAGGTTGGTTTTGATTTGATTTGATGATTGTAGGTTTCATTTATATTTGGGTATATAATTGAATGAATGATTGATTCAAGAGAAAATTCATTGGTTTTGACTTGATTTGGATAGAATTTGGCTAAGTCCAAAGAATTGGCTTAAAGGGTTTAGATTGAGTTTGGATTTGATTTTCGATATAGTTTTGGTCATTTGAATTTGGATTTAATTTATATTTGTGAATATAAATGAAGGAATAATTGATTTATAAAGAGATCAGTTGAGTTTGATTTGATTTAAGGGGAGTTTTGGCTAAGCTTATGAATGTGGTTCATATGGCTTAGGAAGGGGTTTTAGGATTTGAATTTGATTTTGGGTTTCAATCATTTGGAGTCAAATTTTGAAATTAGATTTGGAATTTGAATTTGAATTTGAGATTTGGTTTGAGAATTGAGTCTGGGTTTGATTTGAAAAGTGTATCTAGATTGGGTTTAGGCTATGGGATAGGTAATTTTCTTAAACCCTAAGGCATAGCCTAATCTTATGATTAACATTTCTAAGTCTCTAGGCTTAGGTTAAGTGTTCACCTAATCACTAGATGTGTCTTATGACTAAGAAAATCTTAGTGTCTAGAAGATTCCTAAGTCTAAGAAGAGGAGGTTAAGAGCTCACTTCAAAAGTGAGGTCAACACCCCTACACAGGGATGAGGCCGGGAGGCTGCCAAAATTATGTCAAATCTTTTGACTTAGAAAAATGGGAGAGTGAAATGAACTAACTTAAGAATGCTAATAAGAAAACTTGCAGCTAATTTTAAACTAAAAATATTAAACAAGAAAAGGGGGGGGGGCCTTTAAAGAAAATTTTGGAAAGAATGGAACACTCACTTAAAATGCAAGTAAAATTTGGGGAAGCTAATATTAAACTCACAAACTCTAAGAGCTATTCTATATGGCTTAAATTAAAGCGATAAAGTGAGTTCTCTTTTTTTACAAATTTCTCAAAATTAAACAAGCTTTAATTGGAATTTGGGGGGGACTAATACTAAACTTATAATAAACTTACAATAAACTTAAAATCTAAGAATGAATCCAAATTGGGTTTAATAACTCTTATACGAATATGGAGGTGATTACTATGCTAATAAGCATAAGTACTAAAGCAATAAACATAAATCGTATAATTTATCAAAAGTGATGTAGATTGAACATAATCAAATTGGGAGAATTACAAAAACTCAACAAGTAAACTAAGTGCAAGTAATATTTTAAACTACAATCTAAATCAAAATTCTTCTTCTCCACCGGATCTGCAACTCTTTGTACAAGTAGACAGAAGGTGATACTAAATCAAATTCTACAAGAATCATAGGACTTCCTTCAATCGAAAACTAAGGAATTTCATTTTAATTATGATTTTCAAAATCAATGATTTCATTAATTAGATGAAATTATCTAAGTTATAAACACTGCATGTGCTCGGACATATAGATTTCAAATGCAAATTTTAATGTCTGAAAAGGCTGCACGTGAATTGGAATAAAAAAAATGAAACTACAAAATCAATATCATAATTCAAACACAAAATTACCTAAAATCACTATACACCTGCATGGGCCCCGACACTATGCTGAATGCTTAAATTCAAGTGTCGAGGATGTTTGCGGGTTATTTCTTTAGTCTTAGTCGGGTCCAGGTTAACAAAACCTAAAACTTATAATAAGAGCTTCAAATGAGTGAAATATCTAAGAAATTGATTCTGTCGTGACAAGATCTAATCCTCTATTAGTAAAACGAGTTGATCTATAGCTCTTAAACATATTCAAATTAATCAATTTTTTAAATCAAAGTTAATCAAACTACTTAAATGAAACTCTATCACAAAAAACTTAAATCAAACTCAATCTATCCACCTTCAACCGTTTGGGGTGACAAATTAAGAAAACTCTAGCTCACAAAGGAGCCAATGTCAAATCAAGTGTTCTACTTATGTTCACTCTCAATCAATCTCATGCCATGAGGTCTGTCCTCTGATCATGGCTTGGCCAAGAGTTCATGATGAAGTTACAACAGAGTCCTCTGATGAGGTGGTTTGGCCAATCAGGCTCCATTATATTATGATCAAGATCGTAGTCCGTATGCTCCCCAATGGCTCGGCCCTATGAGTTGTGAATCATATGGTATACTTGATAGGGCAAATAGCCTTCTATCGCTAAGTAGACTTAAGATTGTCTCCTTAGATAAACATCACCCTAGGTCTACAAAGATTTCTTGGACGATGTAACACATGTGTCGATGAGGATCCTTCTGTCGTTGGTGACTACCTCCTCCTAAATGGACTAGGGACCGAACCGGATGACGGAACCATGGGATCTAGATCTTCATTCCCCAACCATCGCTTTAAATAATGAATTTCATAATTTTAAATACCGATACTCCACATGTCGCTACTATACGCATTACATCAATGACTTTTAATCAAAGTTCTCTCTCACTTATTGAGAGAGGTAATTAACTATAGGGCTTGCTATAGAAACTGGAACCATCTAAAGTTCTCACCAAATGAGGATAAATCTCTAGGTAGTGTCTTATCTACTATTCCATCTACCTTCTAAAAATTACACCGACATTTAAATCATCACTCTCTTCAACAATTCAATAATTTGTCGAGAGGTCGGTGGCAAATTTTTGGAGCCCATAGAATTTTGGTGACTCCACTGGGGATAGAATTCTCTTTCCATCTTTGGCTAGTCATATATGTGCTATAGTAGCAATAAAATTTTTGAAAAGTAAAAAATAAAAATGGTGATTTAAGTGTGTAATAAATTCAATATGAGGCTCTATGTAGAATGAATCATTCCGTAGAGTATATCTTTATTACACCATTACTTTATTTTGTAGTGCCTCTACATCTTGAAAGTATGGGGTGAAATAATAATTGCTAATTACTAATCCCATCTTTCACTTTTGCAGAAATGGATCTACAAAGCACTCCTTTCACTTAGGTCGTGGTGCAACATTTGCCTAATGCCATCAACAAGTGATGTTGGGGCTACCATTCAATTTGGTAGCTTGAATTTCATCGTCATAACTCAAGTACCCACCCATGGTACATTCGTCCAAGCTATTTGGAAGGCCTCAAGTTCTTGAAGTTCCTACTAGCCATGCAAGCTAATCGTTCAACAACCAACCAAGGAGTTCTCCAGAGAACTTCAATTTTCAAAATAGGTCAATCAAGCTCCCATGAAAGAATCATCGTGGGAAAACTATGTCTTTAATTCCTCGGTATACGCTTGCAATTGAACCTTTTGTACCCAAAAAGTATGATCATAAAGCTTTCTCATCAAGAAGCAAATTAACTAAAAGACAGAGAAGAAAGAGAAATGCTGAGTTGAGGCTCAATAGATCCCCTTTGAATGACCTAATGAACAAGCAATACTGCCGCCAGAAGTGAGTATTCCTACCCATGACAACTTTGACATACTAAAGTGGGTAAAGAGAAATAGCTCTACTGGCGAAACAAAGTAGTCCTTTTGGAACCAACCACGTCAAGCTCCACCATAGGAGATACAAACACCGCCTACCGGGATACATAAAGTTCTCAAAGTAGCAAGGATAGAGGCCTAATGAAAAGAAGATTTTGAGGCATGTGATGGAAAACAGAGGCTCCACCAAGAAAGTTGTTCATCTCTACCATCGAGCCCAAGATTTGCATGGTGAGTCGGGGTGTGACACTTGGACGTGTCCAAGAATCCACTATCGAAGGTCCATGAAAGGATAAGGCCAAATATGGAGGCCCCGTAATGAAACTTTGAGTAAGAAGAGGTGAGGTGGACATATATACTCATAAATCCTCAAAATCAACTCATGGAAGTGGATACCCAAAAGAAAGGATATCACCGATGAAAGATATGATGGTCGACACTCAAGAATCCTCTGGGGATCCCATCATCGCCACCCCTACAAGAGATGGTTGACGTTGATCTCCTTTAATAGAAGAAGTGGTTGTTCCACATTGAGCTAGAGATCCACAAACACGATCAAAAAATTCAAGAAGAAAATAATGAAGAAGATTCTATGGAAGTGGAAGTTGTCTATATGGTCAGAGATATAGATGAACTCTCCGCTCAGCACCATCAGCAGCAACGAACTCAAGGAACCTAAACCTGAATTTGACATCTATGAAGAAGAGTCTTCACATAAACAAATAGAGGATGGATCTTCGATCTTTGCTGAAGATGAAGAAGAAGAAGACCAGAATGAGAAAGAGATCATGGGTGTCAAAGCTGTCTATATGGTTGAACCAGGAAATGATCACATACACTTTTATAATCATCATCATATAACCCCAAAGAACAACTATCTCTAAAATGCAGAGAGAAGGACAGTCAAGTTCTGCCCCTAAAAATGAGCAAGGAATAGAATAGAAAAAAGAAATAGAAGAAGAGGAAGAGCTGTTGATTGACCATGGCATAGAGAGCAGAGAAAATACAAATGGAGGTCAAAGACAAGGAGATTGCATAGCTTGGTACCAAAATGAATGATATGATGGTACAAATGAACATCATGATGGAGATGTTGGAGAAGAACTTCACACCAAGTGCAACACCTATTTTGTCTACTAATCAATAAGCAGCTAATAATACAACTTTTGTACACCAAACTATAGTACTCTCAAGATACATGCTACATGAAGTGGGAAGTTAACCAAACACCTCTCACCGATAATTCAAAATCGGCTAGCACACCGAACTATAATAGCCCTAGAAATAATAATCAATGAAAAGATAAAGTCATAGCCTCGAGTAGTAAAAGTGGAGTGAGTAAGCCTACCCTTGAATATGATCAAGTGTCATACCAAAGGTTACTCATTGACAAAATTTAATACTTTCGGGCTTGGTAATCAACATCTAGCCCAATTTAAGGCTACTTGTGGTAACATAGAGGGATCAATGCCGCTTTTTGTCAATTTTTAGCCTTCAGCTACTTTTGAATGGTACAAAATTGTTGAATGATTCAGTTAAAATATTTGGAATTAGAGACTATATTTATGAAGAGGTTCAGTGCAATTGAAAATCACATCAACCTTGCCTTGCGAAAAGGAGGAAAGATGAGTCAGTGACAAAATTCATAAGTCATTGGTGCAACCTAAGTATGAAGCGTGAGCAACAATTGGAAGAAGAACATGCGATCTAATTGCTAATGGGCAATATGTATGATAAAATGGCACCATTTTTAAGCATGGCGTTGATTGCAACATTCCAAGACTTGCTCGATAGGGTGGCTAAATTTGAAAAGTTGAATCGCCTAAGTCCAAGTCTATGATAAAGCAAAGAGAAACAAACTTTAGACTCAAGAAGAAACAAATTCATGCGCTTATAGCTCAAATGGAAAAGTGATATACATGGATATGAAAAGGAAGTTGATGTACAATGATGATAAGGGTAAAAAGCCTATTTATTCTAATCCACAGCCAAAATTGGTATTAGGAGGCAATGACAAACCCCAAACTTTTTTGAGTGGTGGGGAGCATCCAAAACAAGTGACAAGAGATGATGAACGAATGCGGCCATCTCTCAAGAAAAGATGAACAAAGAATATTCCTTTAGAAGGGACAGTGTGGCTAAATTATTTTGGCAAGCCAAAGTCGGTATACTACTTAGAAATTAAAAGGCTGAAGAAGTCATCAAGTCAATAATCCCTATCATAGGATGATCAGCCACCCTATTGAAGATTGTTATGTCTTCAAAGATTAGCTTGAAAGGAAGTATCGATGAGGTGAATTTACACAATCTGATAGTGTTCTAGTCAACCCAAAAGAGAGTCTACTAGATGACACGCCCTCTCTCAGTATCATCCAAAGAAAGACAAAACAAGGAGAAATTAGTTCGACTAAGAATGGCAAATAGTAGTCCAAAAGAGCGTGAAAATGTCAAGCGCCTAAAAGACATCCCTAAGTGAAAATCACCACTTGAACCTATATTGGACTTAAGAGAGATGCTTAAACCAAGTATTTGGGCTTCTCAGCAGCATTCTGATAAGGCTACTTTGTCACAGTATGAGAAGCAGTCTACTAAATGCAGGCCTCATAAATCAAAGAAGCTAGCTAAGAAAAGGAAGATCAAGAGGAGAACTATAACTCAAAAGATCATTAACAATCTAGAGGAGTATCACCGACAAGATAGCCATTTAGGCTCAAAGACTTCATGCCTAAACTTCGCATTGTTGAATTAGATGAAGAAGATAATGGTGAATCTTGTCCAGTAGAGACATGTCGAATCATCTGCATGATGTCAGATATTCTTCAACATCAGTTACTCCAAAATGACAAGGGTAGTCAGACAAACTCGACCAACCCATCAAAATTTTTATCAGGAGAGCAAGAAGAGCACGAGGAACTAATGTCAATTTTGTTTAATGACTCAATAGACAATAACATGATGAAGATCTATGTTTCTGAAAAGAGTCGAATCATATCATCATCACGTATGGAATGTATGGCATTGAAAAAGGAGTCTAACCCTTTTGGCCAATCTTCGAATAAGAAGAAATTTGAAGAAACTACCTCTAAGAATCGCAAGATAAGGTGATTCAAGTTTTGAGAAGTGGTAAAGTCTTACCACCTTCATCAAAGAAGGGAAATGCAAATAAAGACAAAGGCAAATCAAGTCAACGAGGATATCATTCCCAAAATCCTAAAATAAAGCCTAAATGAGAGAAGAGAGTGAAGATAAATTTATAATATTATCACAGAGAAAGATCGCCGCTTGTATGCGAGGCTCTTGATATCAAAAGATCTCCGAGAAACTTTGATACAGGCTCTTAAAGATCTGGAGAGTTATGAAGCTTACTTTGCTAAAAAATGCATGATTAAAGCATTGCAAGCTCAAGATCTCCCAATAATCACATTTTTTAAAGAAGATCTTATGTTGGGAATAGTGGATCACAATCATCCTCTATATGTTACCGTAGAGAGTGATGGTATCTCGATCGAATATTGATTGATCTAGGTTCCTCTATCAACCTTATGAGTCTAAAGGTATTGAGAGGATTATCACTCGATATCTAACATCTTGGGAGAGATAAATTGATGGTTCATGATTTTAATGAAAAGGGGCAGAAAACTCTCGGTTCTTTTATTTTCTCGTTCAAGTTTAAGGATTTATATACATAAGCCAAGTTTCATGTAATCGAAGTTGATACATCATTTAGAGATCTCTTGGGCCAGCCGTGGCTGCATGAGTATGACATGATCTCATCAACTATGCATCAATGTATGAAGTATCTGAAAGATGGAGAAGAATTTAGAATTCTTGATATCTTACAACCATTCTCTATCAATGAAGCAAAGATCTATGAAGATGCAAAATATTTCATCCTCAAAGAGCCTAAGCCAACAGAGCCTCTTGAAGTGGTAGCACCACTTCAGGAACTAAAAATCAATTTCACAAAGTGAAAAAGTAGATGCAAAGTGGAAGAAAGAAGGCAATGCTGATGCTCCCTAAAGCACTTGATTCTGCACCTAAATCAAGAAAATAAGTTCCTCATTTGGGAAGTGACACAGAAGAAGGAGAAGATATGCCTATCAAACCTAAGGGAACTTATAAGCTTTCAAGAAAGGCAGAGTATGAAATAAGTGATTCTAATTAGACTATGATTTTGAATCTACTTATGGAAATAGAGTTTAGATGGCTGCATCAAGGAGGATAGCTCACTTGACAGAGTCAGATGACTCGCTCAAAATTATAGCCATCCCTCAGCAGTGCTTCAAAGAAATCAGTCCATTGGAGGTTCATTATATTGAAGAATTAATAACATTCTAAGTGCCATTGTTAAGTGAGAGTGGCGGAACATGAACTCTATTTTACAAATCTAAAGAGTCTCACCTCATTTTGATGAGCCTCAACATGAAAATTATGATGAGGTAGTGCCAACAAGAATACCAATATACTATCCACATAAAATTACTGAATGATGCATAAGCTTGGAGTTCATTGGAAATAAACATAAGACTCAAATCTTTAACAAGATATGTGGAGCCAAAGAAGTCCTCAAGCATCATGAAGAAGTGATAAGTTTATCACTAAAGGTCTTGGGTTCATCCAAAAATCATCAAAATAGAGCTCTATAATATAATAGTAGGATCGAAACCCATAAAGAAGATGATTCTCCATGAAATTCTTCTTAAATATGATGATGAAGTAGAAGCCAAGCCGCACGAAGAAGATGGTGGGCAAATAGCTACTATGGATGAACTTAAAGAAGTCAACCTAGGAGCTGAGGATGATCCCCATCCAACTTTCGCCAGTGATCTTCTGCCTGATGAGAAAGTTGAAGAACTAAAAATACTACTTTGTGAATTCAGGGATTGCTTTGCCATATTTCAAATGCGCTTATCCCGATCTTCAGCTATTAAAAAATACAAAAACTGAAGCTCCTAGAAGAATGAGATTAGGAGATTGAAGAATAGGTAATTGAAACTAAAAAAGCTAATTGAAGTAGGCTTCATCCGGGAGGAGAAGTATGCAGATTGGATAGCTAACATTATTCCAGTTAGAAAGAAGAACGACCAAATCTGTCTCTGCATTGACTTCCGGGACCTAAATAAGACATGCCCAAAAGATGACTTTTCGCTTCCAATATCGAACTACTAGTGGACAACACTTCCAACTATGACATATTCTCATTTATGGACGGATCGTCAGGATACAACCAAATCAAAATGGCACATGAAAATGAAAAATATACATTGTTTAGAACATCTATTAGCATCTATTGTTACACGGTCATGCCCTTTGGCTTGAAAAATGCTGGAGCTACATGCCAAAGAGCCATGATGCATATTTTTGATGAATTGATTCATCAAAAGGTGGAATGTTATGCTGACGATCTGGTGGTGAAAAGCTTAAATCATGAAAATCACTTCGAAGACTTGAGAACTGTACTGTAGAGAGTAAGAAAATATGTTCTCAAGTTGAATCCTCTAAAGTGTACATTCGGGGTATCCTCTGGAAAATTTCTCGGGTACATTGTACATCATAGAGATATTGAAATTGATCCTGCTAAAATCAAGGCAATCGTGTAGATGCCTCCACCGAAGAGTTTGCGTCAGCTCCATTCTTTACAAGGACAACTCACATTCATCTATCAATTCATATCAAATCTATCAGGATGTTGTCAACCATTTGCAAGGTTAATGATAAAGGATGCTCCATTCAAGTGGGACAAGGAGTGCCATGAAGCCTTCAATACCATTAAAAGTTATCTATTAAATCCACCAATCCTTACAACACCCACTCCTAAGAAGCCCCTCATTCTATACACAACTACATTAGAAGAGTCTCTCAGAGTATTATTGGCACAACACAATGAAGAAAGTAAAGAGAATGTTCTTTATTATATCGATTGATTGAGAAATGAGATACTCTCCAGATGAAGCATTATTTAGCATTGATCTTTTCTGGTCAAAAGCTCCATCACTATATGTTATCTCACAAGATTACCCTCATCTCAAGGATCCAAAGTACTTGATGATGACAAGACCATTGACAAGTCATTTGGTAATAGGCGATGCTTTTGCAATTTGATATCACATATGTTCCGGCGTGAAGGACAAGTCTTAGCGATTTTTATGCACATCCCATCCCATCGGACTCTTCTCTTAATGATGATTTTCCAATGAACAAATTATGCTCATTCATGAAATAGAAAATCACAAATTTGGGAAATGTACTTTGATCGAGCCTCATCGATTAAACAAGTCCAACATCTAAATTTCAAGAGCAAGAGCTGACATCATCTTCATAACACCGTAAGGAAGGATAATGAGATCATATGGATTGAAAGAACTAATAATGAAGTTGAATATGAAGCATTAGTGGTAGGTCTTGAAGAAGCTATTTTCATAGGCATTGACTTGCATATTTTTGGTGATTCTCACTTATAAATCAAGTACTTGCATCTATAGAATCAACAAGCTTGAGTTAGCTTTCTATCACAAGAAGTTCTTGAGCTTATAATAGATACCAAATATCACCTCGAGTCTCTTGATCCGAGAAATAGTAAAAAAGCTTAGCAAAACTAGCTAAGAAAATGGCAAGTATGAATGGTGATTATCATGTCGACATATTTACTCGATGAGTTCTAGAGCTAATAAAGTATCAATCCCCGTAGGTAAAGGGGTTACCAAATTTGACACAGTGGGATGATGACTCAGGTTGCTCCTCATACTCTCAAAATCAACAAGAAGTTATACCAAGAAGAGCTAAGAATGACATTGACTCAGAAAAGTAGTGTGATTTCTTTATTATAGAAGAGTCACGTGATTGGAGGCAAGCCTTCATCGACTACTTTAAAGAATGCAAATTACCAAGTAATAAATCATTGACAGCTCAAATCAAAAGAGAATGCTACACTATGCTTTTGTCAATAATACTTTATACCGTAGATCCTTTGAACAAATGTGGCTACGATGTCTAAATGTAGATGAAGCTAGCAAAGTGATGGTTGAAGTTCATGAAGGACTTTGTGGTGCACATCAGTTAGGTCCCAAGATGGTAGTAAAGATCAAAAGGATGGGTTATTATTGGCCATCTATGGTGAGAGACTGTATTAATCACACTAAGAAGTGTCATGAGTGTCAAGTATATGGGAATCTCATTCATCAACCTCCAAATCCATTACACCCAATGATAGCATCTTGGCCATCAAATGCGTAGGTGTAATTGGATCAATTGATCCATCGCCATCATGGTGCTTCATCCTAGCGTCGACTATTTCTCTAAGTGAGGCTACTCCATTTAAAGAAGTTCTTACCGGTGATCAAATTCTTCATGCATAATGTGGACTATAGATTTGGAGTGCCACATCAAATAATTTCTGACAATGACACAGCCTTTAAAAGTGTAAAGATTTATAGATTCATCGAATGACACAAAATTGATTGACGATACCCTTCAATATACAATCCAAGAGAAAATGGTTTGGTGGAGGCCTTCAACAATATATTAGTCAAGCTGCTCAAGAAGATTTTCACTAAAAATAAAAGAGAATGACATACCAAGCTAGTAGAGGCACTATGGGCATATTAAACTACCTACAAGACACCGACTAAAGCCACTCCCTATTCATCGATATTTGGAATTGAAGCAGTTCTTCTGCTTGAAGTTGAGTTACCTTGACTTCAAGTAGCCATCCAATACAATCTAATTGAAGATCAAAATGCACGCTTGAGAATGGAGGATCTCGACGTGCTTGATGAAGTTAGATTACAAGTTCATTAAAATTTGGAAGTCTATCGAGCAAAGATGTCCAGGCTTTTAACCATACGGTGCAACCCAAACATTCCAAAAGGAGTTCTAGTTCTGAAGACCAATTATCCCAATCAAAAATTTTGGAAAATTTGAGCCTAACTAGAAGGCCCTTTTGTCATTGAAAAGTATACCAAAGAGTGGCATACATCACCAAAGGGGTGAAAGACCAATCAATTAATGGTCGATACTTGAAAAATACTATACTTGACAACCACATTCTCGAGGTATAAGAAATCCCCCCAGTGAGGGCATTTTTTTTAGTATATCTATTTAGGTTGACATCGTGCTTCATGTTGAGATCCCTAAATAAACATACTTGAGATGAATAACTTTTGTGAAAATTCTTATTACAGGGGCATTTTAGATTTTTTTATACATATGATGATCAATGTTGTATGTTAAAATCTTTAGAGTACATCAATTCAAATATGGATGTATTTGTATATTTTTTATTTTGAAAATTCTCCTAAATGTACTTTAGAATTCCCCAAAAGGGGATTTTTTAGTTTATATTAAATTTATTTGAGTTGACATCGCCATAAGATGAGATCCTCAAATATATTATTCATGTTGACATCGTTACAAAATCTTTGAATATATCTATAATTATCATTAAGTTGCATGTTCTTCTCAAGAAAAAAAGAATCTATTTCTACGCATGAAAGGATAACTTTAAATGTCAAGAAATTTATCTCTCAGATTTGCCAAATTCTAGAGATCAAGTCAAAAGAACTCCCAATTTTGGAAGCTTCAATCAATTAAGTTGGAGAAACATCAACCTTACATCCTAAAGTCTAGGACATGAATAGGTTCTAAAGGTTGAACTCAACAAGCCCACAAATAACCAAGTTGCTGATGTTCTCCTCACTCAACAAGCGAGAAAAGGCCGCAATGTAAGAGCCCCGTTCGTTAGTCTGATGATAAAATTGCATACCCACTATAGCTTAAGTCAAAAACTCGAGTAGGTTTTAAAGGTCGAACTCAACAAAGTGGCGAGTTGATGATGTCTCCTCACTCAACAAGCCGTAAGAAAAGGCCATGAAAGAGCCCCGCTCATCGGTAATGATAGTTGTTCAATCTTAAACTAGATCCAGCTTAGTGATTACAAGCAACTACTGTCTAAGAGATCTCTCTACTTGATTGATAGATCAATCTCTTAGATTAAGGCAAGAGAGAAAATCAATTGGTCGCCTCAAATCAATCTTTATATTACAAGTGATATTTCAATATATTCTCAAATGATCGATCAAGCTCAAAGCACATCAAAGCCTATCTCCTCATCAAGTCCATCAAAGCAAAAGCATAGGAGTAATTCCATAGTTCATACAAAAGATGGTCAAACTAAAGGAATTTTATGTTATTGACGATAAAGCACATTGCTAGACTAATAACTCAACATTGACCCTATAAAGGTTATTGTATGTATCCTTCAACAAATCCATCAAAGCGACAAGCATAAGATTCATGGAGTGCATACACTTTCTTACAAGTCAATAGGGACTAATCAGGTCAGTCCTTCATCAAGTCTGTCAAGCTCAAAGCTAAGATAGAAGGAATTTCAAATCTGATCAAGCACAGATAAACGGATTTCCTAGCGGAGTCATTCATCAAAATAAATAAACCAATTCCTCCATCAAACCCAACCAAGCATGAAACTAGGGTTAGAGGAAACTCAAATCTGCAATGACATAAAAGAAAGAGATCTTCAACAAAGCCATTGAAATAGATAGTAGATGGTGTAAGAACTCTTATCAATCCAACAAGTTGATTCTAACAAATCGGTCAAGTCTGTCATGTAGCATGTCCTGAATAAGGTAGCATACTAATGACAAATCCTATCAAAGCTTCTGTAATGCTATTGCAAGCGAAGCTGAAATGATCCAAATTCTATGGCCAGCCCAAAAGGTCAACTAGTTTTCAACAAATATGACTCACATCATGGGTGAATCACATTTGTTGGGGGGTGCATTTGTTGACCTCTATATATGTGTTATAAGTCAAAGTCAAGCCTACAAATCAAATTTTGATGGACTTCGAAGGTGACAGTGCACAAATTGAGGCTCAAAATGCACTAAAATGTCACTGAAAATGGTCGAAATGACCTCTAATTGATAAACAGACTTTTTCATCACATTTAGAACATCAAAATTGATCAAAATATAAATATTGCAAAATCTAATGATCAATCGATTAAGCGCTCGAGCTATCAATGTGTCGATACATATATCAAAGTCAGGAAGCTACGATGATGACCAAATGACCTTCGTTCATAAAATTGATCATGCCATTAGCATTAAAACGTCAAAATCTATCAAATGAGACTGTCCGTGCTCAATTCGGATGAGTCTGTGCAAATGTTGAGTGCTTTCAAGTCACAACGTCGAAATGCACGGACGTCCAAAATCAACTCAAATGACCTCGATCGATGAGCAGACTTCATCACATTCAGAACATCAAAATTAGTTAGGATATAAATATTACATGACTTGATGACAATTGATCAAGCGCTCGAGTCATTAATGCGTCTGCATGCATATCGAGGTCAAGAGGAGCGATGAGGATCAAATGACATCCGTTCATGAAATTGATCAATCCATTGACTTCAAAAAATCAAAATCTATCAAGTAAGACTGTCCACACTCAATTCGGATGAGTCTATGCAAAATTGGTCAAAAGTGACGATGCGCATTTTGAGTTGAAATGGACTCAATTTGATGTCGACTTGAACCAAACGACCTCCGATTGCAAAACAGACTGCATCATTCTATTCGGAACATCAGAATTACCTTACATTGATATATATTGATTATGTGCATTTACCGACATGAAATCCACATTAAAATTATTTAATTAATTTAATATTTATTTAAAATCCCTAAATTACCCTCCCCCATGCTCAACCGTTCCCCTATTTTCAATTTATCTGATTCAAAAAAAAAAAAAAAGAAAAAACTACCCCTCCTCTCTCCCTCCATTCTCACATTCTGGCTCTGCTCATAGGTAATAATTTTTTTTCAGAATTCCCTCTCCCTTTCAACCTCCTCCCATGGTGCATTCCGTCTGATCCACAAAACAACCACTCGGCGCTCACGCATCCGTTTCACCTGCGGCCCATTCTGTCCATGACCTCCACAAAACCATGTGCACCCCTCCTACCATGACCATCTGATCCTTGCTAGGGCTTCCACGGTATGACCCATCATCTGCATCGTCTGCCGCACTCGTCCTACTGCACCATCACTGCGTCCACGCATCCCCTCGCGTCTCAGGCCTCATGCCTTACCGCCCTCCGGCAGCTTTTTACTTTTCTCAGCTAATTCCAGCTCTGTCGTGCCTCCAGTTCCTCCCGGACGTCGTTTCTATTCATACTTCTGTTGCCATTTTCTCTCTGCCACCACGCCCATCGCAGCTGCGACCCCGCCATCCAGCCATTATTGCTTTTCTCTCCATTTTATCAGCACTGGCTTTTCCGCCACATCCCACTCACACGATTTCGTTCATCCATCCCTTTTGCTTCATTGAAACCGGAAAGAACATCGTCAACAATTCTTCAATTTCGGCATCGCACCCCTTTAGCCTTCTAATTTTGCTTCTCATCGGGAAGAACATCATCAGAATTCTTTTTGATTTTTGACGTCGCACCCTCATTAGCTATCCATTTTCTCTTAGCCCTGGGAAGAACATCGTCAACAGGAATTCTTCTTTCGATTTCCAGGATCGCACCCCTTGCTTTAGCCTTCTCATTTTGCTTCACGCAAATAAACATCATCAACGGTGAATTCTTCTTTGGTTCGTGTCGCACTCCTTGCATTACATTCTCAATTGCATACCTAACCCCGTTCCTTTGTCGAGCACTGCAGCTTGCCAAAAAATGCATCAGAACATGTGTGATCTTTGAATGTGGATATATATATATATATATATATATATATATATATATATTGTGTTCTTTGTAGGTTTGAAGATCTCGTTGTGCTCAACAAGGAGCGATGAGATGAAAAAACTAGCTATGGTGTTGCAAGACACCGCTCGCTATGCTCAACAGGGTGTATCAAGTAAGCCAACACCCATTAGATGTTGCTCCCCCTAGACGAAATACTGCCAAAATTTTGTCTAATTTCTTAACTTAGAAAAAAAAGGGATGAATATATATTGCATTGTATGTCTTCTTTCAAGTTTGAAGGCCTCGTCATGCTCAATAGGGCATCACAAAATGAAAAAAAAAATGATTGTGGGGTCTGAGACACCACTCCTTCCTTCAGAGGAGTGCAGTAAGCCAAAATACCTGATCAGCCCTAGATGACATGGGAGGTCAAAATTGTGTCAAATATTTTGAATTAGAAAAAATGAGAGAGTGAACTGACCTGACTTTAGAACACTAAATAAGAAAATCTATAACTATTTTTAAACTAAAAGCATCAAATAAGAAAAAAGTGGGGAGCCTTTAAAGAAAATTTTGGAAAGAATGGAACACTCACTTAAAATGCAAGTAAAATTTGGGGAAGCTAATATTAAACTCACAAACTCTAATAGTGATTCTCTATTGCTTAAATTAAAGCGATAAAGTGAGTTCTCTTTTCTTGCAAATTCCTCAAAATTAAACAAGCTTTAATTGAATTTGGGGGGACTAATACTAAACTCATAACAAACTTGCAATAAACTTAAAATCTAAGGATGAGTCCAAATTGGGTTTAATAACTCTTATACAAATATGGAGGTGATTACTATGCTATCTAATAAGCATAAGTAGGGCTAAAGCAATAAACACTGAAATCGGCATAACTTATCAAAAGTGATGTGTATTGAATATAATCAAATTGGGAGAATTACAAAAACTCAACAAGTAAACTAAGTGCAAGTAGTGCTTTAAACTACAATCTAAATCAAAATATCTTCTTCACCACCGGATATGTAACTCTTTGTACAAGCAAATAGAAGATGATACTTAATCAAATTCTACAAAAATCATAGGACTTCCTTCATTCGAAAACTATGGAATTTTATTTTAATTATGATTTTCAAAATCAATGATTTCATTAATTAGATGAAATTATCTAAGTTATAAATACCTGCATGTGCTCGAACATAAGATTTCAAATGTGAATTTTAATGTCTGAAAAGGCTGCACAGGCTGAATTGGAATAAAAAAAATGAAACTACAAAATCAATATCATAATTCAAACATAAAATTACCTAAAATCACTATACACCCGGATGGGCCCCGACACTACTGAATGCTTAAATTCAAGTGTCTGAGGATTTTGCACGTGTTATTTCGATTTAGTCTTAGGACTGGGTTTGGGATAACAAAACCTAAAAACCTATAATAAGAGCTTCAAATCAGTGAAATATCTGAGAAATTGATTCTGTCGAGTGATAGTAGATCTAATCCTCTATTAGCAGCTAAATAGAGTTGACAAGATCTATAGCTCTTAAACATATTCAAATTAATCAATTTTTTAAATCAAATTAAGTAGCAATCTAAAAATCTTTAAATGAAACTCTCTCACTAAAAACTTAAATCAAACTCAATCTATCTACCTTCCATAACTGTTTGTCCGGGGTGACAAATTAAGAAAAATCTAGGGAGCTAATGTAAAATCAAGTGTTTTACTATGTTCACTTTCAATCAATCTCACACCAGTAAGGACGTGGCTCGTGTCCTCTGACTATGTGGCTTGGCCAATAGGCTCCACAGATAAAGCAGTTACGACCAGAGTCCTCTGATCGGGTGGTTTGGCCAGTTAGGCTCCATTATATTACAATCATGATCGTAGCTCGTATGCTCCCCAATGGCTCTTCCCTTTGAGTTATGAATCATAGGGTATACTTGATAGTGCAAACAACCCTCTATCAGCTGAGGTAGACTTAAGATTGTCTCCTTAAACAAACACCACCCCAAGTCTACAATGATTTCTTCGATGACGTAACCCATGTGTTCGTGAGGTTCTTTGGGGTTGTCATTAGCTCCTCTACTAAATAGACTGGATGGCGATGATGGAACCATGGGATCTAGATCGGGCACATCTTCATTCCTCTAACCATCCGGTTTAAGCTGAAATAATGAATTTCATAATTTTAAATGCTGATACTCCACATGCTGCTACTATACACTACACATTAAGCGATCTAATGACTAGCCTTAATCAAAAGTTCTCTCTCACTTATTGAGAGGGGTAATTAATTATAAGGGATTGCGCCTATAGGAAACCTAAAACTAGATCTAAAGTTCTCACCAAATGAGGATGAAATCTTTGGGTAGTGTCTTATCTACTATTCCATCTACCCTCCGAAAATTACACAGACATTTAAATCATCACTCTCTTCAACAATTCAATAATTTGTCGAGAGGTCAGTGGTGAATTTTCAGAGCCCACAAAAAGTCATTCACTTGAATGCTAATTGATCGGCTAAGATAAAGTAATAATGTTGAACAGTGCCCTGAACTATTTTGTTCAGTAAAATCCAAGCTTATGAGCATATTAAGATGAACAAGAAGCATAGCTAAATCAACAAACCATATTGTATAGCCAATTTGTCTTTGGGTGAGTTTTGATACAAGGGTGCACATTCAAATTCAAAACAAGGGTAGTAGGTCACTCAAAACATTCCAAGAATATCTAGTCTAAGCACAACCAATCTGAATTCATTATAACTGCATGAAGTGCTCCATGTAATCACATAATTTAATGATCAATATTACTAGATCCATTTTTTTGTACTAACAAAATCTAATGTAATTTAGAAAATTTGAATCTATAAATAGGGAAGGGCCTACACAAGATAGAAGAATTATTCCTAATTCTTAACTGAAAGTTTAGATTCTCTGAGTGTTATCTCCATCTTTATCTTTCTCTTTCTCTCTACATGTTCTTTATTTCTTCCTCTCATTATTCCTTGCAAGATGGTGTGAGACCACTTATAATTCATGATACAATATTTTTTAATGTGTGGTGCACATAGATCATGCAACAAACTAGAATTGGAGCCCATCAAAAGAAAGTAAAAAATGTTAGAGAGATATCGACCAACATGGAACTCACCGAGGAGTTTATTATGCAGTGATGAAAAATCTACATGAGCAGATGCTCATAACAATCAGAGAGGCACTGGAGTATGTGCCAAGGGTGATTCCTCAAATTTAAGTATTATTTGATTCTTCTAAGTCGATGGTGAGAAGAGGTGATCTACAAGTGGCAAAACAAGGAGAGCTCTGCATCCATGACAGGAGTGATGATGGTGACATCTATCCTAATAGTGAGGAATCTTCTCCATCCAACTATAGGTAAAAAAAAAGGTGAAGAAAGAAGAGAATATCAAAGAAAAAGCAACAAAATACTTTTCCGGATAGATTATAGAGGAATTGCCAAGAAAGTTTAAGATTCCATCTTTGGAGTCTTACAAAGGAAGGTTAAACCCTGTTAATCATGTTGCTTCCTTTAAGTATGTTGTTAGATTGCTAAGGATCAATGACACACTAAAGTTTCATTTGTTCCTCATGATTTTGAAGCAATCAACCTTCCGCTAGTTTAATAACCTCCTTATAGAGTTATCACTTGTTTGTTGTCTCCAAGGCATGATTCACTAGTGCTCAAAAGCCTAACTAAAGTTCTCAAACTTTACTATGAGTTCAATAGGAGCTAGGTGAATCTTTGAAAAGCTTCATCACTTGCTTATAAAGGGAGATGCTGGAAGTTAGAGATCTTATGCCCATAGTGGTTCATGCTGCATGGGCTCAGGGCTTGCGAGAAGGTACATTTTGCTATGTGTTGGGTTTGATGGAGTCAAAAATACTAGCCGAGTTATTGGAGCTGGCCAACAACTATATTTATGTCGAGGACAACTCACTTCCCAACACTTCAAGAGTGAGGGCAAGGAACAATAACACCTTAAAAAGAAAGTTAAGTAAATTTATAAAAAAAGATAGAGATCACCCTACAGGATGAGATGATAGAAGGAACTTCAACAAGCGGTGAATTCTTCTCTTTGAGTGATGAACTTGATTTGATGAACAAAAAGGAGATCGAAGAATAGAGAGGAGGTTTCCACCTCTGACTCGTCACTTTCCTACAATGACTCTCTGATTTGATGAACGGAGATCAGATATAGAGGAGGTTGCATAATCACTTGTCAAGAGATCTCCATGAGAGTTGATAGTTGCTTGAATGACCAAAAGAGTGTCAATGCTTGAGAAGTTTGATTGAAGATCTCACTAAGATCGGGAAGCTCAAAGAATTTGTGGCACATGAAGCCAATAGTAGAAGGCAAGCTCCCGTGAGATAAACAATGAACCCATTCATGTGCATACTATTCACATTGCAGGCATAGTTCCTGCAATTCTCAGAGGAGATGGCTAAAGGCTTCTGTCGATTAATGACTCCGATCGAGAGAGTTAAGTTTGGTAAACTCAGATAAACCAACAATGTTAGCCAACCACCAATTTTTTTTTGCTAATGAAGATCTACCTTTCAAGGGGAACCGCTATAACGATGAAGTTGTGGCTACTTCATTGATTGTGAATTATCAAATTGCCAATATCCTTGTAAATACAGGAGTTATATTAATATTTTTTATTTAAAAGCATGTTTTAATAAAATAGGTTTGGATGACTCGCACTTAGTCCCACCTCAAGTCCATTATATGGTTTATCTTTAGGGAATGCAAGAAAACTTGCAGTTTTATATCATTGCCCGTTACCTTGGGAAGAGGTAAGAAACAATTCACTACAATTGTGGATTTTGTAGTCATAGATGCCTCAGCTATCGACAATGCCATCTTTAACCATCCCTTGTTGAACTTCAAGTTGATCGTATCTACTTACATGTTGTTCAATTTTCAAGAGAAGTTATAACTATTCATAACAACTTGTTGCAATCTAAGGCCTGCTACTTGAAGGCCATTAGTAATGTCCAGGAGGAGATCTTGCAGCTAGATGTGAAGAAAGGAAGTAGTCTGGAGGCTATTAAAGATGTAGAAGAGGTTGTTATTGAAAAAGGAGAAGTTGGCAAAACTTTTAGAGTTAGTGCTTCCTTTAACGTTGAATTGAAAGGTGAGTTGATTTCAACTCTCAAGGAGCATAGGGATCTATTTGTCTTGTCGAGAGACAAGATACCAGGTGTCGACATCGATGTCGTCTGTCACAAGCTGAATGTAGATCTAAAGGCCAAGTCAATCAAGTGGAAAATGCAACCTACAATGACTACATTAGTTGAGCCCATTCGAAAAGAAGTGAAGAAATTGTTTGATGTAGGCTTTATCAAAGAAGTGCAATACCCTGATTGGCTCACCAACATCATCATGGTGATGAAGTCTCATGATAAGTGGAGAAGGTGAATTGACTTCACCAACCTCAACTCTACTTGCCCAAAAGATAGCTATCCTCTGCCACCGAGTAGCGCCTTGATGGATTCTGCCATGGACTACTCGATGACGAGCTTTCTGGAGAAATTTTCAAACTATAACCAAATAAATATGGATCTTGTAGATAGCAAGAAAATTGTATTTATAATTAGGGATAGAGTATATTGTTATAATACAATGCCCTTTGGGCTTAAAAATACGTGCACTACTTATCAACAACTCATTGATGT
Organism: Cymbidium sinense; assembly: GCA_021442155.1. Taxonomy (NCBI): domain Eukaryota; kingdom Viridiplantae; phylum Streptophyta; class Magnoliopsida; order Asparagales; family Orchidaceae; genus Cymbidium; species Cymbidium sinense. Next base: position 172,086,974 of record CM038219.1, read on the forward strand.
AATCTTCAAAAAGAAAAACAAAAAAATATTGAACTGTATACTAATGATTTATTAATTAAAAGTGAGTCATCAATAGACCATATTGAAAACCTGAAGGAGATGTTCAACACCTTGAGGCAATTCAACATGAAGCTCAATCCACACAAATGCACTTTTGGAGCTAGGTCTGGCAAATCCCTTGGTTATCTTCTCACTTCAGAAGGCATTAAGATTAAATCAAAGAAAGTAAAGGCAATTCAATAAATGTTGTCTCCCAAGAACATCAAAGAGATAGAATCAAAAGCTGATAGGGTGAATTGTTAGCTTAAGTAGTTTCATCTCAAAGTCTAGAGATAGATGTTTAGTTTTCTTTAAAATATTAAGAAGATCAAAACAATTCACCTCAACAAAGGAGTGAGTAAGCTTTTTTGCTAATTAAAGAAACTCTTATCATCTCCACCTCTATTACAAAGCCCTATGACAAGGGAACAACAATTCATGTATCATGGTGTTAGGAAAAAAGTGATAAGTTCAACTTTACTATGAGTAGAAAATAATAAATAGTTTTTCAATTTATTATATCAGCATATCCCCATGGAGGAGAATCAGTTCACTGATTTATTATCAAAATTGGGAAATCTTGATGTAAGACCGATCCCTAAATTAATTGAAGAGTTAGAAGTAATGGAGGTTGATTCAGAGGAAAAATCATGTTAGGTGAATCATTTTATTGAATATCTCAAGACTAGCATCATATCTTCTGGTGTTTCAGACCCATGGAGGTTCAAAAGCAAAGCAGTGTAGAGCGGTGTACTAAAGCATGTTCATTCTATTGAATGTGATAGTCATTCAAGGGGCAATACTTTGGCAAATCGAGTCCTGAGGCAAGGCTATTTATGGGTACACTCTGCAAAGATGTAGAAAAAATTTTCAAATGCTGCAAACAATTTCAAAAATTTCCTCCAATATAGCTCAAACTTATTATCAACCCATGATCATTTGTTGTGTGGGGAATGGATCTTCTTGGTTCTTTCCCACCTTTAAAAGGTCAAAGAAAGTATATCTTGGTAATGATTGACTACTTCATCAAGTGGATAGAAGCCAAGGCGCTAGCCAAAATCAATGTTGAAGTCAATCGTAACTTCATTTAAACAGACATCATATTCAGGTATGGACTACCTATAATTATCATAATTAATAATGACACTCAGTTTAAAGATCAAAAGGTGAAAGATTTTTGTCAAAGCTAAAAAATTTGCCTCAAAATTGTTTCACTTTATCATAAAAAATAAAGGCCAAGTAGAAGCAACTAACAAGCTCATCCTTAATCTCTTAAGAAAAAAAATAGAATGCACAAAAAGCAAATGGACTAAAGTACATCTATCAGTATTATGGGCATTAAGGACTACTCCATCTACTATTACTAACAAACACCAATTATTCTTTCTCATGAAGCGGAAATAGTGTTGTGATAGAGTATAATTTGTACACTTAGAGAGTAGTGGTTGCATTAGAATTTAAAGAATCAAATTTTGAATAATGGAAAGAAGCTAATGATGAGAGGATGCAGATAGCCTTGAATATTTTTGAGGAATTGTGAATAAAATCATTAATGAAATAAAAAAAGTCAAATGAAGAGTCATCATATTCTACAACACAAATGTCACGGATAAGTAATTCCAACTTAACGACTTGGTACTTAAGAAAGCAAACTTGACAGCTTGTAGTATGGCATTCGACAAGCTAAAGTAGATACGAATGGGGTCTTACATTATCAAGGATCAAGTCAGAGCAAAAGCATACAAGCTATGCATGCTGGAAAGAAGTCTCATGCACATGAAGTGGAGATGACCTCATGATATTTTATCCTTAAACCCTCTAGCCTTTTTCTTTTTTTTGAAATTGTAACAGTCAAGGAATTCACTCAAACAAGTACAAAATCATGAAAGAAACAAAAGTGCAAGAAATTCTTGTTAAATCTTCAAAAAATCTTTTTTGTCTTAATTAATAGATATGAAATAGAGATGAAATAGAGAAAATGAACTAAACTTAAAAATCACTAGACTACTCCTAATAAAAAGTAAAAAATATTGGAATCCCCCAGGAGTTCTACAAAATTAGGTCAAAATATCTAATCCTAAAAGAGAATTGAAGTCCCACAGGAGAAGAATAGTCAGCACTAAACAAAGTCAAAAAATTCTATTTCTCGTTAAAATTGATAAATAAAAGGATATTTGATTATTGGAATTAAATTATAAAAATAAGTACATGAAAAGTAATAATAAAACTTTCTAATTGAAGATTTGAATCTTCATGATTCAATAAAATATAACATTGATTCAAGGTAAAGAATGAAAATTCAAAATATGGGAAAATCTCATCAATCATATGAATTCAATTGGAAGATGAGCAAGTTCATTTTTTACATTAGCCTATATTATTAGAATAATCAAATAATTATGCAAGTCATAATTCATGAATAGTTATTTGTCAAAGGGGATTCATCAATTTAGTTATTTTCCAACTCAACAATATAACTATTCGTCGACTCTTCAACCAATAAAATCGACAATTTGATAATGGGCAATTCAACAATTTAGCAACATGTCAATTTAGAAATTATTTGTGGACTTATTCTATTGAAACTATTCAAGTAAGGATAGATGTAGTTTTATTATTATTTATTTTATTAAGTTGACTTCAGATTTCCTTCAACTAATTATATAGAGAATTTCTCAATAAGGGTCATCCTTTCTCGGAGTTCACCTCTCGCTCAAAATCTCTTCAACGTTCAAGCATCAAAATCCCTTAAGCTTTTTTGTTACACTGTCCTTCTAGGCCATAGATTTAGCCAAAAGCCACTCCCCTCTATGCCCAAGATCTACATTGAGTAGCAGTGAGTCTCTTTAAAGACGAGTCTAAATATTAGCCTCTTGTGATTGTCATAAGATCGACATATAGTCAAACAAAAGCGCATTAAATGTGATGATCTAACCATAAGACTAACTAGGGGCAATAACAAGTGTAAGACTTAAATTGAAAGACTACATCAATTATAGCAGCTTTCTAAAACTATCACAATTTTACATTCAATAGTTATTAAAGTTTAGACAAGAAGTTTTTTATCTTCAACCAAAAAGAGTTGCACTAAGGTGATATTATTGTCAATGATATCATATCTACCGCCATCCAAATATGCAAGTCGTCAAGATAGAATTATTATGAAATCATAATTCAATAATTACTAGGACTCATTTATGAAGAAACAAGAACAATGAAAAAAAAAAAGAAAAAAAAAACATAAATGGTAATGGTGAATCAAAACAATCCAGCTATATCATTATACTCAAAAGTTGATGAAGCTACATGTCAACCATAACATAAAGGTTTCATAGTGGTTGATGATCATCGAGACAATGATGGTGTCATCAAATATGTTCCGAAAACACCAAATCATTATCAAAATAGAATAGTAGAAGAAGAATTAAAAGGCATGCACCTTGTACTTTGTTTATCTTCTCAAACTTTTATTGTCGTGCTAAGGTGAATGAGTGAGCTTTAACATTTGGGCCAACTACAAATTTTGTAAACATTGTTATACGGTGACATGAGAAAACCTTTGAAAAGCTATTCAGAGTGTTAATAATATTTTTTTAAAAACAATTCAAATACCTTTTTGATAGCCACCACTTTAACAGCTTTAATTTTTAAAAACAACTTTTAACTATAAAATTTTCTAAAAAGCAGCCAAATATCTAATAGTCAATTACAACTATGCTTACTTTCTGAAAAGAAAGCTGCCCAAAATGCACCCTATGTTGTCGCTTACTCCAATAATTATCTAATTACTAATGGTCAATTCAACAATAATGTATCAACTTTTATAAGAGAGTTAGGAACCTACTTTTGGCCCCTCCTGAGGCTTGTCTTATCAAGTTCTCTCTCCTTATGTAGGGCATCATCATTTGCTAACTTATCCTACATGACATGACCTTTCAAAAAATTTATTTTATTTTCAACAATATTATTTTAAACATTTTTAAATATTTAGCATGGTTTGCACCTATTAACAATCACACGGCATTAAGTGTCACGAAAACATGATATTATAAAATCTACATCTCAATATTTACTATACATCATATTATAAAATATTTCACATCCTTTAGTAATATAAATATCCTAAAATCACTTAAAATAAGTGATTGTATAAAAAATACATATATTTTAACAGTAAACATCATATGTTAATATCATGCCTAATATGAAAAAAATAGAAATATTAAGCCTAAGAATCATTTGTTTTATATATTAAAGATTGAGAATATAACCTCAATTATATGATCTTCATTAGGGCAAACTTTCTTATTTATATCTCCCCAATATTTTATTTTTTATAAATAATCTAAAAATAATCATTTTCTCAATTTATTATCAATTCATGTAATATAACTTAAAATTAAATCATTTAACCTCAAAAGAATATTTTTTTACTTGAAAATTTCCTCCTCATTCGAGTCTTTGAAGCCTATCAATTGGAAATCAAATTGTTTTAGAGAGGAAATATGAAAAGTTGAATTTATACCCATCAAAACTATATTTGCAAAGAAAAAAAAATCAGATTGCACCAAAATTTCTAACTTTCCCCATTTTTTCTTCTCCTCCTCTTCTTCCTTTATTCTTCTTTTCCTTCCCTTCTCTTCTTCATCTCTACCCTTCTCCTCCCCTTCTCTTCTCCTTCTTCTCCTTTCATTCCCATTGATAAGAATAGGAATGTTCAAAAAACAAGATTAAAAAAAAATCTATTAATTTGTTAATTAATTCATGATTATTATACTTAATTTTTTCATATCTATACTTCTATGTATATAAAAAATTAATATTAAATGTAGAAGTTTATAAAAATGTGTCTAATTATTTTCAAGATATGTGAAAAATGAGATGTAATTTATAGGAGAAAATTTAATGTCACCATTTTAATTTGTTTTGGGTAATACATAAGAGATTTAGCATGATGCTTGATGGGCCATGAGGTCCATGAAGCCATGAAGCTACAAAAGACCTTATGGGTCTTTAAGGGAGAAGCCATACCTGATTAGCTTACTTGTTTATGTTATTTCCTTGTTTAAAATTATGTGATCCAAAATATCATAATAGCGCTTATGCCTCACATTATGTGAGGCATGCCTCAGGGGCCCCCTTATCTCAATTTCTGTAAGGAGTGCCATGAGGTCTGCGCCGCCTCCGCCGACCCCACCACCGATCCTCCCCTGCCCGCTCTTGTGATCCAGCCGGCCCGACCTGCGGCTGTGCCACGACCCCGTGCGACCCGTGCCAGCGCCCAAAGCCCAGCGTGCTCGCCCACATGCACCGCCCGCTCAACTCTTACCCATCCTCCTCAACAAACCCATTCGATCATGACCAACCAAAAACGTTGTCACCCTGCGCGTCACATGTTGTTCCACAACCTCCTCATTTTAGCCATCAATTTTTTTCGCAATCGGGAAGAACAGTCAAGAGGTGAATTCTTTTTTTCAATTTTGATTCCTTGCTTTAGCCTTCCAACCTTCCACCACAAATGGAAGAACATCATCAGAGGCAAATTCTTCTTTCGATTTCGATTAATCACTCAGCTTTCCAATTTTTACTTCATCGCAAATCGGTAAAGAACATCGTCAAGAGGTGAATTCTTCTTTCGATTTCTGGCATTGCACTCTTTACATTACATTCCCAATTACATACCTAACCTCGTTTATTTGTTGAGCATTGCAGCGCATCAAAAATGCGTCAGAACATGTGTGATCTGTGAATGCGAATATATATATATGCTTGTGTTTATTTGCAGGTTTGAAAACCTCGTTGGTTCAAGAGGACACGATGAGATGAAAAAAAAGTTGTGGTGTCACAAGACACTGCTCTACGCTCAAGAGGGTGAACCGAGTAAGCCAACACTCATTAGATATCGCTCCCCTAGACGAAATGTTGCTGAAATTTTGTCTAATTTCTAGACTTAGAAAAAAAAGGGGGAAGGGGGATGAATATATATTGCATTTTATGTCTTCTTTCAGGTCTGAAGGCCTCGTCGTGCTCAAGAGGAGTGAAAGATGAAAAAAACGCGGTGTCAAGACACCACTCAGAGGCGTCAGTAAGCCAAAACACTCGACTACATGGGGATGATCGAGGCTATCAAAATTATAAATCTTTTGACTTAGAAAAAAAGGGGAGAGTGAAATGAACTAACTTAAGAATGCTAAGTAAGAAAACTTGCAGCTAATTTAAAACTAAAAGTGTCAAACAAGAAAAAAGGGGGAGGCTTTAAAGAAAATTTTGTAAAGAATAGAATATTCATTTAAAATTCAAGTAAAATTTTGGGAAGCTAATATTAAACACAAACTCTAGTAGTGATTCTCTATGGCTTTAATTGGAATTTGGACTAATACTAAACTCATAACAAACTTGCAATAAATTTAAAATCTAAGAATGAATCCAAATTGGGTTTAATAACTCTTATACGAATATGAAGGTGATTACTATGCTAACTAATAAGCATGAGTAAGGCTAAAAAAATAAACCCTAAAATCGACATAACTTATCAAAAGTGATGTAAATTGAACATAATCAAGTTGAGAGAATTACAAAAACTCAACAAGTAAACTAAGTGCAAGTAATGTTTTAAACTACAGTCTAAATCAAAATGTCTTCCACTAGATGCAACACAAGTAGGCAAATAAATCAAAATCTACAAAAATCATAGGGCTTTTTAATCAAAATTGAGGGATTTCATTCTAATTATGAATTTTAAAATCAACAAAATCACTAATTAAGTGAAATTATCTAAGCTATAAACACTTGCATGTGCTCAGACATAGAGATTTCAAGTGTGAATTTTAATGTCACGAAAAATGCAGTTGGAATTAAATGAAAATCATCAATCTCATAATTCAAACATAAAATTACCTAAAATTATTATACACCCGGATGGGCTCGACTACTGAATGCTTAAATTCAAGTGTTTGAGGATGCTGCGTGGGTTGCTTCCCGGTTTAGTCTTAGAATTGGGTCTGGATTAACAAAACTTGAAAACTTATAATTAGAGTTTCAAATCAGTGAAATGTTTGAAAAATTGATTCTATCACGTGACAGTAGATTTAATCCTTTCTTAACAGCTAAATAGAGCTGACAAGATCTAAAGCTCTTAAATATATTCAAATTAATCAATTTTTCAAATCAAATTAAGTAGCAATCTGAAACTGCTTAAATGAAACTCAATCATTAAAAACTTAAATCAAACTCAATCTATCCACCTTTCGTAACTATTTATCGGGGGTGACAAATTAAGAAAATTCTAGCTTACAAAGGAGCTAATGTCAAATCAAGTGTTCTGCTATGTTCACTCTCAATCATGCCTAAGTGTGGTTCATGTCCTCACGTATGTGGTAGGCTCCACAGATGAAGCTTACCAGTCCTCCATTGTGGTTTGGCTCCATTATATTATGATCATGACTGTAGCCCATATGCTCCCCAATGGCTCTGTCATTTGAGTTGTGAATCATAAGGGTATACTTGATAGGACAAACAACTCTCTGTCAGCTAAGGTAGACTTAAGCTTGTCTCTTTAGACAAACACTCACCAGGTCTACAAGGATTTTTTGGATGACGTAACCCATGTGTTGCTGATGAGGATCCTTCGTTGGGTTGGGTCATTACCTCCTCGTAGACTAGGGATTGCCAGATGGGATGATGGAACCATAGGATCTAGATCAGACACGTCATCATCCCCTAACCATTCGGTTTAAGCTATAATGATGAATTTCATATCTCAAATTCTAAAATTCTATATGTTGCTACTATATGTTATGCATTTTGTGATCTAATGACTAGCCTTAATCAAAAGTTCTCTCTTACTTATTGGGAGGGATAATTAACTATAGGGTCTTGTGCCTATAGGAAACTTGGAATCATATCTAAAGTTCTCACCAAATGAGGATGAAATCTCTGGGTAGTGTCTTATCAACTATTCCATCTATATTCTAAAAATTATACTGACCCTTTCTCAATCAATCTCTTCAATCATATGCTCTTCAATATCAAAAAAATTATTGAGTGGTCGGTGGCAAATTTTTGGAACCCACAAGTACATTAAAGGTGATGATCTAACCATAAGACTAACTAGGGGCAATAATAAGTGTAAGACTTAAATTGAAAGACTACATCAATTTGTGTGGTGGGTTCCACACTATCATTTTGCATGCCCCAAAAGAGAGAGATTGAATTGAAGAGGTATGGCATCTTACTAGAACTAGTATTTTTTATTATTCATTTTACTAATAAATATAGTCTTTAATAATTTCACCTAGACTTGTACTAAGAAGAAATATGATATTTCTTATTTCTAGGATGTATAATATTTTATTATTAGTAAAAAATGATATTTTTATGTCACTCTAGTATTTCTGATACAAGCATATTCAAGATGAAATAATTATTACAATAACATATAACATTTCAAATAGCAAATTGAATTTCTAAAAAAATTACTTTCCTCTTCTTTCCCTTATATCTATATAGATACATATAGATATAAATATGGCTTTGTAAAGCTTTTTCTTGGAATATACACTCTAGTGGTGGCATGCTGGATCACCTAGCCTTTCTTTTTGCAAGTTTTCTCATTTATACTTGTTTGGTCATGGCGTTGGTTGCTTTCCTTATCATCTTATTGGTTCCACATTATGGTCAGGCGCACTTGATTGTATAGATTGGGATATGCTCACTTATGGGTTCGCTTATGGTATACAAGTTTACATCTTGAAGAAATCTAATATATTTTTCATTCATCAAATTGTTTAAAATAAATGTGTTTTGTTGTAGGTTATGTGCGTGAAAAGTTAGCATTGCCCTAAAGCGACAATTAGGGATGAATCAATTTGTATACTATCAAACCGGATTTTTATGTGGTGATTGCTTGTATGTGTGACTATCTCAACAAGGTAAATGTACTTGCTTTGAGCAGCAACAAAAGCAACTAACGGTAGCTTTAGTTGCTTCAAAATTTGAGGTTTTATTTCAATTACTCAGAAGCCTTCTCACTAGACAATACGAGTTTTGTAGAACCAAACCCAGCAGCCCAATTGATCCTAATTAGACTCTTTCAAAGGTTTGATGGTTTTCATGCGGTGAATAATAGAATGCTCCTTCTATATGGACCATATTATAAAATTGCTTTGCAATATTATCATTGAACAAATAATTGAAAATTTAGATTGGCCCATACTGAAGTCAAAAATGATGAAGTAAAAGTTGACATATTTGCCAATGAATTAAATATCAAAATAATTCCTGACTATTCATGTATGACCAATTTAATCCTTGTGTCATATTTCTATAATTTAGTCCCTTGATTACACAAAATTGATCCCAATTTAATCTCAAAGACCATTTTAAATGAATATTATATAGTTGAGAGACTAAATTGGAGAAATGTGGTATTCTAGTACTAAATTGGTCACATATGGATTGTTGTGAGACTATTTTGGAGTTTATTCCTTCTCCAAATTACATTTTCAAATGATTCATTTTATAATAAGCAACTTTTATGAAGAGTTGGTTATGTTTATTTAGAAAATGTTTTGAGAACTGAACTTGGTTACTGCCAGGGGCGGAACCAGCCTTTATTTTGAGGGTGGGCAAAAAATAATTTTAAAAAAAGGTGAATTTAACAATGAATAACTCAAAAGGAAGAATTGTATTACATTATCATCAATCTAATAAAAAATGTTTACAAACTTCTTAATCTATTTTGTATTGTCTGATAATATTGCATGATAGCTTCATTGGGAATCGATTCAAATACTTCTTTCTCAATATAAGGTATAAGGCAATCATTGAGGCAATCATCACTCATTCTACTACATAATCGATGTTTAACAATCTTCATTGTGAAAAATGCTCTCTTCATTTAGGCAATCATCTTTAATAATAAGCCTATAAATTAAAGGATACACACCATCCTTCTTTGTCTTGACAAGCTGTTTAGCAAGATTAGCAATACCATTTAAAGATGAGAAATCAACTGCAAAAAAATTTGTAGGATATAACTCTGCAAGCCGAATAAGTTTTTCCTTATCAAAAGTAAAGAATGAATCACTTGGGTTTAAGCATGTCACACAAAGAAGTAACTTTGTGCTTGCTTCAGAAAAATGATTATTCAATTCTTGAAGTTTCATATCAATTATAGTGTAGAATAACTTAACGCAATAGTGATGCAAATTTGTTATTTCTTCACCTCCTCGTATAGGTCGTCGATGAGTTTTAAAGGTAGAATTCATATCTGGAATAATCTCAAAATATTACAAAAAAAGAGACACATGTAATAAGGAATCTCATCCACTATTTCTCATTATATATCGTTGCTTGATATGCACTAATTTCATTGCATTTTCAATATCTTGGTCTTTTTTTGCAGATTGTGATAATTCATTTGTGATACCTAAAATATCAATCATCAAATGCATAGTAAATACAAAATTAAAAGACTATATTGCACTGAATAAAATACCGGCTTCAATTGATTGATGATCGTGTACTCCATCCTCTTTTACTATCTCAAGCACTTCAAGCACAGATGCATACATCTCCATAAGACTAATTAAACTATGAAAATGTGAACTCCAATGAATGTCACCAGCTCGTTGTATGTTAGTTTCTTGATTCAAACCACGTCCACTAATTAAATCCCCTATTTGGAGATGTAAAATAATCTTTTCATGTTGACTAATTTTTAAAATGTCACTTCTCTTACAAACACTTTCAATTGTGTTTAAAATTCTTGAAGTGAACTCAAAAAGATGCTTCACTTGCCAATGTTTTTTTTGCTACAACCACTAAACATAATTGAAGCTAATGGGCAAAACAATGAACATAAAATGCCTGAGGATTATCATTAAGAATGAGTGCCTTCAAACCATTGAATTCACCTCACATATTGGATGCCCCATCATAGCCTTGACCTCGTATCCTATGCAAGCTTAATGAATGCTTAGCCAGTATAGCTTCAAGTGTTGTCTTAAGTGCAATTGCACTTGTTGAAGAAACATATTTAATGCTAATAAATTTTTCAATAACTTGACCTTTTTTATCAACATATCTCACAGCGATAGCTAATTGTTCCTTTGTTGATACATCACGAGCCTCATCCACAATAATAGAAAAGTAAGAATCATCGATATGTTTGATGATAGAAGCTAAAGTCTCAGATGATGCAGCTTGACAAAGTTATTTTTGTACCTTTGGTGAAGTCAATTGTAATTTTGTACTAGCATTTTCAAATGTAACTTTTTTAATTTCTTCATTATGATCTGCAAGAAAATGAAATAATTCTAAATAATTTCCTTGGTTAACTGAATTAGAAGATTCATCATGACCACGAAATGGTAATCCTTAAAATCTAACACAATCAATTGTCGCTGTCAACATTATCCTATACTCTTTTTTGTTTCTCTCATCTTTAGTCAACCACATAGTAGAGACACTTTGTGTTTGAGGCTTCATTAGATCTTCACACTTTTGTCTTGCCCATATGAGCACTATTGTGTTCACCAAATAAAACTTTTTTTTTTTTTTTTCAATTTTTAAATCCTTCTCTAATAAATGAATCTCCACCTCCTTGATTTATAGTAACTTGTTCTTGAGGCTTAAATAAATAGCAATATAAACAAAATGCAACATCTTTCTATATGCTATATTCTAACCAATATGGATATTCCTCAAACCACTTGGAATTAAATCTGTGTGCAACATTACTTATCATTATTTGAGAAAAATTATGACTTTTGGGTTGATGTGCCCTTTTACCAAATATGCTCTATGTATTCTATCTCTCATTAACATCATAACTCCAAATCGCGGATGAAGCCGTGGATCTAAGATTATCGATATCAAGATCAACTCGTTCTTTTCTCTTTAAATAATCCATTTAGAAATCCTAAATATGATAGTAGAATCAAATAAAAATAAATCAATAAATAATGGCACACGTTCAACCTTTTCAAAAAAAAATTTCATAATATCTTAAGAATATCGGCACACCTTTGACCTTTTAAAATAAAATTAAACCAATAATATTTTTTGCACACCTTCTTTTAAAATAAAATTAAACCAATAATATCTTTAAAAAAGGCACAGCTTCGGCCTGCTTAAAAATAAAAATGCTATTCACATATCTTAATTGATTGTGAAGAATGTTGCGCTGAAAAATATTATTAAATAGTCTAATCCTTTAATATCACGCATAAAATATAATGATTAATACATGTGATGAAAAAATAACTTTGAATGCCCTAATCTAATACTTGTCATGGGCTTAGCAATTAACTTGAAACTCCTCTAGAACATAAATCTTTGGAAGAAGAAAATATAATTATTTATGTATATTTCATCAATTGTGCTATTAAAACTAACAACTTCCTAAAGAACAATTGTTGTGCCTTTGAAATCTACCCAAATAATAGATAATTTTTTTGTTAAAAAAAGAAAAATTATAAAACCAAATGAGCCTTTCGTCAATCTAACAAGCACTTATAAAACATAAATTAAACAACTCTATACTTTTTTATCTTGGTCCTCAATCAATATTTCTATCTCATTTGTTTGTTTGAGCATTCAAGAATCAATTGAAATTTAGTACAATTTCTCTTATAAACACATTCAATCATCCAATGCTAGATGGTGAGAAAAATAAAGAAAACCTAGAGAGATTTCATTTTTTTTTTAAAAAAAAGCAAATGACCGTCGAACTCTCAATTGTTAGTGCACATACTAGTGCTAGAAAAAATTATTACTAAGATGTTTTCATGGATTCATCAAGAAAACTACGAATGGCACATGATGATTAAGATTAGATACAAATAGATGAATTGATATGTTTTAACCATATTTAAGCACTTGATAAACTTACTAAACCCTAAGCCCCAATTCAGAGGCCCTCCCATACTAATCTCTTTTTTAATAAGCATCCGTCATAAGGAAGAAAAAGAAAATACATGATAGAATTGACAAAAACAAAATCAAAGTTACAAAATCCTAACTAGTAATATAGAAATATAAACAAATATTCATCAAAAAACAATTTTTTAAAAAAATTAAAAGCTTGAGAAATAAATCTATGTCAAACAAACTGGTGCATAAGCTTACCTATTTCAAGTCGAAGGACCAGTGTTCATCGAGTGGGCGATCTAGAAACCAGTGCACTCAAAAAAGAGAAAACTCATTTTCCACAAACTAAGAGTTCGAATAAAACCAACCTAAATAGAAGAAATGTAAGTTCGACTCAGGTGGAAGTGGACCCGGGAGGATGACATCAAAGATCAAAATGGGGAGAATATCCCTCGAGGGTGGGCAAAGTGAGTGCGAGAGGGGAGATCGATGAATAGGCTGTATTTACTTGCACATTCATATTTTGAAGGGGATTTTCGCTATTGAGTTTATTTTGGGGAGGGGTTTAAAGAAAATGTACTAAAATACCCTCACAAGATTTTTTTTTTGTGGCAAGTACCCACCCTGAGAGATCTTCCCTTACTTCTAATCGCGAAAGTTATCATGTGACATGGTTATGATGCATTTTCAATTCCTAAGGTTGTTTGGTTGGAATCAAAAGTAAAGTAAATTCAGGGGTTTTAGATTTTTTGACGTTTGGCATGATGTAAAGTAAAATTTCAAAGTGATGTAATGCATTTGGAATTCACCAGATAGTTATATTTTTATATTTAGAATTAGCCCAAATTTGGGTGAATTTCAAATACACCAGCTAATGTAAAGTCTGCACCGTCATTTTCGTATACTCCTACCTTCCGACCACGACCACCCATACCACTATCTAAAACCTTCAAAATACTTTACATTATATTTATTTAACCAAACAGAAAAAAAAACTCATGAATTTATAAAATTCTCAACTAAACAACCTAAAGTAATCCAAATACATTGTATTCCTTTTACATTGTATTTTTAAGACCAAATAATAGCCTAAAACATATCCATAACATCACGCGTTCTTAGAAGTTGTGTTACCTTATTTCTACTTGTTTATGCAACTTTGATCAACCATTCCAATATAAACATATTATTAAACAATGGTGAAATATATATCAAAATATTTCACGAGTATCATGAACTTAGTTTTAAAACCTCTAATTATATCTCTGCATTGGACACTTTTAACACAACGGTGATTTCTCGTGCATTACGTGATGTTTTCAACTTTTACAATTCTAGCTAGCATGATAATGTCCAAGGTGATTAATCACAAGCACCTACTCTTGTTATCTTCTAGTGCTTATTTTTTTAATATTTTATTAAACTTGATCTGGTGTTCAACTTAAAAAAATATATATACAAGCTAATAGCACATGATTCATGTCCATTATAACATTATCTCTTGTAGCTTTCCTTATTACGAATTGCAATCTGTTGTGCATGATTTTATCAAATACAATTATCGTTACATTTTTATGAAAGTAAAGTTGGTTTTAAGCCATTGAATTATAATAATCGAGGCGGTAGAACATCTTGATCTAACTTTTATTTCTTTTGATCCTTCTTCTAAATTAGGTGGGACACATAGAATGGAACACGATTGGCGAACTTTGTGGATTCATTACAATACTCTCGAACCTTTCTCGCACAAACAATGGACATGGGTAACACTACCCCACAATCTGAATCCAATGAACCAAATTCATCGAATCACACACAACATTGAACAAAAAAAAACAAAAACAAAGAATCATTGTATCCATGATTTTGATTTTTGAAGCTCTTTTAAATTCACAAGCCAAGTGGATGAGTTTCGGTGGAATTTTACAATTTTGGAAGGGCTCAATTGCTTCAATTATACTATCTTCACAAGTTTAGTTGTGAAATCGGTCCGAGAGCAACAATGCAAGATACTGAAACCTTGCAATAATCTTTTTTTTCCTTCTCATTTTTCTTTTATTTGGGAACCTTAACATTTTTTTTTGTTTCCTTTTAGTAAATTCATGTTTGTACGATAGTTCGATTCAAATTGGAGTGAATCAAGGTTATTTGTATATATAAGCCCTATTAATTTCTTAAAACAACTGCATGAAAATTATTTTTTTCTCTCTTCATCTTTATGTTTATTATAAGTTTGAAGATTCTTTTTATTAGGTGGGGCTTCAATATAAAAATGATGTTAAAAATATAAGAAGAATTTTTTAAAATAAGTATTAAATAAATACTAATTATAATTTTAAGTACATTTAAAAAAATTTTAATTTAGGTACAATCACACTATTAGTGGGCGGCGACCATCATCACTAGGTGGCTTTTAGAGACATTATCGGCGGCTTTACGTATAGGGTCAATAAGCAACTTTCCTGTTATTTTTTTTTTTTTTTGAAGGAGATGTATTTTATTGAGTTGTATTTACACCGGTTTGCAAATATAAACTCAGCCAGATATCTACTAGCATCAAATTAAAACTACTTTACATAAAGTAGTTATACTACTAAACAAATTACACAAAATATATTCATTTATATCTTAAGTAAACTCAATTACAAATACAAAAAATATAAAAATATAGAAAGAGGCAGTCACAAATACATAATACAAATACATCTCTGTATACTATCACTTACGATGGCATCTATACGCTATCGCACTACACGTGTAGTCTGTAGTGGTGCAATGGATGATCACGCAGCTGATGGGAGACATCATGTGGTCCTTGATCCTGGCTTGCAACTTCTGAACCCAGCTCTGGCTGCGAGTCTCCTAAAAGCACCCAATCTTATGAAGGTGCAACATCCATATGGTGCTGAGACTGAGAGCTCTCCTGAAAAGTGGAAGGCCCTAGATCAGCATAAGTAGATGGGCCGCACCCATGTCCGTCGCCTGTGTTGTCAGAACTGAATTGTTTCCATGTGACATATGCTCTGTTGTGATGTGATGGAGCATGTAGTCGCTAATGTGTGTGCACAATCTCAAATCATGACATATCTTCTCATACCTATTTATAGCCAACTGGAAGTCCGAGTCACGTCCAAAGAAAGGCTGGAAAAATGTCCTCCATCCTTAAGATGTTCTCTACCTATATGAAACAAGTTTAAAATGTTACTATGAAAATTTGTAGATAGAGTAGCTAAGAAAATTTATAGATTGTAGACTTATCTTAACATATGCTCTCGGTAGGTGCTCTGGGGTAGTATGTCATTGATGGATCAATAGACGCCTTAAGCAAGCACAACAAAGCCCATGACTTGAACCATAACATGTACTGCTGGAGGGCTTGTTGTACATTAGCATCAGTGACATCTACCATGACAATGTGATATCTACAGCCTCCAGGTGATGTCTTTGTTGATGGTCAACCCAATCGATAGCTTTCCCTACCATCAACTCTTTTAAAGTTGGGATCCATCGGACATCAATGCGTGGTAAGTGACCAAACTGATGAAGAATTTTATCAAGAAGGTGCCACTCAACCCTCTTCTAACGTCGGGAAACCGCGTGCGCCATACATTGCGCAAGTCAAATATCGCGAGCCCTAATCAGAATATCGTATGGCTCCCAAGTCACCTGCATGTTTGAGTGGTTGTTACACAGAATATCATACGATAAAATTCAGATAAAATATGTTTTAATATTTAAGAGTTGTACCTGGCTCAATAGTAGTCCATCAAGCTCATCCCAAAAAATTTTGATATTTCCAAAGGGCATCACACACATCGTTCATTCCACGTAAACCAGTTTTCATATGCAAATCAGTTACTTGCAACTCAGTATATTAAAGCAATTGAAAAATAGTTTAGTTTTCTGACCTGAAACTGATGCTCAGCCCATCAAGATCCTTAGGGTAGGGGACATGTAATGTTGGTCTCCTTACATGAAGTTGCTCCCAAGACCAGATCTGGAGCAGCTGAAGACAACCAGCCATGTTGGCCCTCCTTGGTCTAGTAGACTCATGTAGCTCCTTGTATAGGTGTGTCAACACCCTACTGAGAATGTACTGAATGTATCTAGATCTTCTAACAAAGAAAGGTACTGCAAGTGCACCTCTGACCCTGAAGTATCTGGAAGTAAGAAACTCCCCAAAAGAATAACACATACACTCATAAATGTCTATTGAAATCCATATCTATGAGGTCTGTGTAGGACTCCCTAAAAAATGTCCAGCATAGCCATCTAAGCGGCATACAAAAGTGTGTTTACGCATCCGAATGTAGAATTCTGGGTCACCGGGTCATGATATACAATGCCTATAATGGGGTGCCCACCCAGTAGCTCATCGCAGCAGTTAGGCCAACTCTACCACCACTTCCCCTCTCCAACTACGATAGGTCCAATGATCGGTGGTTCATCTATGAGCAATCCTAAGATCATTGCAATGCCTTGCAATGTCACAGTCATCTCGCCTATAGCGAAATGAAAAGTGTTGGTCTGGGGAGACCAACGCTCAACTAATGCTATCAAGAGGTGATGGTCATGTCAGAATGTATCACATCTGGCTAACACAATGAAGCCCGGTCTTGGAGGCGCTATATGAACCAGGCGGGTAACTCCCCAGCATAAGGAGATGTGAAGCTGCCTCCAAAATAGTATCCTGTAATAGAAAGAAATTGTTGTCAAGCCAGGTGATCAATTAAAATATTTTGACAAAATGTGCTTGAAAGTAAATTCATACTGAATATGGATGCGTCTATGTCTGCTATGCAGTAAGGCTATGATGGGATGGACCTCTATGAAGGTGCAAAATCTGTTGCATCATCGACCATCTCAGCACGCCTCATCTGCCGACGTCTAGTCGGCCTGGAAGACTCCTCGGCCATCATACATGTGACAAAAAAACAAAATGGGACAATGTTAGAAGTCAATAATATTAAAATTGTGCAAAAGTATGAAAGAAATATGCAAATCCCTAGAGCTTATGTACATGGTATTTTGCTACACTATCCATACTAACCTTCTACTAGTAGGGTTATGTGCGATGTCCATAATGATCAACGATTTGCATAAAGCGCATCTGAGTGCTCTGTACTATGCTCTCATCCATTGTGTTCTTATATCTACTTGATCGTGGCCTACCTGATCTTACTTTAATAGTTGGTGGCAGCAAAGGATAAAATCCCTGCTCCACATCAAAGTCTGACTAGTTATTTTGATCTAGCAGAACATGAAAGTTCATGGAGTATGTATGCCCATACATTGCCATGGTGTAATACCTTGACACATAAGCCAAATGATTCAATCTCTGATGGACTAAAGCTGCTATGGAATGACCACATGGCATGTGATAAATTAGTGTTCGAGAAAAGCTACATGAACTAAACTGCTCAACTATGAAGTCAACTCTGAAGGATTGACAACCCATGTCGAACACTTGCACACTTCATTAGCATTAATTTTATTGGTTGTGGATGGCTGGCCTCATGCTGAATCTCGAGCACTATGCTCTAGGAGAGAATGTGAATTCATCAATTGGTTCCCCCGAATCCATGATACTTGCTCTCTTATAAAATAAACCCATGATGTTATAGTAAACATCAGTGATCAGTGCTTGAATTGGTACTCCCCGCTCCTTTGAGAACTCCATTGAAACATTCAGATGCATTTGTCGTCATAGTACCATATCGCTTACCGTCTTCATGAACCAATGACCACTTGCACACATCATGCTCTATTAACCACTAATATGCTTTAGGTTTGATTTTCTTTATGTCTGTCATGTGACGGTTGAATATGTTGATGTCATCCTTGTTGCCATACATGTACATTTTCTTACATAGAAATTCAACATCCGTAATACCCATTCTTTGCACTACTTTTTTGAAGTTCTTCCATAGATTGCCTTAATGATGATGATGTGCATGGAATACATCTGGCGCATACCAAACCCACGCTTATCGAGATAATACATAAATTGCTCCTTGCTGAAATAATAGGCAACAGCTATTGTATGCACATAATGAACTAGAGCCAGGACTCATTATTTTCATATTCAACTACAGCAAAAGCAAGTGGAAATAATCCATTATTGGCATCAATACCAATAGTTGTGAGTAACATATCATGATATTTTCCTAGTGTGAATGTTTCATCCATGCTCAGAACAGGATGACAAAATTTCCAACATGATATTGATGGTCCAAATGCCCAAAACAATCTCTGAAACCTGCATGTATTTGATGATAAAACTCTGTAAATAGTTCCTGACAAAATAGAGCATAATGAATCCATGAATAGGCCAAGAGAGTGGTATGAGTCTTCCCAACTACCAAATATTGCTCTGATTTTCTTACACGCATCCCAAGCCTTCATGTAAGACACTTTAATATTAAATTTTGATTCCATTCTTCCAATGATCTCCCTTGGTTTCAAGTCTATCTGAGATCGCATAACTGGCATTATGAAATAACTAATGGACTTAGAAGTGCATTGATGTCCAGAACCACTGATAGTGCTGATGCATATATGCGGTGCACCTAACGTTGATATCCTCCAAGCACCTCCAACCATTTGCTCCTACTACAGTGCATGCATCATTGGCGAGATATGCTAGGATTACTATGTTGTGCGCATATAATAGTAAAATTTTTTGATTCGAAGTGATGATAAGAAACTGAATATTACTAAGTATTGACCAACCAATTACTGCAAACTGAAGCTCCTTCTTATTTGAGAAACACATATCTTCATATAGCTCAACTGGAACTTCGATGTCATCTGAAAAACTTGAACTATCAGATGGACCATGAAACACAATGTCTGCATCCCAATCTTTTGTGGTTTAAGATATGTGTACATAATCATTATTGTAGATCATAGCATCATCATTTGAAGAATTCCGGATTGAATGATTCCGAATAAGCTCGTGACCAACATTGGTGTCACATAAATTAGTATTACCAAGGAAAGAACACTCTTCAGCATCGCTATCATCAAATGCATTGCTTGATTCACTATTCATTGTGTTGTACTCATCATCAGATAGTTCTCTAGATGCACTAGGTTGCTCATGCAATCATGCTTCAACAGACAGCTGAGTTTTGTGTCAACAAAGTCAAAATCCTTAAAAAAATAAAAAATTGGATGAACCATAAAATGAAGACACTAACACTGTTGTTGAGGTAATTGCTAACCTTACGAGTCATCGTAGTGGTGTTGTGGTATACTACAAAGTGAAATCATGTGCATATCGGATGGAACATTATCTTTTGAGATTAGTATCGTTACAAGCGAAGCAATACATTGTGGCTTGACTTCCACATAAAGAACTAATGTATCGACGAAGCTTCATCCGATTATATGCGCATACTTCATCGTCAGAAATCATAGATGCTATGTATCCCGCGCCGACAGAAAATGACACGTTAGCTCCACTATGAAGTTATCGTCATAACGTAGAGATCTAAGCACTTTCTATTTTAAATCTTCTAAGTTTGCATGATGCGAGACTCACATTGGATGATTTTTGCCACCGACATAACTTGAAATAAACTAATCATCAATGATCAGTTGTGTCATAGAAGAGGATCAAGGAAATGAGCTCTTGACTCATCCTAATATATGCTCAGCAACCAACCTATAGTGTTGAATGAACAAAATACAAAATTGATATTTCACTAATCTCAAAAATTATCTACTCAATTTTTAACACATCCTAAAACATTTTTCAAACTCATCACTCATCAAATTTATTGCATCATAAAAATTAACTTAATTTCTAACGCATCCAAAAAATTAACTCATCACTCATCAAAATGACCAAAAAATTTCTAACAGAGAAAGAAGAACTTCAACCTTACTCATTCTATAGATTCAAAGTACATACACAATCACCAAATCAAATATTAACTTCCTCCTTTTACATTACCCAAAAAATGGAATACTAGGGAAACCAAAAATATACCTTTGAGACGGGTCGTGAGTGGTGACTTAAGGAGCTGGGAGAGTCCGAACTTTTAGTGATGGGTGGACTTGGTGATGGAGCCAGGACTTGGCGATGGAGCCGAAATCTGAAGATGGAGCCAAGACCGAGAGATTCACGTGAGAAGAACTATGTCATCGCGAGGCTATGGCGGGGTTGGGAAAGAAAAAGTTGCGTACGGAGTCTACCACAGCCGTACACGAATTATTTAGGGCATAGCCAGTCGCCCTATAATCGGTCAACTAGCTTTACTTAAAGCCAGTTATGATTATCGGTGACTTAGCTAGTCGCCCATAAGTGGGTGGACGGCTAAGCCATCTCAGCGATGAGGTGGTTGGCCAATCGCCCACTTATGGGGCGACTGTATCCAAACAAATTTTTTTATATGTTCTTAAAATTATAATTAGTATTTATTTAATACTTATTTTAAAAAATTCTTCAAAATATATAGACTTGACATAGCACCCAATGATGTTTTCGAGGAGCCTCTCTTATGATATTGGGAACCAAGGGGTCTATTTAGGGTAATTGCAACTTTCTTTAAAATAGTTATATAATTATATAATTGTTTTGAAAATGATATTAATGGTACTATAATAAATTTGGTTGTAAAGTAATTTATCATTTCAAAATTTTTTGAAAAATAACAAAAAATTACAGCCAGACTTAAAGTATGATAGCTATGGAAAGCAAAAGTGTTAAAAGGCTGCCACAAATGATTTTTTAGAGTTTTTTTTTTTTTTTCATGAGAATGATGAGCAATGAAGTGTAAATATTAATAAGATTATTATAATTAATATGTTTGAACAAACTGATGAGCGGCTATAAGAGCAACCATTATGATCAACCATCTACCACTAAGGGTTACCCCAACTATATCTAGGGCTTGTTTGTTGTAAATTTTTTTTATAAAGATGATTGTAAATTTGTGATGGAAAAAATAATATTTTTTAAATTATTATACATATCATAAATATTATATTTTTTTAACAAAAATTAAATCTCAATTTATATATATATATATATATATATATATATATAATATATATATATCATTATATATATTTGAAAAATATATAAAAAATGGAAAAAATAATATTCAAATAAAAGTGTGGCATTTTTTAAAAAAAATAAAGCATCCAAAAGACCAAGTCTTTTTAGGACAATTGCAGCTTTCTCAAAAAATAATTGCACTGTATGAAAAAGTAATTGCAGAGGTGTTGTAGATGAATATATTGTTTAAAAAAAATACAATTTTTTTTTTCAAAAGTTCTTTCTAGCGAGCCAAAAGTTAGTTAAAAAAACCTCACATAATGGTCTCTCTTATAACCACATGCACCCCAAAGTCAAATAAATCTTAGAATTAGTCAATACAACAATCAAAATAGCCGACTCTTTCCACCATCTTTCAGTCCAACAATTTATATCAGATATACTTTTTAATTTAAAATAAGATGGAAAATACAAAATATGAGACCTACAACATTTAAAGAGTGTATCACTCTAGTCAGAAGCCACTCATTAAACAAGTAATCATATGCAATACAAATAAGATTATTTCATTAATAATAGGACTTTAGCATTGCAAGAGATTAGAGTATCATTAGATGAGCTACCTCAATTTTTTTTTGTTCCCACCTCTCTTTACATCAAGACCTTCTAATATTTATTCTTTAAGTATCTTCTCTTCATACAACGATGAAGTCGCTTCCAAGAATATGGGGAAGTTAGAACTTAGGGCTTCTCAATCTCATGCTAAATGTATAAGAGCTTGGATCATGCATGTAAGATGTTTGATGAGTTGTTTGAAAAAGAAATGCTCTTAATTACAATTCTTCTTACAAGATTTTGTGTTCTAAGCGGTCAAATGAATCACCCATCTTCTCTCATGCTTGATGGATGGGTGTTGCTTGTTGCTTTATTGGCGATGATTTTCAAGTGTTCTTTGAAGAAGAAGAACAACCTTGAAGCGGGTAAAAGCATTCATAGATGGATGCAGGAATGGAAGAAAATGACATATCTTTGGACTCAATTCTTGATTTCTATGCAAAGAGTGAATCATTTGGGTATCTTGAGAATGATTTTGAGATGATGACTGAAAGGGATATTGTTTCATGGAATGTTATGATTGGTGTTCATTTAAAGTTGGGTGATAAGAATGGTGCATTGGAGTTATTTAGACTGTTGCCTTCTTAGGATGTTTCAAGTTGGAAAACTTTCATAGTGCAAATCGAATGGATTGACAGAAAACACTACAACTTGTACATCATCATGAACATCGGTCTATGTTTAATCTATACTCTCTCATAACCTTAATGTTAGCTAAGTTAGATCTATTGGATGCAGGAAAGCACATACACAACAAGTTGCTGAGACTTGGATTCAAGAATGATTCATTCATCAAGAATTCTCTAGTAAATATTTATTCCAAGTGTGGTAAGATGGAAACTTCCATGGCCATATTCGTGATGAGTTCAACTTGAGATCTCACAAGTTGACAGCAACATTCATGGAACGTCCGGCAAACATGATTTCATGGAGACCGTGATCGCGGATTTGTCCGATGAACGACCAAGAAGCTCTAATGGATTACGCGGATGCTACGAAGGTGTACAATTGATCGTATACTCTCCTAGCATTGCTTGACGTCTGATGAGAATCCTTGAACAAGGAAGGCAAATACATGCTTTCATTGAGAAATTAGGTCATGGATTTGATGTCTTTTTATCATTAGCAGTCATTGACTTGTATGCTAAATGTGGGAGTGTGGATGATGCCAGGAAAATCTTTGAAAGCATGGATTGTAAGAATGCCATCTTTTGGACGGCGATGATAGGTTCCTATGCTTTACATGGAGAAGGGAGAGAGGCTATCAAGGTTTTTGAAATGATGATGTAGAAAAAGATCATGCCTAATGAGATTAGCTGTATAGGTCTATTATCTGCTTGTAGCCATGAGGCTTTGATTGTGGAAGGCTATGAATATTTCAAGTTGATACAGAAGGATCATGGAACAGTTCCTCAATTAAGCACTTGCATGGTCGATCTCCCTGCATGCCTTTCGATGAGGCAAGAATTTCATTTGCAAATATAATCGAGACATCATAGTGTTGCCTAGAAGTCATTGTATATTAGCTTGTCGAGTTCATGGCGACATCGAAGCTGAGATGGGCTTCAAGCAAGCGGTTCAAATTGAACCAGGAGAAGCTGGATCTTATGTTCTTATATCTAGTATTTATGCCATTAAAAGAGAGTGGGAAGATGCCTCAAGGTTGTGGAATGTGATGAAAAGCAAAGGGGTGAAGAAACAACCAGGTTGTTCTTGGATTCAGATCAAGGACAAGATCCACTCCTTTGTTGTTGGAGACAAATCACATCCTGAATCTTCCAAGTTATTCTTGTGCTTGGAGAAGTTGGGAGATTTAAAGGAGTTGGGTTGTTCAAGAGGCGATTTGGTTCTTCGACTTTGGGGAAGAAGAAAGAAGGTGGTTCAGTAAGTCCACAATGAGAAGATAGCAATTGCTTTATGGCATCATCAGCTCCTCAAACCTCTGAGGATCATGAAAAATCATCAGCACAAGACACTAACTCACAAGTGCTTGTATACTTTGAGATCGAATGCACCATCCATACCTCGATCAAGCAATCTACTCTCCCTCCCACGTCTCTTTAATGGACACTGTAATGGAGTTTTATGGAGCTAGAATCCTATATATTTCCCCATTATAGAAGACTTTGGAGAATGAATTTTGTTTAAAATTCCTTCCCTTCTTTTGTTTCTCGGTCAGTGTTCTTTGTCATTTGAAGATCAAAGAATGCCCCAACAATAACCAATCTTGATTTAAGGTAATTTTCTCTTTTAGTTATTTTCTTTTTTAATCTCGAAATAGCTTTCTTCTTTTCTTTAGGAGGAAGCGAGAGCAGACAATCCAATTGGGAGAAATGAATCGTTCATCCACATTTTGTCCTACAATAGCAAATGTTTCCTCGGCTTCGCTTTAGTTAAAGGATTGAAAAGCTTATATAATTTGTTCACATTCTGAAGAAGAAGAAGGAGGAGGAGATAGGTACCAACAGATGTGAAGAAGCGTGAGAAATCACCGGAATTCTCCCCTCATTGAAGCATTTTAGTGCACTGAGTTCGATGCACATTAGTCTTGATCGTGATCGTCGATCGAGCCACGGTCATTTTCCCCTTCCAAAGTCGATTACTTGCAGCGTATTTCCTTTTTACAAAAAAACTTAATTTAAATCACCTTAAATTTCAAAAATTCATAAAAAATAAAATACATAAAAAATAAAAATTAATTTAAATCACACAATGGCTCATTGGATTCGTCTTTTCGAGAGGAATCCAACAAACCCAAAATTTCAAAAATTTACGAAGTATTTTGAGATTAATTTAAGTTTTAGTAAAAATCAAATTTCATTAATTAAACCAAAAATATAAGTAGATTAAGTTGAAATTTTAAGAGATTGAAATTAAAGTTTAATCACACCTACTATAAAAAAATTCAAGTGAAAAGAGCTTCTAGATTGGAGAAATTAAATTTTGAAGTTCAAATTGTCCATTTTAATAAAATAAATCAAATAAAAATTCAGAAATTTACAAAAATCTTCAAAATGGCTTAAATCACTTCAATTGACATCTAGGACTCTTAAAAAATAATGTTATCTTCAATCTTAATGAACCCCAAACTTAAGATTAGAGTTTAATCAATTAAAGTTAATTAAAATATAATCTAAAAATAATTTAAATATCAAATCAAAATCAGAAATGAAATAGCACTTAAGCAATCATTAATCATACCTAAAATCAAAAAAATATCATCTTTAGAGGAAATTAAATTAAATAAGATTAAACCTATTTAAGTTAATGAAGTTCAATTAAATGATTAAATCTTAAATCAAACTCAAAATTTAACAAATTTAGGAAACTTTAATCATTTGATATTAATCGAATTAAACGAAATAAAATTAAAATAAACTTAATTAACATATGATTAAATCACATCCATTTGGAATAAGATAATTAATTAACCATTAAATATTTCAACCTAATCAAACAAACATAATAAATGAGTCAAATCAAATAAAACTCTAATCATAAATAATCAAACTTAATTGAAATGAAATAAGCAATTAATTCACTTAATAACAATGATGGTAATAACAATAATCCTTTAATCAAATCAAACTTAAGTAAAACACTTAACTAAATCAAATCACTCACATATGAAAAATTAAGTCATTAATCTAATTAAAACCCTTAATTAATCTTTTAAAATTTACTCTTAATCAAACTTAATTAGTCAAACATCTAATTAATTGCAAACTTAAATTAATCCATCACCTTAATTAATCAAATTAATTTAAATAAGTTATACATTATACTCTAAAATTAAGCTTAAATCAAACTCCCTAATTAAATTTAATAATCACACTCCTCAAGTAAACTAATTAAGTTAATCAAATTAATCATATTAAACCTAAGCTTAATCAAACATAATTAAGATGCAATTAAACACTAATCAAAACCTAAATTAAACCTAAATCATTAAGTCATTACATCATTAAGAATTAAATAAATTTTTATTTAATTTAATAATTAATTTAAACACACTCCTTAATTAAACTAATTACCCTTAATCAAACTTAATTAATCAAACATCTAATTAATGCAAACTTAATAAATTAATCCACCATCTTAATAAATCAAATTAATTTTATAAATCACATTAAAATTAATTCAAATCAAACACTTAATTAATCTACTAATTATTTTTAATCACACCTATTAAATAAACTAATTAAGTCAATTAAATTAATCATATTTAAACTTAATCAAATGTAAATGCAATTAAATACCAATCAATTCTTAATTTAAACTTAAATCATTAATTACGTCATTAACCTAAATAAATATGAAATCAAATTAAAAATTAAACAAATCTTTATTTAATCTAAATAATTAATTATCTTAATAAATAAATAATTAATCATACCTCTTAAATAAACTAATTAAGAATTAAATTAATCATATTAAATCTAAGCTTCAAATATTAAGATGCAATTAAATACTAATCAAAACTAAATTAAATCTAAATTATTAAATTAATTACATCATTAATCTAAATAAAATGAAATCAAATTAAAAAAATTAAATAAACCATTAACATAAATATACTTCTTAATTAAACTAATCACATAATCACATTGAACCTAAGCAAACCCATAGACTAATAAAGCTAATCAAATCAAAATAAATCAAATTAAATTAAATTAAGAAAGACTCTCATCAATTTAATATGTAATCAAATCAACTCTCATTCAACCAATTTAAATAAGATAAACTAATCAATTATCCAATATATGAAATCAAAATACAAACCAAACTTTGATGAACATGACAAATGGATGTGATTAAAAATAAAATCCTAATTACAAAGAATCCCAATTAAAATCAAAATAAAATCTCAATTGTCTAATCTCATCAAACTACAAATAAATGAACCACAATCATTAAATAAATATAAAGTTAAATCACATAACCATGATCAAAGAAAAGAGTTAAATATTAATTTAAAGGATATTAAATTATCAAGATTTAATTAAATCAAAACATCTAATCTAAAATTAATCAACCAAAAAAACACATGAACTTAAACTTAAATTTCATTAGATACTAAGGATATTGAATTCAAGATTCAATTAAATCAAAACATCTAATCTAAAATTAATCAATCAAAATACATGAACTTAAACAAACTTAAACTTAGATATTAAGGATATTGAATTATCAAGATGCAATTAAACTAAAATATCTCAAAATCAATCAATCAAATACTTAAATAAATTCAAATTTTAAGCTCTAAATCAAATCAAATAAATTACATTCAAATGGGCTAATTTAATTAAGATACTTGGGACCTTAATTAGATTCCTTAGCAATTAGGATGTAGAATAAGGTTAGTTCCATATACAAATGGAATTCATTCTACTCTTCATTCTTGAAAACCTAAACATCATTTTAACCAAATAAAACTAAAATAAAAATAAAAAATAAATCATTAAATCATTTAAATTGAAATCACCCAAAGGTAAAATTTAAACAAATTCAAACTCCAAATTGAAACTTAAACTAAAAAAAATGCTTAGTAAAGTCTTGTCACATGAGCTTTAAGCACACACATTAGAATACTAAGTCACCACTTCTAGTGCTAAGTTAGGGTGTTGTATGTATGATGTTGTGTTTTATTTTATGATGTAATGTTTTAAACTGGATGTTAGGGTGCATGTTTCATAGAGGTGAATGCTAGCATTAATCATATTTTTTGGGATTGTGCTTAAGGGGCCTATAACAAAATATAAATGTTTTTTTGTATGCAGTTGCTTAGCCCCTAAGCATAACCCATGTTAGGACAGGTGGGTTGGTTACCCATGTGTGGGTGCTAAGTCCAAATTATTCATATAATTGCTTGGGTTATATGGTGTGTTTAGCTAACATTTATTTTACAGGTGTAGCTAGATTTACTTTTCCTATTTTTTATGTAATTTTGCATTAGGAATTAGGATTAGTGCAATGGGGAATTAGGATGAGTAGTGTCAAGAAGGCTTATTCCCTGGGGTGCCCTGTGATGCCTTTAGAGAAAATCAAATCAAAAGAAAGAGAATGAAGAAATGAAGATAAGAAGACCCCCATAACATGCATTTTTTTTTGTAGTCCGAGTTGTATAAGGGTAGAGCTCGGCTACCCATCTTTTTTTTCTCTTTTTGGGGTGTACGGCGGAACCCGGTCGCATTGCCTTTTAGTCTTTTATGGTAGTCTATAAAATTGTTTAATGTTATGCTTAGATTGTGCATTAGAATAGCATGCTTTTCATAGTTTATTTATGATTGATGCTTAAATGTGTGGCCTGGATGCTGTAGGCTCTTAGGATAAAATTAATTTTCTACCCCAATTAACAACTCATAACTAAAATTTTAGACCAACTCATAACCTCACATAAAAGCCTAGGAATTAAATCAAGATAATAAAATTTTTAGCAACCCCTTAGCTAGATGAATGAATGTATAATATCATGCATGTCATATTCTTTCACTCTTGTTAAGAGGGGCTTCCATCCTTGTCAGAGAATCAAGGCTTAACCTGTGAGTGTCTTTGGTGGAAGAACACCCCTTTCTCTCTTGATTTGGCCCATAATCAAATTCTCATGCATTTAGGCATACAAAATCCCAAAGCACTGTCAAATAAAAGTCCAAAAGAATCAAATAAATTTGATAAAATTTGTATTAGATTAAGTCATGGATTCATACCACTCATGCTCTAGTCTCTTAGGGAGTGAGTCTAAGGACTTAGTTTCTTTTCTAAATGCATAGTAGCCTAGTCATCTTGCAAAGCATAAGACTTGCCTACATAGATTTAAAGCATAGGAGGAGTTAGCTGGCTGTTACTCCAGGCGATAATAAGTCCAACAATAGGGTGGTTTATTCTCTCTTATGGAGGCAAAATATATACCCATTTTCACCTTAGATTTAGGTCATGCCATTATTTTGTATCAAGGCTCCTTAGTTTAGAATAGGGTAGCTATTTCCTTTAGGCTACAAGTATAAATTCCTCTCTTAGGCATTCCACAATCTTATGTTGTGGAATTATAAGCAACAATCTAATAAAATGTCAACTCAAATAATTAACTCTCTCTTCAATTTCAAAATATAAAGCCCAACTATAGGGTAGATTGGAATGCTCACTAGGCTTCCTAGTATCATGAGCATTTCCTACTTTCTCCCTTAGGATTCAAAAAATAAGTCATCTCCTTGATCTATCCCATTTGATTTTCTAAAATAGCCAATCCTTTGATAGTCTTAACCTTGAAATCTTTGGAGACCCTAATTGTCTACTTTAATGGAGAGTAGTCTTAAGAAATTCCCATTCCTTAAGATGTAATTAACTATGGGGGCTTTCCTTCATAGGAAACTTAACGAACTTAGCTTAAAATAAACCCTAAGTTACTCTTCCATGTAAAATAGGGGAAAGATCTCTAGTATATTCGAATACCCGTCATGCCTTAGGAGTCCTTATTAGGTGATTAGGTCCATTATAGGGTGGTGATTTTTATCTTTTGAGATAGTACAACATTCCTTAATGTCATACCCGATCACTTCAAAAAGTACCCCCTAAGATCTACGTGGTGTCCCACATCCTGACAATAAACACCACAGCTGCATAACTCAATTCTTGATTTCTATACAAATAGTGAATCATTTGGGTATGCGAGAACAATTTTTAAGATGATTACTAAAAGGGATACTGTTTCATGGAATGTTATTATTGGTGTTCATTTAAAGTTGGGTGATATGGATGGTGCATTGGAGTTATTCAGAGTGTCACCTTCTTAGGATGTTTCAAGTTGAAAAACTTTCATAAGTGGGCAAATGTAGAATGGATTCGATAGAATAACCAACTTGTACATCTCATGGCGACATTGGTCCTATGTTTAATCAATATACTCTCTATGACCTTAGTGTTAGCTAAGTTAGATCTATTGGATGGGAAAGCAAATATACAACAAGTTCAGACTTGGATTGAGGATGATTCATCAAGAATTCCTTGGTAAATATGTATTCCAAGTGTGGTAAGATGGAAACTTCCATGGCCATATTCTTGAGTTCAATCGAGATCTCACAAGTTGTAATAGCGTTCATGGAACATTTGGCAAACACAATTTCATGGAGTACTGTGATCACTGGATTTTTCCAAAATGGAATGATAGAAGAAGCTCTAATGCTATTCTGCAAGATGCTACACGAAGGTGTAGCAATTGATCCATATACTCTCACTAGCATTGCTTCAGCCTGTGCTGATGCAGGAATCCTTGAACAAGGAAGGCAGATACATGCTTTCATTGAGAAATTAGGTCATGGATTTGATGTCTTTTTATCATCAGCAGTCATTGACATGTATGCTAAATGTGGGAGTGTGGATGATGCCAGGGAAAACTTTGAAAGCATGGATTGTATAATAATGTCTTTTGAATGTGATGATAGGTTCCTATGCCTTCCATGGAGAAGGGAGAGAGACTATCAAGGTTTTTGAAATGATATTGGAGAAGATCATGCCTAATGAGATTAGCTTTACATATTATTATGCACTTGTAGCCATGAGGCTTTGATTGTGGAAGGATATAAATATTTCAAGTTGATGCAGAAGGATCATGGAATAGTTCCTACAATTGAGCACTTGACTTACATGGTCGATCTCCTCGGTTGAAGTGGTCTGCTCGATGAGGTGAAGAATTTCAATTGCAAATATAATCTGAGACATCATAGTGTTGCCTAGAAGTCATTGATATTAGCTTGTCGAGTTCACGATGATATCGAAATAGTGAGATGGGCTTCAGCAAGGTTCCGGTGAAGAAGGCTGGATCTTATGTTCTTATATCCGGTATTTATGCCATTAAAGAGTGGGAAGAGGCCTCAAGGTTGTGGAATGTGATGAAAAGCAAGGGGTGAAGAAACAACCGTTGTTCTTGGATTGATCAAAGACAAGATCCACTCCTTTGTTGCTGAGACAAATCATCTTGAATCTTCCAAGTTATTCTCGCTTGGAGAAGTTGGGAGATTTAAAGGAGTTGGGTTCAACTACAGATTTGGTTCTTCGTGATTTTGGGGAAGAAGAAAGAGAGGTGGTTCAGTAAGTCCACAATGAGAAGATAGTAATTACTTTATGGCATCATTAGCTCCTCAAATGGATTGAGTACCTCTGAGGATCATGAAAAATCTTCGACACAAGACATTAAATCACAAGTGCTTGTATACTTTGACCTCGAATGCACCATCCCTACCTCAATCGAGCAGTCTACTCTCCCTCCCCATGCCTCCTCAATGGACACTGTAATGGAGTTTTATGGAGCTAGAATCCTACATATTTCCCCATTACAGAAGACTTTGGAGTATGAATTTTGTTTAAAATTCCCTTCTCTTGGTTGTGTTTCTCAATCAAGTGTTGTTGTCATTTGAAGATCAAAGAATTCCCCAACAATAACCAATCTTGATTTCTGAAGGTAATTTTCTCTTTTCAGTTATTTTCTTTTTTTAATCTCAGAAATAGCTTTCTTCTTTTCTTTCAGGAGGAGGAAGCAGAGGAGCCAGACCCAATCTAGTGGGAGAAATGAAACATTTATCCACATTTCTTCAGCTAGCCAATAAATGTTTCCTCGTTACTTCACCTTTAGTTAAAGGATTGAAAAGCTTATATAATTTGTTCACATTCTATGAAGAAGAAGAAGAAGAAGAAGAGATCGGGTACCAAACAGATGTGAAGAACTGTGATAAATCGCCAAAATTCTCCCCTCATTGAAGCATTTTGAGCTAGCCATGGCTTCTCAAACTGAGTTAAGTGCACATTACTCTCCCATGGGAGATTTTTTTAATTATTATTATTATTATTATTATTATTATTATTATTATTATTATATACATAATTTGCCATAATATTAAAGTGATTCTAATAAAGGTAATTTGTGAAGAAGTCTTGCAATTTTTTTTAACTTCTCACATAAAAGATCGTTTATTATATATAATATATAAAACTATATTCATAATATTTTTAAAATTATATATATCATAGAATATTTTGCTCCCAAGAAGTCAATATTTTACTACAATATATCTCATAAATTAACAAATTAATTCACTTAATGTCTCCAATTTAGGTCTAGTGTTTTAGTCCCCCTCTATGTATGATCGGTCTCATGCTCCACTAAAATATAATTAATGTCATGACCTACCTAGCCACTTGTTTATTATTGACATTATCTGCTTTCAAATAATAAAAAAAATTTAAATAAATTTCTATCATTTAAGAAATAAAGAGATTAGGCAACGAGTTGACATAGTTAAAATAATATAAAATATACAAGATGAATCAAAGATTACATGAATATAAATATTACAAAATTAAAAGGCATAAAATCGATCTTAAAAAATTGAGATGAGTGATGATGATGAGAATAAACATGATCATGCTTGTGATATAAATTGTAATTGATCATATATATTACACTCATCTCAAAATAAATCTAATAACTATAAATTGATATCGATCAATCTCAAATCATAATATTCAAACTCAAATTTTATCATACAAAGAACTTAGCAACTAAAAACATGGGTGATCAACAGTTAAAAGGAAGCTGACAATCAGAAGCCATAAAACCAAAGTGTTCCAGAAAATGTCCTGATTTGCATGCAATTGATGCTAAATAAGTTGTTTGATGAATAAATGGATTTTTTACAGAAGAAAAAAAGTAGAAAGCCTGGAAAGAGATTGCATAATAAAGAAGAAAACTACCACATAGAAATGGAATTCGTGAAGAGAAGAAAGAATTCCAAATGATAACTGATTCAGAAAATAACCCCATGGTTTTATAGCTCTGCCTCATGCAAAATAATCACATGATAAGGAACATGATGAATTTGTTGATCAAAATAAAACAATGTAGGTCCAAACAAGTATATATATATATATATAGTTGGATAGAGACTTTCAAAAGCTTCAGAAGAATATTTTTATAAGAACATAGTTGAAGTGAAATATGAACTGAAATTCAAGGCAAGTCTTATTAGGAACACATTAAATGTATACTGCTGCTTGACTTTAAAGAACATGTTAATAAAAATGGACAAAGTCATTCACTTGAATAATTGATATAAGATAAAGCAATAATGTTGAAGCGATTACTTGAACTATTTGTTCAATAAAATCCAAGCTTATGAGTGTATTAAGATGAACAAGAAGCATAGCTAAATCAACAAACCATATTGTATAGCCAAATTGTCTTTGGACTGAGTTCGATACAAGGGTCAACACATTCAATCAGATTCAAAACAGGGGTAGCAGGTCACTCAAAACATTCCAAGAATCTAGTCTAAACACAACCAATTTGAATTCATTGTAACTGCATGAAGCGCTCCATGTAATCACATAATTGACTACATAATTTAATGATCAATATTACTAGACCCGTTTTATTGTACTAACAAAAATCTAATGTAATGTAGTAAATCTGAATTTATAAATAGGGAAGGACCTACATGAGACAGAAGACTTTTTCCTTATTCTTAACTGAAAGTTTAGATTCTCTGAGTGTTATATGCATCTTTATCTTTCTTTCTCTCTACGTGTTCTTTATTTCTTCCTCTCATTGTTCCTTGCTAGATGGTGTGAGACCACTTATAATTCATGATACAATATTTTTTAAGGTGCGGTGCACATAGATCATGCCACAAACTAGAAAGGGAGCCCATCAAAAGAAAGTAAAAAATGTCAGAGAGATATTGACCAACATGGAACGCATCGAGGAGTTTGTTATGCAGTGATGAACAATCTACATGAGCAGATGCTCACAATAATCAGAGAGGCACTGGAGCATGTGCCAAGGGTGATTCCTCAAGTTTAGGTATCATTTGATTCTTCTAAGTCGATGTTGAGAAGAGGTGATCTACAAGTGGCAAAAGCAAGGAGAGCTCTGCCATCCACGCCAGGAGTGATGATGATGACATCTATCCTAACAGTGAGGAATCTTCTCCATCCAACTATAGGTTGAAAAAAAAGGTGAAGAAAGAAGAAGAGAATATCAAAGAAAAAAAGCTACTGAAAAATTCTTTTTCCAGATATATTATAGAGGTTGAAGCGCCAAGAAAGTTCAAGATTCCATCTTTGGAGTCTTACAAAGGAAGGTCAAACCCTGCTAATCATGTTGCTTCCTTTGAGTATGTTGTTTGATTGCTAAGGATCAATGACACACTGAAGTTTCATTTGTTCCTCATGATTTTGAAGCAATCAACCTTCCGCTAGTTTAATGACCTCCTTATAGGAGTTATCACTTGTTTTGTTGTCTCCAAGGCATGTTTCACCAGTGCTCAAAAGCCTTACTAAAGTTCTCAAACTTTACTATGAATTCAATAGGAGCCAGGTGAATCTTTGAAAAGCTTCATCACTTGCTTATAAAGGGAGATGCTGGAAGTTAGAGATCTTGTGCCCGTAGTAGTTCATGCTGCATGGGCTCAGGGCTTGCGAGAAGGTACATTTGGTTACGCATTGGATTTGATGTAGTCAAAAATACTAGCCAAGTTATTGGAGCTTGCCAACAACTATATTTCTGTCAAGGACAACTCACTTCCCAACACTTCAAGAGTGAAGGCAAGGAACAATAACAACTTAAAAAAAGAAAGTTAAGTAAATTTATAAAAAAAGATAGAGATCACCCTGCAGGATGAGATGATAGAAGAAACTTCAACAAGCGGCGAATTCATCTCTTTGAGTGATGAACTCGATTTGATGACCAAAGAGGAGATCGAAGAATAGAGATGAGGTTGCCACCCTCATCGTCACTTGCAATGACTCCTTTGCAAGTCTCAATGGCCGAGATAGTCTCATTCAATAAAAAGACTACTTCAAGAGATCTCCATGAGAGTTGATAGTCGCATGCGTGACCAAAAGAGTGTCAATGCTTGAGAAGTTTGATTGAAGATCTCATTAAGATCGGGAAGCTCAAAGAATTTGTGGCACCTGAAGCCAATAGTAGAAGACAGGGGAAGCTCCCCGCTGAGGAGATAAACAATGAACCCATTCATGTGCATAGTTCCTACAATTCTTAGAGGAGACGGGCTAAAGGCTTCTCGTCAATCGAGCCTCTAATGACTCCGGTCGAGAGAGTTGAGTTTGGTAAACTAAGCTAAACCAACAATGTTAGCCAACCACCAATTATTTTTGCTAATGAAGATCTACCTGCCAAGGGGAACCCCTACAATGATGAAGTCGTGGTTACTTCACTGATTGTGAATTATCAAATTGTCAATATCCTTATAAATATAAGGAGTTCTATTAATATTTTTATTTAAAAGCATGTTTTAATAAAATAGGTTTGTATGACTCGCACTTAGTCCCACCTCAAGTCCATTATATGGTTTATCTTTAGGGAATGTAAGAAAACTTGCAGTTTTATATCATTGCCCGTTACCTTGGGAAGAGGTAAGAAATAATTCACTACAATTGTGGATTTTGTAGTCGTAGATGCCTCAGCTACCTACAATGCCATCTTTAACCATCCCTTGTTGAGCTTCAAGGCGATCATATCTACTTAACATGTTGTTCAATTTTCGGAGAAGTTATAACTATTCATAATGACTTGTTGCAATCTAAGGCCTGCTACTTGAAGGCCATTAGTAATGTCCAGGAGGAGATCTTGCAACTAGATGTGAAGAAAGGAAGTAGTCTGGAGGCTACTAAAGATGTAGAAGAGGTTGTTATTGAAAAGGAGAAGTTGGAAAAACTTTTAGAGTGAGTGCTTCCTTTAACATTGAATTGAAAGGCGAGTTGATTTCAACTCTCAAGGAGCATAGGGATCTATTTGTCTTGTCAGGAGACAAGATACTAGGTGTTGACATTGATGTCATCTATCACAAGCTGAATGTAGATCTAAAGGCCAAGTCGATCAAGCAGAAAATGCAACCTACAACGACTATATTAGCCGAGCTCATTCGAAAAGAAGTGAAGAAATTATTTGATGCTGGCTTTATCAAAGAAGTGCAATACCATTGGCTTTCATCATCATCATGGTGATGAAGTCTGATAAGTGGAGAAGGTGAATTGACTTCACCAACCTCAACTCTACTGCCCAAAAGATAGCTATCCTCCCCATGGAGTAGCTTGATGGATTTCTGGACTACTCGAGATTTGAGAGAAATTTTCAAACTATAACCAAATAAATATGGATCTTGTATATAGCAAGAAAATTGAATTAATAACTAAGGATAGAGTATGTTGTTATAATACAATGCCCTTTGGGCTTAAAAATACGTGCACTACTTATTAGCAACTCATTGATGTAATATTCAAAAAGAAAAAAGAAAAAAATATTGAACTGTATACTAATAATTTATTAATTAAAAATGAGTCATCAATAGAGCATATTGAAAATCTGAAGGAGATGTTCAACACCTTGAGGAAATTCAACATGAAGCTCAATCCACACAAATGCACTTTTGGAGCTGGGTTTGGCAAATCCCTTAGTTATCTTGTCACTTCAGAAGGCATTAAGGTTAAATCAAAGAAAGTAAAGGCAATTCAATAAATGTTTCTCCCAAGAACATCAAATAGATATAATCAAATGTTGATAGCGAGAATTGTCAGCTTAAGTAGTTTCGTGTCAAAGTCTAGAGATAGATGTTTAGTTTTCTTTAAAATATTAAGAAGATCAAAACAATTCACCTCAACAAAGGAGTGAGAATAAGCTTTTGCTTAATTAAAGAAACTCTTATCATCTCCACCTCTATCACAAAGCCCTGTGACAAGGGAACAATAATTCATGTATCATGGTGTTAGGAAGAAAGAGATAAGTTCAACTTTACTAGTAGAAAATAATAAATAGTTTTCAATGTATTATATCAGCATATCCCCATGGAAGAGAATCAGTTCACTGATTTATTATCAAAATTGGGAAATCTTGATGTAAGACGGATCCCTAAATTAATTGGTCCAACTATTGAAGAGTCAGAAATAATGGAGGTTGATTTAGAGGTAAAATCATGTTAGGTGAATCATTTTATTGAATATCTCAAGACTAGCATCATATCTTCTGTCTCCATGGAGGTTCAAAAGCAACATAGTATTTGCTTATTGATGAAGAATTATTCCAAAGATTAGTCTCATCTTTATATATTCATTATGTCAAAAACATATAGCCGCGGGTGTACTAAAGCATGTTCATTCTATTGAATGCATTATCATTCAAGGGCAATACTTTGGGAAATCGAGTCCTAAGGCTATTTATGGGTACACTCTACAAAGATATAGAAAAAATTTTCAAATGCTGCAAACAATTTCAAAAATTTCCTCCAATACAACTCAAACTTATTATCAACCCATGATCATTTGTTGTGTGGGAATGGATCTTCTTGGTTCTTTCCCACCTTTAAAAGGTCAAAGAAAGTATATCTTGGCAATGATTGGCTACTTCATCAAGTGGATAGAAGCCAAGGGGCTAGCCAAAATCAATGTTGAAGTCAATCGTAACTTCATTTAAACAGACTTTATATTTTTGTATGGACTGCCTATAATTATCATAATTAGTAATGACACTTAGTTTAAAGATAAAAAGGTGAAAGATTTTTGTCAAAGCTAAAAAATTTGCCTCAAAATTGCTTCACCTTATCAGCTAAAAATAAAAGGCCAAGTAGAAGCAACTAACAAGCTCAACCTTAATCTCTTAAGAAAAAAAAATAGAATGCACAAAAGCAAATGGTGAAGTACATCTATCATATTATGGGCATTAAGGACTCCATCTACTAACAAACACCAATTATTCTTTCTCATGAAGCGAAAATAGTGTTGTGATAGAGTATAATTTGTACACTTAGAGAGTAGTGGTTGCATCAGACTTTAAAGAATCAAATTTTGAATAATGGAAAGAAGCTAATGATGAGAGGATGCAGATAGCCTTGAATATTTTCAAGGAAATGTGAATAAAATCATTAATGAAATAAAAAACTCAAATGAAGAGTCATCATATTCTACAACACAAATGCCAGGAAGAAGTAATTCCAACTTTGTGACTTGGTACTTAAGAAAGCAAACTTGACAGCTTATAGTATGGCATTGACAAATAAGCGGTAATGGGGTCTTACATTATCAAGGATCAAGTTAATAAAAGCTACTATGCATGCATGAAAGAAGTCTCACGCACATGAAGTGGAGATGACCTCATGATATTTTATCCTTAAATTCTCTACCCTTTTCTTTTTTTAAAATTGTAACACTGGGAATTTGCAAACAAGTGCAATATCATGAAAGAAACAAAGTGCAAGAAATTCTTGTTAAATCTTCAAAAAATATTTTTCTCTTAATTAATAGAGATGAAATAGAGCAAAATGAACTAAACTTAAAAATCACTAGACTACTCCTAATAAAAAGTAAAAAATATTGGAATCCCTAGGAGTTCTATAGAAGTAGGTCAAAAGCCCCCAGATCTAATCCTAAAAGAGAATTGAAGTCCCATAGGAGAAGAATAGTTAGCACTTAACAAAGTTAATAAATT
Organism: Cymbidium sinense; assembly: GCA_021442155.1. Classification (NCBI taxonomy): domain Eukaryota; kingdom Viridiplantae; phylum Streptophyta; class Magnoliopsida; order Asparagales; family Orchidaceae; genus Cymbidium; species Cymbidium sinense. Next base: position 172,125,997 of record CM038219.1, read on the forward strand.
CTATTTCTTGTTAAAATTGTTAAAAAAAAGGATATCTGATGATTGGCTTTATGAAATGAAAAAAAATAAAAAAAATAAGTACATGAAAAGTAATAATAAAACTTTCTAATTGAAGATTTGAATCTTCATGATTCAAGAAAATTATAGCATTGATTCAAGGTAAGAATGAAAACTCAAAATATGGGAAAATCTCATCAACCATATGAATTCAATTGGAAGATGAGCAAGTTCATTTTTTACATTAGCTTATATTATTAGAATAATCAAATAATTATGCAAGTCATAATTCATGAATAGTTATTTGTCAAAGGGGATTCATCAATTTAGTTATTTTCCAACTCAACAATACAACTATTCATCAATTCTTCAACCCATAAATTCGACAATTCGACAATTGGCAATTCAACAATTCAGCAACATGTCAATTTAGAAATTATTTGTGGACTTATTCTATTGAAACTATTCAATTAAGGATAGGTGTAGTTTTATTATTATTTATTTTATTAAGTTGACTTCACGAGATTTCCTTCAGCTAATTATATAGAGAATTCTCAATAAGGGTCATCCTTTCTCGAAGGAGTTCACCTCTCTACTCAAAATCTCTTTAACGTTCAAGCATCAAAAATCCCTTAAGCTTTTGTTACAGTGTCCTTCTAGGCCATAGATTTAGCTGAAAAAGCAGCACTCCCCCCTCTACGACCAAGATCTACAATGAGTAGTTAGTGAGTCTCTTTAAAGACGAGTCTAAATATTAGCCTCTTGTGATTGTCATAAGATCGACATATAGTTAAACAAAAGCACATTAAAGGTGATGATCTAACCATAAGACTAACTAGGGGCAATAATAAGTGTAAGACTAAAATTGAAAGACTACATCAATTATAGTGGATTTCTAAAACTATCGTAATTTTACATTCAACAATTATTGAAGTTTAAACAAGAAGTTCTTTATCTTCAACCAAAAAGAGTTGCAGGCGATATTATTGTCAATCATATCTTATCTAGCACCATCCAAATATGCAAGTCGTCAAGACAAAATTATTATGAAACCATAATTTAATAATTACTGGGATTCATTTATGAAGAAATAACAACAACAGGAAAAAAAAGCATAAATGGTGGGGTCTACATGAATCCTTATCTCCATTGTGTCTATTATGTGTCAAATTCTAATTTAATTCAAGTATACAAAGATCATTTTTATACATCTTAACCAAGTCTTTTTTGGGCCTACCTCTACCTTTCTTAACATAAGGCAAATCTAATGCATCTACTCTTCTAATTGGGTCATCGAGGAATGAGCTTTATGTTTAAAACCATACTTTCTAATCTTATCTACCATGAGCTACTCCAACTTTTCCAACACTCATTTTGCATTATATCTCTAAGAGTAAAAACTCATCCACGAGCATCCTCATCTGTAATACTTAACTTAGTCTTATGCTTCTCTTTATTGGCCAACATTACAAAGTCATTTTGGTCTTACCACCATCTTATAAAATTTTCCTTAATTTTAAATGGAACCTTTCTATCACATAATAGGCGGATGCATTCCTCCACTTCAACCATCCAACTTGAATTCTACTAATAACATCTCCATCTATTTCACCATCATTTTGAACAATAGAACCTAAATATCAGATCTCTCACTCTTATTAATGACTTGATCACCTAAGTCACAATGACCATAAAACTTCTACAACTAAAATTACACTCCATATATTTAGTTTTAGATCTACTTAAACAAAATCTTTAGACTCTAAAGTTGACCTCCATAATTCAAGTTTACTTTGGACTCTCTCTAGTATTATCAACAAGAAGAATGTCATAGAAAAGCATACACCAAGGTACATCTTCTTGTAAATGCCTCGTAAGAACATCCATAACTAAAGTAAAAAAAAAGATAAGGGCTTAATGTTGATCCTTGATGTAATCCAAATGAAATAGGAAAATATTTTGTCAATCCTCCTTGTGTTTGGAGTAACATCTCTAGTATACATATCCTTAATGACTTGAATATAACTAATATTAACTCCTTTTCGTTCTAAAACTCTCAAAGAACATCTCTTGAGACTTTATCATAGCTTTCTAAATCAATAAATATCATATGTAGATCCTTCTTACTTTCTATGCTTCTCCATCAAACCTCTTAAATGTATAGCATCCATAGTAGATCTACGGCATGAAACCAATGATTGTGAGAAACTGTATCACATCGTATGCTTATTACTCTCTCCCATAATTTTAATGTATGGCTTAACTTAATTCCTCTATAATTTGCACACTCTTGTGCATCACCTTTATTAATAGGAACCAACAAACTCTTTCTCCACTCATCGGCATCTTTTAGTCTTTAAAATAACATTAAAAGGTTGTAAACCAAGAAATTCCTTGATCTCTAAACATTTCCACACTTATTGAAATATTATCGGTCCTCCTTTTCCACATTTCATTTTCTTTAAAGCTTCACTAACAGTTACTAATAGATAATAAAGAAATTCTATTTTTGTTAAGGGTATTAAGGTTGCTAAAATTAATTTACTTTCAGATCCTTCATTGAAAAGTTTATCAAAATACCTCATCCACCTATTTTCAATATCTTTTCTAAGAAAAGTCTTTTATTTTCATCCTTAATACCCTCACTTGAACTATGTCTTTCTTCTCCTATCTCTTTGGTTACTTATACATACATCTTTCACCTTCTTTGGTATCTAATCTATTGTATAAATCCTAAAGCTAAATTTTTTGCATCACATATTGCTTTCTTAGAATCTCTGAGACTTTATATCTTTCCCAATTCTCGAGTTTTACATCTAAAAACTTTTATAATAATACTTCTTATTTCTTATTTTTTCTTGCACACTCGACTCCACCAACTATTCTTATTAAAGAAGCTTTTCCTTTTGATTCTCCAAGCACATCTTTAACTTGCTTAATTTCACTTGATATTTTTCCCATTTTGCGTTAGCTTATAACATCCCAAATTCTAATTTCTTGTAGCTTGCTCTTAAAAATATTTTTATTTGTGTTCTTTAGTGTCCCCATCTAATCTAGGACAATAATTTAATTTATTTTTCTCTTACAACCTTTCATCTTAAAATCTAAAACTAATAATTAGATGTTGGGTACTTAAAATTTCACTTGGAATGACCTTACAATCTTTACAATCTAAACGATCTATTTTTCTTATCAGAAAATAATCAATCTGTGTTTTACTAGATCCATTTTTTCTTATTTATGAAGAAATAAGAACAATGAAGAAAAGGAAAAAAAGCATAAATGGTAATGGTGAATCAAAACAATCCAGCTATATCATTATACTCAAAGTTGATGAAGGCTACACATGTCAACCAGAACATAAAAGGTTTCATAGTGGTTGATGATCATCGAGACAATGGTGTCATCAAATATGTTCCATCCAAATCATTATCAAAATAGGTGAGAATAGTAGAAGAAGAATTAAAAGGCATGTGCCTTGTACTTTGTTTATCTTCTCAAACTTTATTGTCTGATGCAAAGGGGGTAAATTACTGAGCTTTAACATTTGGGCCAACTACAAATTTTTGTAAATATTGTTATAAGCTGACATGAGAAAAGCAACCTTTGAAAAGCTATTGTGAGTGTTAATAATATTTTTTTTAAAAAAATTCAAATACCTTTTTGATAGCCACCACTTTAACAGCTTTAATTTTTAAAAATAACTTTTAACTATAAAATTTTCTAAAAAATAGCCAAAAATCTAGTAGTCAATTACAACTATGCTTGCTTTCTGAAAAGCAAAATAAGAAAAAAATGCACCTATGTTGTCACTTAATCCAATAATTATCTAATTACTAATGGCCCCTCAATTCATGACTAAACAGTAATGTATCAACTTTTATAAGAGAGTTAGGAACCCACTTTTGGCCCCTCACAGGCTTATCTTATCAAGTCTTTTCTCTCTCCTTATGTAGGGCATCATCATTTGCTAACCTATCCTATATGACATGACCTTTCAAAAATTTTTATTTTATTTTCAACAATATTATTTTAAACATTTTTAAATATTTAGCATGGTTTGCACCTATTAACAATCACACAACATCAAGTGTAACAAAAACATGATATTATAAAATCTACATCTCAATATTTACTATACATCATATTATAAAATATTTCACATCTTTTAGTAATATAAATATCCTAAAATCACTTAAAATACATATATTTTAACAGTAAACATCATATGTTAATATTATGCCTAATATGAAAAAAATAGAAATATTAAGCCTAAGAATCATTTGTTTTATATATTAAAGATTGAGAATATAACCTCAATTATATGATCTTCATTGGGGCAAACTTTCTTATTTATATCTCCTCAATATTTTATTTTTTTATAAATAATATAAAAATAATCATTTTCTCAATTTATTATCAATTCATGTAATATAACTTAAAATTAAATCATTTAACCTCAAAAGAATATTTTTTTTTACTTGAAAATTTCCTCCTCATTCGAGTCTTTGAAGCCTATCAATTGGAAATCAAATTGTTTTAGAGAGGAAATATGAAAAGTTGAATTTATACCCATCAAAACTATATTTGCAAAGAAAAAAAAATTCAGATTCCGTACCAAAATTTCTAATTTTTCTTCTCCCCATTTTTCTTCTTCTTCCTTCTTCTTCTTCTTCTATTCTTCTCTCTTCTTCTCCTTTCATTCCCATTGATAAGGATAGAAATATGCTATTAATTAGTTAATTAATTCATAATTATTATACTTAATTTTTCATATTGATACTTCTATATATCAAAATAATTAATATTAAATGTAGAAGTTTATAAAAAATGTGTCTAATTATTTTCACAATATGTGAAAAATGAGATGTAATTTATAGGAGAAAATTTAATGTCACCATTTTAATTTGCTTTGGGTAATACATAGAGATTTAGCATGATGCTTGATGGGCCATGAGGTCCATGAAGCCATGAAAACAAAAGACCTTATGGGTCTTTAAGGGAGAAGCCATACTTGATTAGCTTACTTGCTTATATTATTTCCTTGTTTAAAATTGTGCAAACCAAAATATCCTAATAGCGCTTATGCCTCACATAATGTGAGGCATGCCTCAAGGGCCCCTTATCTCAATTTCTGTAAGGAGTGCACATTTAGATCTATTATTTTTAAAAATTAAATATATAATTTACTCATCTAAATAAATCACACATCCTAACATAGATGCAACTGATATTGGGAAAAACATTACCCAATTCTTTTTAAAATTAAATATAAAATTTACTCATCTAAATAAATCACACATCCTAACACAAATGCAACCGAAATTGGCCACTGTCGCCACCATTGCTGCTTTAATGTTCATCCTTTGATATTGAATAATTGAAGTAGAAGAGAAAAACTTATATATTAAACTTATTTTAAGTTGTTATATCATTAGTTTTTACATTAATATCATATATTACTTTGATATTTGTGTAACTTCTTACTTCATAATTTCATATCAAGACATTAATGTTACTTGATACTTTTGCAATTTATTAATTCCTACTATATTAAGATGTTAATGTGTTATATTTTAATATATTAATAAGCAGGGTATTAATATATTACTTCTTTGTACTTATGTGTATACAACTTCTTACTTTATTTATTAATTATGAGGCTTTTGAAAAAAAGCAGCTTACACCACACCAACAAAAAAATGGCTCAATACTTGATTGCAATTTTAAGCATTGTGTTATTTATTTTAAAATGAAAAGAATATTATAAATATATATATTATTTATTTATTTACTTATTGATTTTGCCTAAGCGATGAATGACAAACAAGGTTTATTCATGTTCAACTCGAACAATTTATTTGTGTTTTGTTCCTTAATAAGAAGCTTTTTTTGACCTACAAGTAGTTTTAACACTAATTCCATTAGTGATGGTTCCATCATCTCAATTATTTTATTCTACCTTGAGCTAAATGGATTGCACTTATGTTGGTTATTTCTCGCTCAACAAGAGTTTGTCCTTTCCTTGGTTGCCTATACCATTGCAAATCATGAATTCTTTGACATGGTTCTCCTTGATAAGCTTCTTGATAAAGAGATTTTGTCATGTGACACTCCTCGATGTCCTACCAATCATAATGTCATAAACAGAATTGAGACATTTTCATAGGGATTGAATGCCATAAGCATAGGCACAAGCCACTTTAAATACTTCCTCTAGATTGTTGACATCACTGTGGCAAGAGGTTAGCTCAAATGAAGTAAAGAGACATCATAGAATCATATTTGTAAGTGATAAAGTCAATCTCCTATGCTCGAAGTGACAAGGCCTATATTAGAGACTTAAATCCATCATCATTTATTTCTAAAGATGAGAGTCTAAAATAAACTATTCTAGGATTTCATCTTCTTTTCCTTGATGAAGTGAGGAAAAATGGTAGTGGTTTGGTCGATTATCAAAGAAACTATTCAATGCTAATGAATTTAGACGCCTTTTGAAGGATATATCCATGGTATCAAAAGAAATCTTAGTAACTAAAAACTTGATCGATATAGGTTACAACCAACTCTTAAACCATTACATGTTGTATAGGATTTATTGAGTTTTACCATGTGTCAGAGAAGCACAGAGAGAACTCCACTAGACCAAGCTCGCTCTATTTTGAGTTATAGCAAGGAGAAGTATAGTGAGATAGAATGCACAAGAAAGTGATGTTTCAGTAAATTATAAGTAGAAGAGAGAAAAGGAGCTAGCTCGAGCCATTAGTGAGAAAAAAATGGATGAAATAGGTGCGATTTTGGTCAAGAAAAACACCCTTTTCTCATGCATGTTGCTCATGTGACCAAAGCCATTTCTAATTCAAGATGGGTTAATATTTATAGGCACGTGTATATAGTGTTTATTGATAATTGATTCTCCAAGAAATTAAAAATCATGATAATTTTTTGCAATCATGTAATTAATGTTGATGATCAGTTGAGAGTGATTGTGCTTGGGTCTACTAAGCGACAACAATAAATAGGATGATCGGATTAAAAATGTTGGAAAATATGGTTAATATTTCTATCTACAATTTGTCATCTTTAAGTAGCCTTAATTGGCTATTGGAGTGAAGGACACCAGACTGTTAAAAGTAGCCCAAGGAATTCATTAGAGGACTTGAGTAGTGGAGTTAAAGGCCATTTCAAAGAAAATTAAGAGTTGTTCAACCTGAGATCGCTTGAAAAGACTCTCTTAGAGCCAAGCCTGAGAATTCTCTTAAAGAGAATCTAAATCTAGTAATGCTAGAATTTGAATTCCAACACATGATTTTGAAAAATTACAGCTAGTGAGTCCAAATTCTATCTATGTAGGAGAAAAGTCCCCTCCTATCCGACTTTCTACCTAAACATAATAATACACATATTTTATAAAATTTTTGGTCATCAAATTGGTCAATCAAATCATTCATCTTGAACTTCACTATAGAAATAATATGATACTAAATTTCATGAAATTATATGGTGATTTAATCATGCATCAAACATCAAACATATAGAAGTAATACTAGTCGACAAATTATAAATTAAAACAAGTAATTCATTAATTTCATGGAATTTAATTTTTTTTAAAAATTAAACAATTTCAATGAATTTATTTTTTTTAGTGATTATGATGTTATAAGTTGTCTATTTACTCATCAAGTTTAATCAATGGCCATATCTTTCTAAGAAATTATCGACCTAGATCACAAATTATTCTTAGTTTGTGAATAAACATTAACATTATCGATCTTGCATTCCAAGCTTCTAGCATAAAAAACTAATAATGTAGTGTACAAAAGTGCTATATAATTCAATGACATTTGTGCATTACAACATGTTATTTCATTCAATTTAATATCTTTATTTCATTTGACATTGGAGACTAACAAATTTGTTTTGATTGAAGTAGTTTGTTTCTGATTATTAGAAATTCTTTTAACAATTGAATATAAAGTATTCATGACTCTAAAATGGGTGGGTGCATGTTAATATAAGTTTTCATATAGTACTTTATTACTCTCAAGTTTTATTAATGTGCATTTTTATTATTGTTCTACTATCAAAGCCAAGTTTAATATAAGTAAAAAATAAAATAAAATTTTAAAAGGTAACTCTAATATCATGATAATTAGCAATGAATGTTTTCTTTTGAAATTGTTGATAGGCATCACATTTGCTTCAATATAATCTCAATACTTGCAAGATATTTTATATTATTTATAGTAGAATTTATTTTTAACAAATTGTCTAGTCCCCTATACCTTCAAGTGTAGAATAATACCATAATCTAATGTTCAATTTCCAACTTTTAAAATCTTTAAAGATAAGGATTATTTTCAGTACTCCATGGCTCATCAGCTGCCTTGTAATCATCTTGATTTTTTCAAGAATGGTTCCATAGGAAGCATTTTTTGAGTAAATAATTTCATCTTCAAGATCTTCATTGTTTTGGTTTCTCTAGAATTAGAAGAACTAGAGGATCCATTGGTTAGAGGTTCCAAGTATTAAGATCCATATGGGGTGGGTTAGAACACAAAATAATAACGAATTTTACCCTACTCAAAAATAAAATAATAATAAAATCTTACCTATATTGAATTTATGATTAGAAAAATATTAAATTTAATAGTTATAAAAAAAGTTATTTGTGACTTAAAAATTTATAATATCACAATAATTTTTAAAATATCAATTTTTTTTATCAAATATTATAAAATTTATAATCACATCAAAAAGATATTATAATATATATATATATATATATATATATATATATATATATATATATATATATATATATATATACAGAGAGAGAGAGAGAGAGAGAGAGAAATAAATAAATCTAAAATATAATTTTAAATATTGAGCATAATTAAACAAAATTATCATCACAAAATTTATGTATTGTTATGAGCATTTTTATCTTGTTTTATTATTAAATATTTTGTCAAGTTAAAAATTATCAAGCTCAAATGTTCTCAATATTTAATGCAAAAAATTCTAACTATATTTTTAATTTTATAAATAGCAAAAATATTTTATATTTAATGAATGAGTATCAAAGCATATTGAATCTAACTTAAACAATTCTCCCTCCAAGTGGTGTGGATCAGTGAATGAATTGAGAATCGATCCATGAAAAGAGCAACTTGATTTAATCTCAAGTTCATTATTATTGATTTAAAGGAAGAAGACATTAGTGACATATGTGACATAAAGGCATTAGATCACTTCTTTTTTGGGGTATGTGCCTCTTGAGGCACTAAAAGATTGGATAAAAATGAAGGTGTGTATTAGATTGGTTATTAACTTATTAACTCTTTTGTTAGATGAAATGTCTTTCATTGAGATTTACTTTCTTATAAATTACTTGTTGAATAGTCATGTTCCTTATCTTTTGAAGGTAAAATTCATTGTCTTTAGATCAAGTGGGATTCTTTATATGATTTTTATTTATACTCAATTATTATCATATATATATATGACCATGTCACTGATGATAAGTGTGGATTATATGAGCCTTATAGTAAACTCCTTTAAGGCTTCTACAAAGCATTGACCACACCATTTAGAGATGAAATATTGAGTATTTTCATGAGTGAGATTAGAATAGTGAAATTAGCATTGCATATAGACTTTTTCCTCTTGAAGTGACTTTATCATAAGCATTTGCGTGATTCCTAAATATGTTGTTTCAATGTCTCACATGATTCAAGAGAATAGTTTATCAATCTTATGATCAAAAGGAGTTTGATTAAAGGGACAATGATTGACCTCCAATCAAGAGCATAAGTTTTTTTTTTATCTTATGAAAGTCATATATTTTAATTAGTTTGTATGGATAATCAACCCAACTTAATACATTGATTTTTATTATCACCAAACATTATAATTTAGGAGTTATAATAAATTGAACTAAATTTAGGCTAACTTAGTGGTTGTTTGGTGATGGCTGTGATCTTTGCCTTTATCATTTTTATTATTTATCGCGTTTTGAAGAATCTATGATTGAAAACTACATTTTTTCTGATCTAACTACTATGGGGTAAGAAAGCTACAATTTGACTTTTATAAAATAAAAAATTTGTATATTCATTACAGCTTCTTCAAACAATAGCTTTTTTTTGCAGCACCTCCACTACTATTTTTTCAGACAACTTCATCTGTTTCAAATAGACCCTTGATTTGATAATTGTTACATACCTTATCAGATGCATCAAGCTGTTCATAAAGTTCAAAAACATAATTCTGGGAAACATACAAAATTCATCATAACTATAATATGATAGTGTAATATTTTATTAAATAATTTAATCAAAAGGTCATTGTAATAACATATTATATTTATGCCATATTTCATGATATGTTCGGGAAAAGTTGGAGTAGCTCCAATGGCAAATAAGATTAGAGAGAATCGCCTTAGATGGTTTGGCCACATAAAGCAGTCACGTCAGACTTCGGTTAGGAGAGATGCATTAGATTTGCCTTATGTTAAGAAAGGTAGAGTTAAACCTGAAAAGACTTGGTTAAGATGTATAAAAAATAACCTTAGTATACTTGAATTAAATGAGAATTTGACACATAATAGGACACAATGGAGAAGAAGGATCCATGTAGCCGACCCCACATAGTGGGATAAAGACATTTTAATTTAAAATTCATCATTTATTGTGCTTTCATTTAATTCAAAAAATCATTAAATTATTTTACTAAAATAAATTATTTATTCTTTTATTATTATTTTTATTTTATTTCTAATTCACTAAAAATTATATTTTTAATTATGTGAGATAAAATATTAATAATTAACCCATATTTTTTTTTTATATATTTCTATTTAAAATTCATGATATTTGTGCTCTTTGGTTTAAATTGTATTCATTAATTCATTTGAATTTCTAAATTCTATTATCATCATTTAATTTAAATTGATGCATTAAATTAATTAATATATTTTAAAATAAACCAAATTTTGATATTCTTTAGATTTTTTAGTAAATAATTCAACTTTTGATTATCAAAGTCAAGACAATTAATTATCCAAGTGAAAAGAAAATAATTCAACTTTTGATTAATTAAATTAAGCATGATATATGGTCCACCAAAAGGAAGTTTTCATGATGGATTTAATTAGTATTTAATGCAATATCATGAAATATTCAATCAATTTATCTTGATTGAATGAAGAAAGAAAAGATAACATACAAACTTTATTTAATAAAAACAAGGAATATTAAAATATTTGGCCAAAATTATTTTCTAAAATAGATTAAATTTAATTTAATGCATTCAATAAAAATTAAATGATGATGAATCAGATCTTAAGAGAATTCAAATTAATATTCATCAGGAGATTAATTTGAATACAATTAAGGTATAGTTGGAAGTTTCTAAATTATATAAAAGGAAAGAAGATAATTTCATGACTTATTTTTGAATTTGAATTAAAATAAATTCAAATTAATTCAAATTATTGTATTATTAATGATTTGAAAGTTTGGATTTAATGATTTATAGATTGTTACAATCTTATTTATTTTAGTGCTCCAATTTTAAAGGTGAAACTTTAGGCTAAATGCGGTAACAATTGATAACGTATATACATAATGTGTATCAATAATAATTGATAACGATATTATAAATGGCGGCGTCGATAATAGTGACGTGCGGTGATTAATTATAGTGATAGTTTTGATTATTTTTTTTGGGAGAATAATTTAGTCATTTTCATGATAAATTTGTACATCCCTGCGTTTCCAGAGAATTGAATTTGGGATACTTAGAATACAAAATAGGGCCTCAGCTGTGATAATGAAGATGATTAGTGATTGATTGAGATAATTTATTAAAAATAAAATATAGTTTTAAATAAAATAAAAAATAAAAAAGTAAAAAACAAGATTTTCCAGCGGTTAGATTATCAATAAATTATCTTTTGATAATTCTGCATCGGACCGAAGTCCATTTGAAGTCCGTGGATTAAAATATCACATTTTCCAGCCGTTTGATCATTTTACCTGAAATCTTACGGTTAAAATTAACGGTAGACGGGTCGTAAGGGACAGTTGGCACCCCCACCGTAGATCGGCTATCTCCTCCTTTATAACGCTTTAAGGGCTTCCCAGGGACGACTAGACGGAAGCCCATGAAGTTCTGCACGGAGGGACCTTGAAAGTTCCTTCCACAAGCTTCTACAGCGTCGCGCCTGGCTCCTTTTGGGGTTCTGTCTGCGCTGTTTGGCCTACAAACTTTATTTAATAAAATATAAGGAATATAAAAAAATTTGGCCAAAATTATTTTCTAAACTAGATTAAATTTAATTTAATACATTCTTTATGATGATGTCTTTTAGAAGAATTCTTAATATTATCTTAATTTTTTATAGATAAAGATATATTATGGCTCATAGTATATGAAGATAATTTGATTTATTTTATGAATTTCAGATTTTAATAAATTCAAATTAATTCAAATTATATGTGTAGTTATTAATGATTTGAAAGTTTATTTAATGATTTTATAGATTGTTCTCTTATTTATTTTAATTTCTCCATTTTGAGGCTTTCTAAATCTTATTGATAGTGCTTATGTATGTATGTGTATTTGATAATAATTGATGAGATGATTATCTGATTTCTAATAATCGATCTTAATGATAGTGAGGTTTTGATTTTTTTTTTTTTTGAGAAACATTGTCTTTTGAATAAATTATACTTCCTGGTTTCAAAGAATTATTTGTTGATCTAGTTTTAAATGATAATAATGATAATGAAGATGATTAGTGATTGATTGAATAATTTGAAAATGGAAAATATGTTTTTAAATAAAATTAAAAAAATAATAATAAAAAACAAGATTTTCAGCGGTTAGATTGTCAAATTATCTTTTGGTAATTCAATTGTTGAGATCCGTGGTTAAAATATCACATTTTAGAGTTTGATGGATGAAATCTTAGTTAAAATAACATTGAAGGTCGTGTTGCACAGATACTCTCTTCTTCTTTTGCTTGGGGCTGCCAGGGACGACTCGACGGAAACAGAAGTTCTGCACGGAGGACCTTGAAAGTTCCTTCCACAAGCTTACAGCGTCGCGCCCGGCTCCTTTTGGGTTCTGTCTGTGCTGTTTGGCCTATCGACTGTGATCCGCAAGTTCATCGTCTGGGATACGTTGGGATGATGCTCTCACTGCAGACCGATGCGGCAGCAGCCATCGGCATCGGCGTTGTCCTTGGAATGCAGGTTCTTGATCAAGTGCTGGCGCCGGTTCTTCAGCCTGGGTTATCTCCACTTCATTTATCTTAAAGTCTATCAGCTATTTTTTTTATAAGAGCTTCTCAGAGGAAGTCCATCTTAAGGGAGTAACGACGCCCCTCATGATGAGACTGGCGGTTATATTCCCACTGGATATTTAAAATTCAAACGGTCTTCTCTTCATCTCTTACCCTTTTCTCTTTCTTCAAAATCAAGATTGTTCTCGTTGTCGTAGCTCCATCTCTCAGTCCAGAAGGATGCTCCCATCCTGCCTCCCAATTCTCTGTTGGACCCTCTTGATGACTTCATCTCTCTAGTTAAGACTTTCTCGAGAGCTTGGTCTTTCAAGTATCTTCTCTTCATTCCAGAGCGATGAAGTCCGGCTTCACTGAATATGGACAGGTTAGCACCAGGATTCTCAATCTCAATATGTACTCACTGGATCATGCATGTAAGATGTTTGATGAGTTGTGAAAGAAATGCTCTTAATTGGACAATTCTTCTTACAGCCTGTTCGAAGCGGTAAGAATGAATCAACACAACCTCTTCTCTTGCATGCTAGTGGATGGAGTGTTGCCCAATTGCTTTACTTTGGTGACGATTTTCAAATGTTTTGCGAAAGAAGAACAAAGGGTAAAAGCATTCATGGATGGATACTTAGGAATGGAATTGAAAAGGACATTGTGTTGCAGAACTCAATTCTTGATTTCTATGCAAAGTGAATCATTTGGGTATCGAGAACAATTTTGAGATGATGAGAAAGGGATCTTGTTTCATGGAATGTTGATTGGTGTTTTATTTAAAGTTGGGTATATGAATGGTGCATTGGAGTTATTGGCGTCACCTTCTCAAGATGTTTCAAGTTGGAACACTTTCATAAGTGGGCAAATGCGGAATGGATCAAAAATGCAACACAATGATCTCATGGCGAACATTGGTCTATGTTTAATCACTATACTCTCTATAACTTAGTGTTGCTAAGTTAGATCTCGGATCGAAAGCGGTCACAACAAGTTGAGACTTGGATTGAATGATTCATTCATCAAGAATTCCACGGTAAAATGTATTCCAAGTGGTAAGATGGAAAGTTCCATGGCCATATTCTGACATAGTTCAAGATGCGAGATCTCACAAGTTGCAACAGTTCATTGAGCGTCGCAAACAATTTCATGATCTTTGATTATTTGGATTGTCATGGAAGGAGAAGCTCTAATGTTGATGCTTGAAGGTATACCTTGATTCTCTCCTAATATTGCTTGACTGTCGCGTGGGAATCATGAACAAGGAAGGCGGATACATGCTTTCATGAGAAATTAGGTCATGGATTTGATGTTTTTTATCATCGGCATTGAATGTATGCTAAATGTGGAGTGTGGATGATGGGAAAATCTTTGAAAGGATGGATTGTAAGAATGTCGTCTTTTGATCGATGATGTTCCTATGCCTTCCATGGAGAAGGGAGAGAGGCTATCAAGGTTTTAATGATGTTGGAGAAGAAGATCATGCCTAATGAGAATTTTATCTATTGTTTGCTTGTAGCCACAAGGCTTTGATTGTGGAAGGCTATAAATATTTCAAGTTGATGCGAAGGATCATGGAATAGTTCCTACAATTGAGCACTTGACTTGCATGGTCGATCTCCTCTGCGATGTGGTTTTGCTCGATGAGGCAGAATTTCATTTGCAAATATAATCGAGACATCATAGTGTTGCACAAGTCATTGATATTAGCTTGTCGAGTTCCGGCGACATCGGCGAGATGGGCTTCCGAGCAACTGGTTCGATTGAACCAGAGAAGCTGGATCTTATGTTCTTATATCGGTATTTATGCCGTTAAAAGAGAGTGGGAAGAGGCCTCATGGTTGTGGAATGTGATGAAAAGCAAGAGGTGAAGAAACAACTGGTTGTTCTTGGATTGAATCAAGGACAAGATCCACTCCTTTGTTCGGAGACAAACCACATCCTGAATCTTCCAAGTTATTCTCATGCTTGGAGAAGTTGGGAGATTTAAAGGAGTTGGGTTGTTCAAGAGGCGATTTGGTTCTTCGGTTTTGGGAAGAAGAAAGAGGAGGTGGTTGATAAGTCCACAATGAGAAGATAGCAATTGCTTTATGGCATCATCAGCTCCTCAAATGGATTGATTACCACTGAGGATCATGAAAAATCTTCACCACAAGACATTAAGTCACAAGTGCTTGTATACTTTGCGATCGAATGCACCATCCCTACCTTGATTGAGCAGTCTACTCTCCCTCTCCCTCCGACGTCTCCTCAATGAACACTGTAATGGAGTTTTATGGAGCTAGAATCCTACATATTTCCCCATTATAGAAGACTTTGGAGTATGAACTTTGTTTAAAATTCCCTTGTCTCTTGGCCGTGTTTCTTAGTCAAATGTTGTTGTCATTTGAAGATCAAAGAATGTCCCCCAACAATATCCATTCTTGATTTCTAAAGGTAATTTTCTCTTTTTCAGTTATTTTCTTTTATTAATCTCAGAAATAGCTTTCTTCTTTGCTTTCAGGAGGAGGAAGCGGAAGAGCCTAGACCCAATCCAATGGGAGAAACGAATCGTTCATCCACATTTCGTCAGCTATAATAGCCAAATGTTTCCTCAGTGCTTCACAGTTTAGTTAAAGGATTGAAAAGCTTATATAATTTGTTCACATTCTATGAAGAAGAAGAAGAGGAGGAGATGGGGTACCAAACAAATGTGAAGAAATCAGAATTCTTCCCTCTCATTGAGCACTTTGACCTGGCCATGGCTTCTCAGACTGAGTTCAATACACATTAGTCTCTCTTAGGAGATTTTATTATTATTATTATTATTATTATTATTATTATATATATATATATATATATATAATTTTCCATAATATTAAAGTGATTCTAATAAGATAATTTGTGAAGAAGTCTCGTGATTTTTTTTAACTTCTCTCACAACAGAAGATACGTTTATTATATATTTATATATATAATATGAAAACTATATTCATAATATTTTTAAAATTATACATATCATAGAATATTTTGCTCCCAAGAAATCAATATTTTACTCAGCTTAATATATCTCATAAATTAATAAATTAATTCACTGAATGTCTCCAGTTTAGGTTAGTGTTTTAGTCCCCCTCTATGTATGATCGGCCTCATGCTCCACTTAAATATAATTAATGCCATGACCTACACCTATTAATTATTGACATTCTCTGCTTTCAAATAATAAAATTTAAATAAATTTCTATCATTTAAGAAATAAAGAGATTAGTCAAGTTGACATAGTTAAAATAATATAGAATATACAAGATGAATCAAAGATTACATGAATATAAATATTACAAAATTAAAAGGCATAAAATTGATCGTAAAAAATTTGAGACAAGTGATGATGATAAGAATAAACATGTGATATAAATTGTAATTGATCATATATATTACACTCATCTCAAAATAAATCTAATAACTATAAAATATCAATCAAACTCAAATATAATATTCAAACTCAAATTTTATCATACAAAGACCTTAGCAACTAAAAACATGGGTGATCAACAGTTAAAGGAAGCGATAATCGCCATAAAAAACCAAAGTGTTCTAGAAAATATCATGATTTGCATGCAATTGATGGCTAAATAAGTTGTTTGATGAATAAATGGATTTTTTCACAGAGAACAAGCTGTAGAAAGTCTGTTGGAAAGAGAGATTGCATAATAAAGAAGAAAATTATCACATAGAAATGAAATTCCTGAAGAGAAGAAATAATTCTAGATGATAACTAATTCAGAAAATAACCCCATGGTTTTAGAGCTCTACCTCATGCAAAATAATCACATGATAAGGAACATGATAAATTTGTTGATCAAAATAAAATAATGCAGGTGCACACAAGTAAAAATTGTGATATATATATATATAATTGGATAGTGACTTTCAAAAGCTTCAGAAGAAGATTTTTATGAGAACACAATTGAAGTCAAATATGAACTAAAATTCAAGGCAAGTCTTATTAGGAACACATTAAACATATACTGCTGCTTGACTTTAAAGAACATGTTAATAAAAATAGACAAAGTCATTCACTTGAATGCTAATTGATCGGCTAAGATAAAGCAATAATGTTGAACAATTCCACGAACTATTTCATTGTAAAATCCAAGCTTATGAGTGTATTAAGATGAACAAGATGCATAGCTAAATCAACAAATGTATTGTATAGCCAAATTGTCTTTGGATTGAGTTGATACAAGGGTTACATTTGGATTCAAAACAAGGATAGCAGGTCACTCAAAATATTCCAAGAATATCTAGTCTAAGCACAACCAATCTGAATTCATTGTAACTGCATGAAGCGCTCCATGTAATCACATAATTGACTACATAATTTAATGATCAATATTACTAGACCCGTTTTGGTGTACTAACAAAAATCTAATGTAATGTAGTAAATCTGAATATATAAATAGGGAAGGACCTACACGGGACAGAAGACTTTTTCCTAATTCTTAGCGAAAGTTTAGATTCTCGAGTGTTATCTCCATCTTTATCTTTCTCTTTCTCTCTACGTGTTCTTTATTTCTTCCTCTCATTGTTCTCAGCTAGATGGTGTGAGACCACTTATAATTCATGATACAATATTTTTTAAGGTGCGGTGCACATAGATCATGCCACAAACTAGAAATGGAGCCCATCAAAAGAAAGTAAAAAATGTTAGAGAGATATCGACCAACATGGAACGCACCGAGGAGTTTGTTATGCAGTGATGAACAATCTACATGAGCAGATGCTCACAATGATCAGAGAGGCATTGGAGCATGTGCCAAGGGTGATTCCTCAAGTTTAGGTATCATTTGATTCTTCTAAGTCGATGGTGAGAAGAGGTGATCTACAAGTGGCAAAAGCGAGAGCTCGCCATCCGCCGAGATGATGATGACATCTATCCTAACGGTGAGGAATCTTCTCCATCCAACTATAAGTTGAAAAAAAGGTGAAGAAAGAAGAAGAGAATATCAAAGAAAAAAGCTACTAAAATACTTTTCCGGATGGATTATAGAAGCCAAGAAAGTTCAAGATTCCATCTTTGGAGTCTTACAAAGGAAAGGTCAAATCCCCTAATCATGTTGCTTGAGTATGTTGTTTGATTGCTAAGGATCAATGACACCTGAAGTTTCATTTGTTCCTCATGATTTTGAAGCAATCATCCTTCCCTTAGTTTAATAACCTCCTTATAGGAGTTATCACTTGTTTTGTTGTCTCCAAGGCATGTTTCACTAGTGCTCAAAAGCCTAACTAAAGTTCTTGAAACTTTACTACTGAATTCAATAGAACGGAATCTTTGAAAAGCTTCATCACTTGCTTATAAAGGGAGATGCTTTGGAAGTTAGAGATCTTGTGCGTGGTGTTGCTTCATGGGCTCGGGGCTTGCGAGAAGGTACATTTTGCTATGCGTTGGGTTTGATGCAGTCAAAATACTAGCGAGTTATTGGGTGACGGCCAACTATATTTTTGTCGAGGACAACTCACTTCCCAACACTTCAAGAGTGAGGGCAAGGAACAATAACACCTTAAAAAAAAAGTTAAGTAAATTTATAAAAAAATATAGAGATCACCCTACAGGACGAGATGATAGAAGGAACTTCAACAAGCGATGAATTCGTCTCTTTGAGCGATGAACTCGATTTGATGACCAAAGAGGAGATCGAAGAATAGAGAGGAGGTTGCCACCTCTGACTCATCACTTGCCTACAATGACTCCTCTGTGAGTCTCAATGGCCGAGATAGTAGAGCTCATTCAATAAAAAGACTACTTCAAGAGATCTCCATGAGAGTTGATAATCACATGCGTGACCAAAAGAGTGTCAACGCTTGAGAAGTTTGATTGAAGATCTCATTAAGATCGGGAAGCTCAAAGAATTTGTGGCACCTGAAGCCAATAGTAGAAGATAGGGGAAGCTCCCCGCTGAGGAGATAAACAATGAACCCATTCATGTGCATACTATTCACATTGCAGGCATAGCTCTTGCAATTCTCAGAGGAGACGGGCTAAAGGCTTCTCGTCAATTGAGCCTTTAAGTGTGGATTTTGTAGTCATAGATGCCACCATACTACAATGATCTCCATCCACTTGTTGACCTTATGATCTTATCTACATGTTCAATTTTCAAGGGTTATAACAATTCATAATGACTTGTTTAATCTAACAGCTACTTGAAGGTCATTAGTAATGT
The DNA here is from genome assembly GCA_021442155.1 of Cymbidium sinense. Lineage (NCBI taxonomy): Eukaryota > Viridiplantae > Streptophyta > Magnoliopsida > Asparagales > Orchidaceae > Cymbidium > Cymbidium sinense. The sequence continues at coordinate 172,145,491 of CM038219.1, forward strand.
CAGGAGGAGATCTGCACTAGATGTGAAGAAAAGTAGTGGAGGCTAAAAGATGTAAAGAGGTTGTTATTGAAAAAGGAAAAGTTGGCAACTTAGAGTCTCTTCCTTTAACGTTGAATTGAAGAGATTGATTTCAACTCTCAGCATGATCTATTTGTCTTGTAGAAGACAGATAATTGACATCAATGTCATCATCCAAATGAATGTAGATCTAAGGAAGTCATCAATGAAAATGCAATACAACGACTATATTAGGAGCATTCAAAAAAGTGAAAATTGTTTGATCGATTTGTCAAAGTGCAATACCCAATTGGCTCGCCAACATCAACATGGTGATGAAGTCTTGTGATAAGTGGAGAAGGTGAATGGATACCAACGCTTACTTTTCCCAAAGATAGCTATCCTCGTTGATGCGCTTGATATTGATGGCTCGATGGAACTACGGACAAATTTTTATATAACCAAATAAATATGGATCTTGTAGATAGCAAGAAAATTGTATTTATAACTAGGGATGAGTATATTGCATAATACAATGCCCTTTGGGCTTAAAATATTACACTACTTATCGCAACTCATTGATGTAATCTTCAAAAAAAAAAAAATATTGAAGCTGTGATTTATTAATTAAAGTGAGTCATCAATAGAGCATATTGAAAACACGAAGGAGATGTTCAACACCTTGAGCAATTCAACATGAAGCTCAATCCACACAAATGCACTTTTGGAGCTTTGCAGCAAATCCCTTGGACATCTTCTCACTTCAGAAGGCATTAAGGTTAAATCGAAGAAAGGAAAGGCAATTCAATAAATGTTTTCTCCCAAGAACATCAAAGAGATAAAATCAAATGCTGATAGGGTGAATTCAAAATAGTTTCATCTCAAAGTCAGAGATAGATGTTTAGTTTTCTTTAAAATATTAAGAAGATCATAAGTGAAAACAACAATTCATGTATCATGGTGTCGGAAAGAAAGCGATAAGTTTAACTTTACTACGAGTAGAAAATAATAAATAGTTTTCAATTTTATTATGTCGGCATATCCCCATGGAGAGAATGGTTCGATTTATTATTGAAATGAAATCTTGATGTAAGATCGAATCCCTAAATTAATTGGTCCAACAATTGAAGAGTCAGTAATGGAGGTTGAGGTAAAATCATGTTAGGTGAATCATTTTGAATATTTCAAGACTAGCATCATATCTTCGGTGTCTCCGGACCCATGGAGGTTCAAAAGCAAAGCGCAGTATTTGCTTATTGATGAAGAATTATTCCAAAGATCGGTCTCATCTTTATATCTTCATTGTGTCAAAAGATATAGTTCTTGGGTGTACTAAAGCATGTTCATTCTATTGAATGTGATTGTCATTCAAGGGGCTTTGGCAAATCGAGTCTGAGGCAAAATTTATGGTACACTCTGCAAAGATGTAGAAAAAATTTTCAAATGCTACAAACAATTTCAAAAATTTCTTCCAATATAGCTAAACTTATTATCAACCCATGATCATTTGTTGTGTGGGGAATGGATCTTCTTGGTTCTTTCCCACCTTTAAAAGGTCAAAGACAGTTATCTTGGTAATGATTGACTACTTCATCAAGTGGATAGAAGCGAAGGCGCTAGCTAAAATCAATGTTGAAGTCAATCTTAACTTCATTTAAACAGACATCATATTTAGGTATGGACTACCTATAATTATCATAATTAATAGTGACACTCAGTTTAAAGATCAAAAGGTGAAAGATTTTCGTCAAAGTTAAAAAATTTTCCTCAAAATTGCTTCACTTTATCGTAAAAATAAAGGCCAAGTAGAAGCAACTAACAAGCTCATCCTTAATCTCTTAAGAAAAAAATAGAATAGCAATTTGGGTGAAGTACATCTATCGTATTATGGGCATTAAGGACTACTATCTCTTGCTACTAAATAGCAATTATTCTTTCTCATGAAGCGAAAATAGTGTTGTGATAGAGTATAATTTGTACACTTAGAAGCGTGGTTGCATCATACTTTAAAGAATCAAATTTTGAATAATGGAAAGAAGCTAATGATGAGAGGATCTGAGATAGAATATTTTGAGGAATTGTGAATAAAATCATTAATGAAATAAAAAAAAGTCAAATGAAGAGTCATCATATTCTACAACACAAATGTCAAGGAGAAGTAATTCCAACTTAGCGACTTAGTACTTAAGAAAGTAAACTTGACAGCTTGTAGTATGGCATTCGACAAGCTAAAGCAGATACAAATGGTGTCTTACATTATCGAGGATCAAGTCAGAGCAAAAGCATACAAGCTATTCATGCTGGAAAGAAGTCTCACGCACATGAAGTGGAGATGACCTCATGTTATTTTATCCTTAAACTCTCTACCCTTTTCTTTTTCTGAAATTGTAACACTCGGGGAATTCATTCAAACAAGTGCAATATCATGAAAGAAACAAAAGTGCAAGAAATTCTTGTTAAATCTTTTAAAAAAAAATTTTTTCTCTTTATTAATTGAGATGAAATAGAGCAAAATGAACTAAACTTAAGAATCACTAGACTACTCCTAATAAAAAGTAAAAAATATTGGAATCCGGTTTCTAGAGTGTCAAAAGCCCACATCTAATCCTAAAAGAGAATTGAAGTCCCACAGGAGAAGAATAGTCAGCACTTAACAAAGTCAATAACTTAAATTTCTCATTAAAATTGTTAAAGAAAAGGATATTTGATGATTGACTTTATGAAATGAAAAAAAAAAAAAAAATAAGTACATGAAAAGTAATAATAAAACTTTCTAATTGAAGATTTGAATCTTCATGATTCAAGAAAAAATTCATTGATTCAAGGTAAAGAATGAAAACTCAAAATATGGGAAAATCTCATCAACCATATGAATTCAATTGGAAGATGAGCAAGTTCTTTTTTTTACATTATCCTATATTATTAGAATAATCAAATAATTATGCAAGTCATAATTCATGAATAGTTATTTGTCGAAGGGGATTCCTCAATTTACTTATTTGCCAACTCAATAATACAACTATTCGTCAACTCTTCAACCCATAAATTTGACAATTGGGAATTGAACAATTTAGCAACATGTCAATTTAGAAATTATTTGTGGACTTATTCTATTGAAACTATTCAATTAGGGATATGTGTAGTTTTATTATTATTTATTTTATTAAGTTGACTTCATGAGATTTCCTTCAATTATAGAGAATTCTCAATAAGGGTCATCCTTTCTGAGGAGTTCACCTCTCAAAAATCTCTTCAACATTCAAGCATCGAAAATCCCTTAAGCTTTTGTTACAGTGTCCTTCTAGGCCATAGATTTAGTTGAAAATGCAGCACTCCCCCCTCTACGACCAAGATCTACATTGAGTAGCAAGTGACTCTCTTTAAAGACGAGTCTAAATATTAGCCTCTTGTGATTGTCATAAGATCGGCATATAGTCAAACAAAAGTACTGTTGACCTCCATATATGTGTCATAAGTCAAATTGAATTGACGGACTTTAATGACGTAATTGAGGCAAAAACAGATGTCACCAAAATGGTCAAAATGACCTCATCGATTGAGGACTTTATTGCGTTATGTCGAAATTGATTAAATATAAATATTAAAAATCTAACGATCAATCGATTAAGTGCGAGTGAAAATAGATGATGACCAAAAGCGACCTCGTTCATAATTCAGCGTTAGATTTGAAAGCGTCAATTATCAAATGAGGGCTACGTCATTCGGTGAGCAAATGTCGAGTGGTTTAAAGTGAAAATCATGAGTGAAATTACGTCTAAAATGACTGTTTGATGATGAGCGCATCTACATCACATTCAAAGAGTAATCAGTATATAATATTGCACAACTTGAGAATCATTTGAAGCTTCAGTCATCTATACGCATATCGAGGTTAAAAGGATCGACGAGGATCAAATGACCTCCGTTCGTAAAATTGATTGTGTCATTAGCTTTGAAATGTCAAAATCTATCAAATAAGATTGTTTGTACTCAATTCGGATGAGTCTGCACGAAAATCGAGCGATCGAAAGCGTCAATGCGTATTTTGGGTTGAAATGGACTCAATTGGAAACTTGGACGCGACCTCCGCAAAAGCGTTTGATTGCGTTGAATAACATAATTACCTTACTTTGATATATATATATATATATATATATATATATATATATATATATATATATATATATATATATATATATATATATATATATATTACATTTATGGATAAAATCAATAAATTTAAAATTTATTAAAAAATTCCTAAATTACCCCCTAATGGAGCAACCGTTCCCCCATTTTATTTTTCAATTTTTCTAATAAAAAAAAGAGAAAAAAATCTCCATCCATTTTGCAGCAGCGGTTCCATTTCCCCATTCCCTCCTCATTCTTGCATTCCCACATTTCTCCTATCTTGGGCATTCCCTCGGTGAAAATAAAAAAAACACGAGTAATTTCTCCCCAATTTTTTATCTGTGATCCAGCTCTGCGACCAGCCGAGGCTCATGCTCTGCTCTTGTCAAAATCACTTTTGTTCCATAAACCCTCGGCCCATTCGAAAAATCTTGATGGAAACCCTCCAAACGGCGTCCGTACCTGAACCAGATCACCACGCCTCCATGTTCAGCTATGACGATCGCAGCTCCTGTCCATTGACCCGTATGTGATCTTGTTGTTGGCCCGCTGCACACAACACATCGCCGTCGAGTTGTGTAATGGTAGACCAAAGCATGTGCCAGCCGCATACCATTGCTCAACCATGATGACCCAGCCACCACCAATTTGTCACCAAAAGCGTCCAGGTTGTCAGCGGAACCTCCTCATTTTAGCAGTCAATTTTTTCTTTGATTGGGAAGAACATCGTTAGCAAGCGAATTCTTCTTTCAATTTGTTAATCATTCCTCGCTTTGGCCCACCGCAACCAGGAAGAACATCGTCAATGGGTAAATTTTTCTTTTGATTTACGGCGTGCATTCCACATTGCAATTTTCACGTGTCGGAAGAACATCGTCAGTAATTATTCTTTCAAGGGTAGCGCCTTTCCTCTTATTTGTTCTCCACATATCCCAGACTAAACCTCTCTTAATGCATAATCAGCCTCTAATGGTGAGAGACATTTAAGGTATGGCCCAAAAAAAGCTTATTTGTATAGTTCACCTCCGATAATAATAAAGTTTGTAGCTTATCTTCAGAGATAAGTTACAGTAGTTGGGTCTTCATGAAGAGTCCCTTCTTACAGAAAGGATAAGATGGGGTCCATCCACAAAGGTTCCTTCATCTCATTAATTGCTTGTATTACCCATGACCCTTGGATACTAGAAAATATATTTCCTCAATATGCCTTCTCTTAAATAGATCTTCAGTAGCAGAGGTAGCTAACGAGAGCATCAGCTTGAGTGTTCTTCTCTCATAGTATGTGAATGATTTGATGTGTCTTAATATGGGCAAGAAGTGACTTCACCAAGCTGAGGTATTGTGCTAGTTGGGGATTATGTGTATTAAAGTTTCCCTCATCCTGGGAGGCAACAAATAGAGAGTCAGTGCGGATCATTAAGTTTTGAGCTTCACAATCGATGACAAGTCTCAACCCTGTGATGAGAGCCTCATATTCAGCCATATTATTAGTTGCAAGGAAGTTTAGGAAAAGTATATACTCTAAGGTATCATGTTGGGGGGAAATAAGAAAGATTCCTGCTCTGGCACCAGTATTTTTTGAAGCTTCATCAACATAGAGGTCGATTGAGGAGATGAAAGGGGTGTAATAGATAGCACATTTGGAGTAGAGACGGTGCATTCCACTATTAAAGCTTGCCCAAAAGATAGTTTTTCCCTCCCCTGAATTGATCAATTGGTGATCTGCTCATCAAATGCTCGATTTTGGATGCTTAGGTTACAACCAAATAAAAATGGACTAACGTTGAAGAAGTCACATCATTTCAAACATATAAAGTTTATATTATTACAAAGTTATGTCTTTTCGGGTTAAAAAATGATGGTGCTACTATCAGCACTTATGAATAAAGTTTTAAAGACCTCATGATTTATATATATAATACATGTTAGTAAAAGTTTGGATGAATCACAACATATTTCCACTTAAAAAAATGTTTTAACCTTCTTCAATATTATAACATGTGACTTAACCCGACCAAGTGTCCTTTTGGGGTTACATCGAGAAAATTTCTTAGGTTCATGGTCCTTTCAGGATTGAAGCTAATCCAGAAAATCGAGCACTCAAAGATATGACTCCTCAAGAATATCAAAGAAGTTCATGCTTGAATGGGCCAATTCTTTGCCTTATCGCTTCTTAGCGTTTGAGGATAAATACTTATCATTCTTTAAAATATTAAAGGAGCTTAAAAATAATAATTTTCATGAATGTATTATTTTGAGCAACTAAGGAAATATTTAACATCTCCACCCTTACTATCAAGCATATCAAAGAGACATGTTATACTTTATATCGCTCTTAGCTTGATAAACTCAGTTTAGTGCAGAGAAAAGGCATACAACGAAATTCTTATGTGAAATTCTCGATATAGAAATTTTATCCATGCGAGATAAGATGGTTTTGGCTTTAGTTTTCTCGGTCAGAAAATTGCGTCCATACTTCAAGCTCACACCATGGTGTTTATACCCATTTACAATTGAGGGGCATTCTAACTGAGGCATGAAGGTTAATCAAATGTCAGAATTGAGAGTTTGATTTTACCCCCACTAAGTCTCAGTATGTCATGAGACTTCTCATTATGAATCATGCTTCTAAGAGCTTGTTAACTAATTGTTCAATAGCTTGGAGGTGATCAGGTGCAAAACTCTGCTTCTTTTGGATGATCGGCTTGAATGTTGGATCAATCTTGAGGGAGTGCATGATCATATTGGGGTCAACCCCAGGCATATATGTTGGACACCAAGCAAAGATGTCTTAATTTTTGCACAAGCAGTCTATGTATTTTACCCTCTATTCGTCTAAGAGCTGACATCTGACTTACACTATTTGTAAAGGTTGGTCATCTGATAATAGAATATGGAGCAAGTCTTCTATAAGAGATGCCCTCTAGGGTGCTTCTTCTTCTCAAAAATTAAAATTTTCAATGCTAAAGGTCACCGAAGGGCATGGTTGTGCTTATCTAAGGGAACACGATTATGCTATTTGTCAATTTCCACAGACCACTCCAACCTCAACGGGGGTTGAAAATTTCATCTTAAGATGAGATACCGAAGTAACAGCACCAAAAATTGATTGGAGAGGCCTTTCGAAGATAGTATTGTATGCCGAATCTGACTTGATCATCATAAATTGAATTGAATGAGTTACTTTTCGAGGAAATTCTCTAAGGACAACATGAAGGGTGATTGCCCCCTCCACTCGCATAGGGCGATTATCAAACCCATATAATGGTCCTGCAGCGGGTTGGAGCTTTTCTCTAACCATGCTCATGCTAAGAAATATGGAGTAAAATAAGACATCAACAGAACTCCTATTATCAATCAAAATTATATTAACATTATAACATAGGTCATCGATCCCCGCACTGATGACAAGTGGATCTTGATGCGGAACTTAGACTCCTTCTAAGTCTGAGTCATTAAAAGTGATGGAATGATCAATACGAGATTTCTTTAACTCTAGCTCTTCGGAGGTGGCAATGAGGACTTGATTAGATAATAGTGGTCCTCCTGCGATTGTTTCAATTTCTCCAACTATCTGACAACTATTTTGTTATTTCTGTGATGATTGTCTTGGTTGCCCTCCAGTTGAAGTTATGTTTGCTTGAGTCGATTGATTATGCACAAATCAATGTAGATATCCTTGTTGAATGAGCCTCTCGATCTCGTCTTTAAGTTATTTATACGTCTCAGTAGTATGTCCATGACTTTGATGGAAGTGACAATATTGCTCCTAATTTTTTGAATTTGATTTTAGCAGATGTGGCCACTTGATGGTCTCTTCATCTCGAATGGTCATCAAGACGTTAACACAAGATGTGTTTAGTGGTGAGTATTCCTTTTCTAGTCATGGTTCACATCATTGATGTGAAGGCTATGGAGGAAGATCACGACTGCCTTATTTCTTTTTTTGATGGGATTGACAATCTGTGTTCCCTATGACACTCTTAAATTTTCCTATGGATTGTTCAAATTATTTATGATGGCCATTAATAGCCTCATCAGTAAAAATTTGTGCTTCCACACGATGAACCAAGTTGGCATATGAGCGGACTGTATCTCACATTAGTGACAAGTAGAAAGGCCCAGGACGGAGCCCTCCATGGAAAACTCATCTTAATAATTCAGGGTCTACTCCAGGTATTTGGCAAGCCTCTAAGGAGAACCTCTGGAAGTACTCCTTAAGTTATTCACCCTCATTTTGATGAATGTATGAGAGATGAGAGGAATCTTTAATGATCCTCTGGTTTGCAATGAACTGTTCTACGAAAATCTCGGTGAGTTCGTCAAAGGTATGGATGGATCCCCTTGGAAGGGAATAGGACCAAGTGCGAGCCTTACCCTTGAGGGTGATTGGAAAGACCTGACAGAGTAGTGTATTAGGAACTCGTTGAATATGCATGATGGTCATGTAATAGTCGATGTGTTCATATGGTTCACTTGCCCCATCATAAGAGTCGATGCTCGAAAGCTTGAACCCTACGGGAATAGGATGTTGAAGAATAGCTTCAGTCAAAGGTGAAGACTCTTAATAGTCGCGATGAGAGGGAAGATGATTTTCATATTTAAAGTGGAATTTTTCTCGCACTAAGAGTTATATTTTCGCATGTATAACATGATGAGTGGAATCAATAGGATGAGAACATGGCAAGCTACTGGTAATAATTGGTTGATTAGCAATCGATTGAGCTGCAAGTGATAGATGAGTAGAACTAGCAGTGTCAAGGAGGTTAACATCATGCTCGAAGTGAGGAACTTCACTGATGGCGAAGGCCCGATAGCATTTGACCTCCTAATGATGTTGGGGAGATGCGTTTGCCATAGTAGTGGCTGTCATGTTTATCATAAAAGTCAGATTATCTCATTTTGAGGCTCGTCCATTCGGCACATAAGATCTTCTAAAGAGATTCCTGTTGCGCCTTCACCAATAGGGTTATGCCTATCAAGGGTAAGTGAGGCAGAAGCTTGACATCCTTGGTTTCTGGGCTCCAAAATTTGACCTCTCAATGAAAAAGTGATTTGATTGGTGAATTTTATAGAATTACAAACACCAAGATTTTCTCATTTGAGAAACTTCAATAAGAGAAATTTAAGTCGTTAGTCATGCTTTCTATAATGCTTTTATGTGGAGTTTTAAATTTATGAATTTATTATTTTTAACTTAATGATTGGGGAACAAGATGCGTGATCCATAATGCTCATCCAGTATGATCCACTACTAGTCAAATTTCGACCGAATCAAGGATCCTTATCGCTACATGGGTTACATCATGTAAGAAATCCTTGTAGACATGGGATGGTGTTTGTCTAAGGAGACAAGTTTAAGTTTACCTTAGCTAACAGAGGATTTTTTGCTCAATCAAATATACCTTATGGTTCACAACTCAAAAGGTAGAGCCATTGGGAGCATACTGGCTACAGTCGTGACTGTAATATAATGATTCCATTTGGCAACCACAATCGGATGACTCTAATCATAGCGCATCATGTGGAGCCTATCGCCAAAGAAGAGGACACGGGCCACATCTTTGCTGGTATGAGATTGTTTGAGAGTAAACATAGCTGTGTACTTTATTTTACTTTAACTCCTTCATGAGCTAGAGTTTTCTTAATTTGTCACCTTTAGTAAACAATTGCAAAAGGTGGATTGATTTTTAGCTTTAAGTTCTTTAAAAATTGAATTTTATTTAAGCATTTATAATTTGGTGATTTATTTAATTTTACATTTGCATTGATACTTAAGTTTGATTAGTTCAATTTGAGATTGCAAGTACATTTTTATGGAAGATATTCCCTATGGTTGAAATCTTCATTTAACTACCATCATCGAGGTTTATTATTTTTATTTGTCCTACTATTAATTTAATAATAGAGGAACAAATAATTAGCTTCTTAAATATTTTACTAAGTTGATATTTTTATAATATATTTTTAGATTTTGTTAACGGACGATAAACGAATCAAGCGCGACATCCTCAGACACTAAATTTAAGCATTCAGCATAGTGTTGGGGCCCATGTTGGTGTATTTAAGAATGCTTGGACACTTTTGAGGTATTAAATTTGAGTTTTAATCATGCTTTATAATGTGTGCAAGAGTTTAATTGAATCCTTAATTAACGCCTTCTATTCGTTTGTATGATGTGTTACGAATTTGGTGGCGTATGTTGTAGGTTTGTATTGCAATTCAAATCATTGCATTCTTGCTTGTATTTAAATTATTAATAGGCTAAATGTAAGCAACATAATTACTTAGTTCGGACTCAAGAAAGAGTAATTGAGTTTGCTACAAACGTCCTGTAACCCTTGTTCAAGTTGCATTCATATCGGAATGATAGGTTTCAAGCTTCTTAAAAGTTTCCTATGATCCAATTATATGTTTAATTGAAATTCTCTACATATCATTTGGAGTGAGATATTGTAGGAGACACATCCAAATTCATTAACAAGCTGTTAATTTACTATAAGTCTCATTTAAATTTTCTTAGTTATTTTTATTGCATAATATGAGTTATAAAGCATGATGCATTTGAACATCTAAAATCCTTGCATATGCTCATTGAAACATTACTTGACTTCATTGTAGATCACTGTTGCATAAGAAACAACAAAATACAATCAATCATTAAGGAGCTTTAGCTATGCTTACCAACATGTTGCTTAGCTTCACCATAAGTCTCTTATAAATTTCATTTGACTTTTTTTTTTACTTTAGTATAAACATAACACCTAACAATTTTCCTATGATTTAGTTTTGCATTGAAATGCAAGCTCAAGTAGATTTTGAAAGTATAGCATTCATGGTTATTGAGTCATCAAGTTTTGCTTGTGAGCAAGCTATTGAATCTCTTACAGTCATTTATTCTAAGTTTGAATCATTCTAGCTCTTTTAATATGCAATATTATCTGAATGTTCGCAAAGTCTTATTCATGCTTACTCAAACTTTCAAATTCATCACCAGTGACTTCTTACTATGTTTGAATCAAGGTTCTTATTACATTTAACATCAAATAGAGTCATCTCAATGTTTAATTGATTTATGTTTATGTTTATCTTATGGTTTTGTAACTTCATATTTATCTTGTAGTAATTATAATGTTGATTTCTCTTTTTGTATTTTGCTTTAATTTCACTTAGTTTCAACATTTTTTTCTTGTTCTTTCAAAGTCTTGAGCCAATCCAAAATCTGACAAGATTTCGGCAGCCTCTCGGCGTCGTCCCTGCATCGGGGATTGCTTTGACCTACCCACCATGCTCTTTTAAGCGCATCGGTTGGTGTCTTGCGACACTGCGGTCGTAGTCTTCAATCCCACCACGCTCTTCTAAAGGTAGTAGGGTCTTCAAATAATACCTTGCAATACATTTTGAAAACTAGAAAAATAAAACCGTCATCAACAATAACTTCTGCATGCCTTCTTATTAATGTTATCCACTGAGATCCTTTCCTCCATTTCTGCTTGGGGATGGAAGCAGCCATTTTCTCATTGTATCGATGCTCCTTCTTATCTTTGCCAAATGGTTAGATATGTCATCCATGCTTCCTTCCCTCAAGCTCAGCCTCCTCCGCTCTAACCCCGTGGAAATTGGCAAGATGTCTTCCACCCTCTTCTTAACTGAAGGTGGCGCATTACCAGAATCAACGGAGAAGAGGCAAGCAGTTCTTTCGATCGACATTATGGCTCCACACCGAAGCGTTGCCAACAACAGCTGGACGGTGGATCTGGAGGAATGATCGCCATGGAGCAAAAACACGGAGTTGAGATGAAACTCTACACTGCATCTTCTATATCCAACAACGGAATTCTCGTTTGATCACGTGATAAAAAGAACTCTACCTTATTCTTGGCCTCTTCGCCTGCTCTGCCTTTGGGTGCCCTCTGTATTGCCAGTGATAGTGGAGCTTTGATAGGCTTGGACAGGGAGAAAGGCATGTATTTAGGGTTTTTGCAGGAGCTCTAAGACAAAGCGGTGGGAGGCATGATGTGCTCATTGGCTAGAAGAAAAAGATCCCCCTTACGAAAAGAAGAGTAGGAAATAAATGTTTTCAGTTGGGCATGGGAGGACCCTACGTGGTAGCTCCTTATTGGCCAAATGGGAGGTGGAGGAATGGGAGTGGGTATGAGTTTCAAAGCATTGACCGGGTATGATTAAGAGATAATTAGGTGGATTTATCTCAAAATGCATGCTAATTTGATGAAATTTTAAAAGCAATAATCTTAGTCAAATTAGATATCTATTCTAAGTAATTTTAACATTCTGGATGCAATGGCACAGCTCATTTCACAATCGGAGACCATTTGATTCAAGTCGATGTCAAATTGGGTCACTTTTAGTTTAAAATGTGCATTATTGCTTTTGATCGCTTGACATTCGTGCAGACTCATTTGAATTGAGTGGGGATAGTTTCATTTGATAGTTTTTGATATTTCAAAGCTAACGACATGATTAGTTTCATGAACGGAGGTCGTTCGAACATCGTCACAGCTTCTTGACTCTGATATGCGTGTCAATATATTGTTAGCTCGAGCGCTTAATCAATTGCTCATTAGATTTTACAATATTTATATTCTGATCAATTTTAATATTCTAAACATGGCAGTGAAGTTCATTCATCGATCGGAGGTCATTTTGACCATTTTCGGTGACGTCCAGTGCATTTTGAGCCCCGATTTGCGTACTATCACTTCCAAAGTCCGTCGAATTTGACTTATGACACATATATAGAGATCAACAGGTTCAAGGATTGGTTTTGAGAGTGAGAGAGGGAGGCTCCATTGTTGCGAGTATTACGCCTGTTGGTCATAATGCAGGTGTTCACATAGATTGCGATCGTGAAGTTTGATTCCCACAGATGGCACCAAACTATTACGTGCTAGAAAACAGATTGCGGTAGAAAAAAAGTTTACACCTTTGCATTGTTGTGAAATATAGCTCACACATAGATATTTGAAGAATGAATAAGAAACTCAGATTTTACATGGAAAAACCACGAAGAAAACGAGGCAGCTAGTAAAATCTTCCACTATGTATATGTTTGGATTACAAAGTTTTCCAGTAATGGGATTACAATTGTATATGTGAAAGCAACATGAATCTCTCGGTAATAACATTAATAGTGGTTAAGCGTCTGATGGTGGAATTTGATGATGGTGAACACCGGTAGTCTGCGGCCGATGGCGATGGTCGGTGGTGGTGATGAATAGAAAGATAGCCGCCAGCGATGGTCGGCAGTAGTCAGCAGCGGTGGCAAACGGTGGTGGTCGATAAGCGATAGTGGTGGTAGCGGCGTCGGTGACAGCGGCGATGCGGATGATGCCGTGATAATTAGTTAATAGCGATAGTGGTGAAACAGCGGTGGTCGTGTGATGAATAACGCTGGTTGATGGTAGACTAGCGGTGGTGGATGGGTGATCGGTGGTGGTTGGCGGTAGGCGTGGTCAACGGCCGTCGAATTATGCTTGGAGGATCTTCAAGCCTTAGAGCTCTCTCTTCTTTTTAGCTTGGGCTCCCTTCATGTGAAAAATGAGGGGCTATTTATATATTAGAGGGATGACATTTCTATAAATACATGCAAAATTTAAACCACTCCATCGGACGGCTCAAAATGATTCCCTTGACCATTTGATATATTTTAAGTATTTGAATGCTCAAATGAAGTCAGAATCAAGAGATCTTGGGCTTATTAGATCTGGCTCGTCAAGATGCTCAATTTGATCATAAACACTCTATATTTAGGAACTACATAGAGTTTTAACTGATATCCCAAAATTTCTAATGATATTTTAAGTGCCTGATCTGGACTGGTTTTGACTTAGGATTAGATTGCTTTTGACATCAAGATTCGTGCTTTGATTAATGAAATTTTTAGCGTCATATCAATTATAAATATTATCTTTTTTAATAAAAATTACATCTCAATTCTCTCTCTCTCTCATTATATATATATATATATATATATATATATATATATATATATATATATATATATATATATATATATATATATATATGCTTTGAAAATCAATAGTGGTAGAATAAAATTTCACACCTTAGCTTTATTGAGAAATCCAGTACACACACAGATAGTTGAAAAGAGAACAAATAACTTCAAGATTTTTATGTGAAAAAACTCATAAATAGGAGAAAAAATCACAGAGCCTAGCCCAGTAAAAATGCTTCACTATATATCTGCTTCAGAGTATAAAGTTTAAGTCTTCCCGATAATGGGATTGCAAGGTTATATTTATGAAAGCCTGATAATGAGATTCTAGAATCAGGTAACAATAACTATGCAGTGGTAGTTGGATTGTAGCGATTGTTGGTGGCAGTCAGTGATGATAATAAGTGGCGATCGAGGACAATGGTGGTAATGATGAACTTCAGACTTTTAGCTCTCTCTTTCACCCAAGTTTGTCTCAGTGACTCCCCTCCCCCCTCATGAGAATGAGGTCTATTTATAGGATTCTGAAATGGGTATTTTGATCATTATAGCCAAAATCCTAAAACACTCCATCGAACGTTGTATATTGATTCATTTGATCATAGATAGTTTTTTGGTAATTTGACCATTCAAATAATCTTTGATTTGAGTGATCTTAGGCTTGTTAGATTCATCATGTCGAGCCACTCGATTCGACTAAAAGCATGCCAAATTTGAATGTCATTTGATTATCCAATCAGTATTTTAAAGTTTTCATATGTAGCTTTTAGGTTTTATTTGAGCTCATTTGGGCTTGATTTGACTCTATTCTGGTGTTGTTAGACTCATCTCATTGAGTCGATTTATGTGCATGCTTTAACATAAGATTTGTGCTTGATTTATAAATTTTATATAGATATATCACCTATTTTTAGATGAAACTCATTTGATTATATATTTTTTAAAATAAGATCACTTTAACTAATAATTATTAATTTAGATTTATAATATATATATATATATATATATATATATATATATATATATAAAATCATTAGGATATATAATTATAAAATATATATTATTAGGATATATAATTATAAATATATATATTATTAGATTTATAATTATAATATATATAAAGATATGCTTTTTATAATTTATTATTTTATAAATTTATTATATATATATATATATATATATATATATATATATATATCATAAATTGAATCTCAAGTTGAAGCATGTATGCAATAAAATTAATCATCTAAGATAAGTTTAAATCATATGTCAATCAAATAAATACATAAAAATTTTAGAATCTTGACTCGATAATCAAATGACTTTAAAATTTGGCGTCATATTATCAGTGGCTCGTGAGATGAATCCAATGATAAGATCACTCATCAAAGTTATTTGAATAGTCAAATCACCAAAATTATCAATGAATTATGATAGAGAGTTGATATTTTGACTATAATGACCAAAATACCCTCAAAATCCATCTAAGACTATTCATATAAAGGGAAAATTTAAAGAACTTGGAGAAAGAAAAACTAAGTTTGAAGTTCATTATCACCATTATTATCATCGATGACTTATTTTTGTCACCGTAACATTATAACACTACTACTACATATGTTGTTACCGATTTTGGAATTCTCATTGATTTCTCACAACCTTGTCTCTTTATCGAAAACTTAAATTTTGTACTAAAGTAGATATATAGTATTTTATTTGGATTTTTTCCCATCTTCATGATTTTACATAAAATTTTTGGAGCTTTATCTCTTTTTATTTCTGAATTTTTCATACAAGGCTAAGGAGTTAAGTTTTATTCTACTGTAATTAATTTTCTAGCACACAACATATATATATAATATGTGAGCTCTGAAAATTTGCCACCAACCTCTAGATGAAGAGAGTGATTTAAAGTGTATGAAATTTTGGAAAGGCGATGGAATATAGATAAGACACTACCCAGATTTTACCCTCATTTTGCGAGGACTTTAGATGGTTCCGTTTCTATAAACCCATAGTTAATTACCACTCTTAATGCGAGTGAACTTTCGATTAAGATTAATCGTTATGTCAACTAGTGTATATAATAACATCATGTGAGTCTTAGAATTTAGATTTATGAAATTCATTATATTTAACTTAAAGCGGATGGTTGGGGGAATAATGATGTGCTTGATCTAGATCCCATGGTTTCGTCATCTTAGGTTGTTGCAGTCCCTAGTCTACTTAGTCAGAGGAGGTAGTCGACCCAACCTGACTGAAGGATCCTTATCAACAACATATGGGTTACGTCGTTCAAGAGATCCTTGTAGACCTGGGGTGATGTTTGTCTAAGGAGACAAGCTTAAGTCTACCTTAGCTAACAGAGGGATGTTTGCCCAATCAAGTATATCCTATGGTTCACAACTCAAAGGGCAGAGCCATTGGGGAGCATCACATACTTGTGACCAAATATATGGAGTCATTTGGCAACCACTCAGAGGACTGGTCATAACTCCATCATGTGGAGCCTATTGGCCAAGCCACACAGTTAGAGGACACGGGCCACATCATTGCTAGCATGAGATTATTTGAGAGTAAATATAGTTGTGTACTTGATTTGACTTTGGCTCCTTTGTGAGCTAGAGTTTTCTTAATTTTTCACCTCTGACAAATAATTGAAAGGTGGATTGAGTTTTAGCTTTAAGTTCCTTAAAGATTGAATTTCATTTAGACATTTATAGCTCAATAATACTTTATATTTTGCATTTGAATTGATATTCAGTTTGAGTTAATTTGATTTAAAATTACAATCATATTTTGATGGAAGTATCACATCCGGTTGAAATCTTCCATTTAACGACCATCATCGGGGTGGTTTATTATTTCACTATTTTAGATCCTTCGACTCTATTAATTCAATAATAGAGGATCAGATTTACTGTCATATGACAGAATTAACTTTTTAGATATTTTATTAGGTTGATGATATTATAATATAATTATTTGATTTTTTTTTAAAGTTTTGTTAACCCGGACCTGGTCTTAAGACCAAATCGGAAATCAACCCGTGCAGCATCCTCAAACACTAAGTTTAAGTATTTAGTACAGTGTTGGAGCCCATGCGGGTGTATTTGATTCAACATTAATTTAAAGTTAAAGAATTTGTATAATATTGCTTGTTTTGACTGGATTTCATTGCAAGTATAAATTTTTAGATAAAATTTTTGACATTTGGCCTCGGCTCGTCCCACATGGGGCGGCAAGGGCTGCCACCATGAAAGGCATGTATGGATGGTGTAAATATCACGGTTGATTGCGTCATCCCACCACGTCAAGAAAGACATGTATGGGTCTCTGAAGTACCTGTATGAAGCACATATTTTCCTACCATCCCAAGAAAGGCGTGTACATATACTTATATACTTGTAATGTCAAGTTAAAATATTAATTTTAGCTTTATTGTTAAATTTTTATTAAGTAGTTTATGCTTCATGTTAGTGTAAAGTTTGGCGATTTAAAGATCATCCGACGTCATGTGGGGTGCCGGGTATCTTTGGGCACCCACCAAGAAAGGCATGTAAGAGTGTTATAAATTATTACCTAAATACGTCTTTCCACCATGCCAAGAAAGGCATGTATGAGTCTCTAAAGTACTTGTTGAAACAGATTTCCCCACCACACTAAGAAAGGTGTGTACGGGTACTTATACACCTGTAATATTAGTTTAAATAATAATTTTATTTTACATAATAGTTTATTATCAAGCTGTGTAGGTCCCCCTATCAGTGTAAAGTTTGGCAACATTTCGACATCGACATCATCCCCATATAAAATTGCCGGGTATGTTGAGCACCACGCCAAGAAAGGCGTGTATGGGTGGTATAAATCATAGCTTGAATGCGCATTCCCATCATGACAAGAAAGATATGTATGGGGATCTATAATACCTGCTGAAATAGATTTTTTCGTCATGCCAAGAAAGGCAGGTACAAGTTCTTATACACATGCAAGCAAGTACAGATTTCTCCGCCACACCAAGAAAGGCATGTACGGGTATTTATAGTCAACAAGCAAATATAGGTTTCCCTGCCATGTACGCATTAGCCGGGTGAACACAGTGTGCATGAGGGAATGCGGGGGCTCCGCGAGCTTGCTGCGGCAGCCGCGTGAGGCACCTCTGAGCGCGATGGGTGTGATGTGAACAATGTCATGAAAGGTCATAAATCTATTTTTTACCTTCTGCGGGATGCTTCCTGAGAAAATGCAGCCCAGCACTATGGCACATCGATGAGTTTCACGATAGACGGACCAGGGATTAGGTTCAGGGTTTTAAAGGGGTATTTATAGGATTTATATTTTTATTATTATTTTATTTGCCCTAATTTGGATTTTATCGCTGACATCATTACATAAATAATATATATATAAATTTTATGTTACTCTGATGTTCCGAACGCTCGAAGTCCATTTCGCGATGGGAGGCCTTAGTTCTCAAATCAGGGTTAATTTCAATTCAAATTTACATGTATCTTTCTTTTCGATATTCATGCAAACTCATCTGAATTGAATGCGGATGATCTTATTTAATAGGTTTTGATATTTTGAAACTAACGACATAATCAATTTCTCAAACGGAGGTCATTTGGGCATTGTCGTGACTTCTCGACCTCGATATATGTGCTAGCACTTTGACAACCCCCCTTCTTGATCGGTCGATCATCAAATTGTGAAATATGCATATTCTGATCAATTTTGACATTCTGAACATGATGGCAGAGTTTGCTCGTCGATCAGAGATCATTTCAAATTATTTTCAGTGTCATCGAGTGTATTTTAGCTCCAGTTTGCATGTATTTTGTATCTGATTGCTCGATATTTACATATACTTTTCCAAATTGAGCGCAAATAGTCTCATTTGATAGGTTTTAATATTTTGATGCTATCAATGTGATTAATTTTATGAATGGAGATCGTTTGGATCCGTGGCTTTTAACCTCATATGTGTCGGCCGGCGATCCCCTTCTTGATCGATGGCCATGCAATTGTGCAATACATATTCGATCAATTTTGATGTTGAAAGTGATGGGATGTTCATCATCGAGGATTTTGACTAATTTTGGTGCCATCAGTGTACTCCAATTTGTGCATTGAAGCTCGTTAAATTCACCTTGTGAGCTCGACTTGACTTATGACACATACATGGAGGTTAACAATATATTATAAAATTAAATTTTTATTATAAAATTTATAAAAAATTTAAAAATGGCAAAAATAGTATTCAAATAAAAGTGTGGCATTTTTTTTTAAATCAAAAGATTTAAGTCTTTTAGGACATTTTGATTGTATGAAAAAGTAATTGCTATGAAAAAAATAATAATTGCAGAGGTGCTGTAGAAAATATTTAGTTTAAAAAACTGTTATGAGGCCTACAATTTTTTTTATTTTCAAAAAGTAAAATCACAGCTTTCTAGCGACTACTATAGGGAGCCAAGTTAAGTTAAAAAATATAATTTTCTCACCACAGATTCTTTAAAATATAGGTGAAATATAGTATCACAAACTCACTATAGTGCAGT
The DNA here is from genome assembly GCA_021442155.1 of Cymbidium sinense. Lineage (NCBI taxonomy): Eukaryota > Viridiplantae > Streptophyta > Magnoliopsida > Asparagales > Orchidaceae > Cymbidium > Cymbidium sinense. The sequence goes on from CM038219.1 coordinate 172,165,153, forward strand.
GCGATACCGCACCACTATGATAAATGCACCCTAAGTCATATAAATCTTAGAATTAGATAATACAATAGTCAAAACAGCCTGACTCTTACCACCATCTTTCAGTCCAACAATTTATATCAAATATACTTTTTAATTAAAAATAAGATGGAAAATACAAAATATGAGACCTACAACATTTAAAGAGTGTGTCACTCTAGTCAGAAGCCACTCATTAAACCAGTAATCATATGCAATACAAATAAGATTATTTCATTAATAATAAGACTTTAGCATTGCAAGAGATTAGAGTATCATTAGATGAGTCAGTTTTTTTTGACCTCCATCGGTATTTAATTTGCATCAATTATTAAGATTAATATTGTTATTATTTGTATTAACATGAATTAATATCAATAAAGTATAAATATATTAAGAAAAACTTGTGAGCATATTAACTAATAATGTCGTATTAATACAAGAATGATTTGGGAATGGGAATGATGAATGTTAAGAAACGGATTAAGAATCATGTGAAGAATTTCTTGTAGAATATCTTATCTCCACTTCATTTATCTTAAAGTCTATCAGCTACTTTTTTATAAGAGCTTCTCATAGGAAGTACATCTTAAGGGAGCGATAACAGGACATCCCTCATGATGAGGCTGGAGGTTATATTCCCCACTGGATATTTAAAAATCAAACGGACTTCTTATCATCCTTTGCCCTTTCCTCTTTCTTCAAAATCAAGATTGTTCTTGTTGTCTTACGTCCAAAGCTCCATCTCAGTCCAAAAGGATTCTCCCATCTTTTCTCTTGCTGTGATGTCCCTCTTGATGACTTCATCTCTCTAGTTAAGACCTTCTCGAGAGCTTTGCTAGTTCTTTCTGAAGTATCTTCTCTTCATTCTATGAAGTCGACTTCTGAATATGGGCGGTTAGCACCGGATACTCAATCTCTATGCTAAATGTAGTTCTGGATCATGCATGTAAGATGTTTGATGAGATGTCGAAAAAATGCTCTCAATTGGACAATTCTTCTTATAGTCTGTGTTCAAAGCGGTCAGAATGAATCAACACTTAGCCTCTTCTCTCGTTTGCTAGTGGATGGAGTGTTGCCCAATTACTTTACTTTGGCAAAGATTTTCAAGTGTTGCATGAAGAAGAAGAACATCCTTGAAGTGGGTAAAAGCATTCATGGATGGAATGGAATTGAAAAGGACATTGTCTTTGAACTCAATTCTTGATTTCTATGCAAAGAGTGAATCATTTGGGTATGCGAGAGTGATTTTTGAGATGATGACTGAAAGGGATATTATTTCATAGAATGTTATGATTGGTGTTCATTTAACGTTGGGTGATATGAATGGTGCATTGGAGTTATTCAGAGCCTCACGTTCTCAGGATGTTTCAAGTTGGAACACTTTCATAAGTGGGCAAATGCAGAATGGATCCGAAAACACACAACTTGTACATCTCATGGAACATGGTCCATGTTTAATCACTACTCTCTATAAGCTTAGTGTTAGCGCTAAGTTAGATCTCTGGATCTGAAAGCACACAAGTTCTTGAGACTTGGATTGAGAATGATTCATTCATCAAGAATTCCACGGTAAATATGTATTCCAAGTGTGGTAAGATGGAAACTTCCATGGCCATATTCGTGATAGTTCAAGGCACGAGATCTCACAAGTTGCAACGTTCATGGAACCTGGAAAACATGATTTCATGGAGTACTATGATCGGATTATTCCAAAATGGAATAACAGAAGAAGCTCTAATGTTGTTCTACAGGATGCTACATGAAGGTGTAGTAATTGATCCATACACTCTCACTAGCATTGCTTCAACCTGTGCTGATGCAGGAATCCTTGAACAAGGAAGGCAGATACATGCTTTCATTGAGAAATCAGGTCATGGATTTGATGTCTTTTTATCATCAAGTCATTGACATGTATGCTAAATGTGGGTGTGGATGATGCGGAAAATCTTTGAAAGCATGGATTGTAAGAATGTCATCTTTTGGACGGCGATGATAGGTTCCTATGCCTTCCATGGAGAAGGGAGAGAGGCTATCAAGGTTTTGAAATGATGTTGGAGAAGAAGATCATGCCTAATGAGATTAGCTTTACAGTCTATTGTCTGCTTGTATCCATGAGGCTTTGATTGTGGAAGGCTATAAATATTTCAAGTTGATGCAAAAGGATCATGGAATAGTTCCTACAATTGAGCACTTGACTTGCATGGTTGATCTCCTCGGCTAATGCAGTTTGCTCGATGAGGTGAAGAATTTCATTTGCAAATACAACCTGATACATCATGGTGTTACTTGGAAGTCATTGATATTAGCTTGTCGAGTTCGGTGACATCAAATAGCGAGATGGGCTTAGAACAACTATTGAACTAGAGAAGCTAGATCTTATGTTCTTATATCTAGTATTTATGCCATTAAAAAGAGTGGGAAGAGGCCTCATGGTTGTGGAATGTGATCAAAAGCAAAGGGGTGAAGAAACAACCAGGTTGTTCTTGGATTTAGATCAAGGACAAGATCCATCCTTTGTTCTTTGGAGACAAATCACATCCACAATCTTCCAAGTTATTCGTGCTTGGAGAAGTTGGGAGATTTAAAGGAGTTGGGTTGTTCAACTAAGGCATTTGGTTCTTCGTGATTTTGGGGAAGAAGAAAGAGGTGGTTCAGTAAGTCCACAATGAGAAGATAGCAATTGCTTTATGGCATCATCAGCTCCTCAAATGGATTGAGTACCTCTGAGGATCATGAAAAATCTTCGGCACAAGACATTAAATCACAAGTGCTTGTATACTTTGACATCGAATGCACCATCCCTACCTTGATCGAGCAGTCTACTCTCCCTCCCCACGTCTCCTCAATGGACACTGTAATGGAGTTTTATGGAGCTAAAATCCTACATATTTCCCCATTACAGAAGACTTTGGACTATGAATTTTGTTTAAAATTCCCTTCTCTTGGTTGTGTTTCTCAGTCAAGTGTTGTTGTCATTTGAAGATCGAAGAATTCCCCCAACAATAACCAATCTTGATTTCTGAAGGTAATTTTCTCTTTTCAGTTATTTTCTTTTTTTAATCTTAGAAATAGCTTTCTTCTTTTCTTTCAGGAGGAGGAAGTAGAGGAGCCCAGACCCAATCCAGTGGGAGAAACGAATCATTCATCCACATTTCGTCAACTACAATAGCCAAATGTTTCCTCAGTGCTTCACAGTTTAGTTAAAGGATTGAAAAGCTTATATAATTTGTTCACATTCTATGAAGAAGAAGAAGAAGAAGAAGAGGAGGAGATGGGGTACCAAACAGATGTGAAGAACTGTGAGAAATCGTCAGAATTCTTCCCTCACATTGAAGCACTTTGACGCCATGGCTTCTTGAGTTCGATGCATTAGTCTCCCTTGGAGATTTTTTATTATTATATATATATATATATATATATATATATATATATATATATATATATATATATATATATATAATTTCCATAATATTAAAGTGATTTTAATAAAGGTAATTTGTGAAAAGGTCTAATTTTTTAACTTCTCTTACATCTAAGATATGTTTATTATATATATATATAATATAATTCAATATACTATATTCATAATATTTTTTAAAATTATATATATCATAGAATATTTTGCTCCCAAGAAGTCAATATTTTACTCAGCTTAATATATCTCATAAATTAACAAATTAATTCACTTAATGTCTCCAGTTTAGGTCTAGTTTTAGTCCCCTCTATGTATGATCACTCATGCTCCACTAAAATATAATTAATGTCATACCCACATTTTATTATTGACATTGTCTCTGCTTTCAAATAATAAAAACAATTTAAATAAATTTCTATCATTTAAGAAATAAAGAGATTAGGAAACAAGTTGACATAGTTAAAATAATATAAAATATACAAGATGAATCAAAGATTACATAAATATAAATATTACAAAATTAAAAGGCATAAAATTGATCTTAAAAAATTGTGACGGGTGATGATGATGATGAGAATAAACATGATCATGCTTATGAGATAAATTGTAATTGATCATATATATTACACTCATCTCAAAATAAATCTAATAATTATAAATCGATATTGATCAAAATCAAGTCATAATATTCAAACTCAAATGTTATCATACAAAGACCTTAGTAACTAAAAACATGGGTGATCAGCAGTTAAAAGGAAGCTGACAATCAGAAGTCATAAAATCAAAGTGTTCCAGAAAATGTCATGATTTCCATGCAATTGATGGCTAAATAACTTTTTTGATGAATAAATGGATGTTTTACAGAGAATAGAAAGCTATAGAAAGCTTGCTAGAAAGAGAGATTGCATAATAAAGAAGAAAACTACCACATAGAAATGGAATTCTTGAAGAGAAGAAAGAATTCATGATAACGATTCAAAAAAATAACCCCATGGTTTTTATAGCTCATGCAAAATAATCACATGATAAGGAACATGATGAATTTGTTGATCAAAATAAAATATGCAGGTGCAAACAAGTAAAATTTTGATATATATATATATATATATATATATATATATATATATATATGGATAAGACTTTCAAAAGCTTGAAGAAGATTTTATGAGAACATATGAAGTCAAATATGAAATTCAAGGCAAGTCTTATTAGGAACACATTAAACATGTATTGCTACTTGACTTTAAAGAATATGTTAATAAAATAGACAAAGTCATTCACTTGAATGCTAATTGATCGGCTAAGATAAAGCAATAATGTTGAACAATGCCAACTATTTTAGTAAAATCCAAGCTTATGAGTGTATTAAGATGAACAAGCATAGCTAAATCAACAAATGTATTGTATAGCCAAATTGTCTTTGGTGAGTTTGATATAAGTCACATTCAACCGGATTCAAAACAAGGGTAGCAGGTCACTCAAAACATTCCAAGAATATCTAGTCTAAGCACAACCAATCTAAATTGAAGCACTCCATGTAATCACATAATTGACTACATAATTTAATGATCAATATTACTAGACCTATTTTGTTGTACTAATAAAAATCTAATGTAATGTAGTAAATCTGAATCTATAAATAGGGCGACCACGAGATAAGACTTTTTCTTAATTCTTAACTGAAAGTTTAGATTCTCTGAGTGTTATCTCCATCTTTATCTTTCTCTTTCTCTCTACGTGTTCTTTATTTCTTCCTCTCATTGTTCCTTGCTAGATGGTGTGAGACCACATATAATTCATGATACAATATTTTTTAAGTTGCGGTGCACATAGATCATGCCACAAAATAGAAAGGGAGCCCATCAAAAGAAAGTAAAAAATTTCAAAGAGATATCAACCAACATGGAATGCACTGAGGAGTTTGTTATGCAGTGATGAACAATCTACATGACCAGATGCTCACAATCGAGAGCCGGAGCATGTGCCAAGGGTGATTCCTCAAGTTTAGGTATCATTTGATTCTTCTAAGTCGATGGTGAGAAGAGGTGATCTACAAGTGGCAAAAGCAAGGAGAGCTCTGCCATCCATGCCAGAGTGATGATGATGACATCTATACTAAGAGTGAGGAATCTTCTCCATCCAACTATAGGTTGAAAAAAAGGTGAAGAAAGAAGAAGAGAATATCAAAGAAAAAAGCTACTGAAAAATACTTTTTCCAGATAGATTATAGAGGTTGAAGCGCCAAGAAAGTTTAAGATTCCATCTTTGGAGTCTTACAAAGGAAGGCCAAACCCAGTTAATCATGTTGCTTCCTTTAAGTGTGTTGTTTGACTGCGAAGGATCAACGACACACTGAAGTTTCATTTGTTCCTCATGATTTTGAAGCAACCAACCTTCCGCTAGTTTAATAACCTCCTTATAGGAGTTATCACTTGTTTTGTTGTTTCCAAGGCATGTTTCACTAGTGCTCAAAAGCCTAACTAAAGTTCTCAAACTTTACTACAAATTCAATAGGAGCCAGGAGAATCTTTGAAAAGCTTCATCACTCACTTATAAAGGGAGATGTTGGAAGATAGAGATCTTGTGCTCGTAGTGGTTCATGCTGCATGGGCTCAGGGCTAGCGAGAAAGTACATTTTGCTATGCATTGGGTTTGATGCAATCAAAAATACTAGCTGAGTTATTGGAGCTAGCCAACAACTATATTTATGTCGAGGACAACTCACTTCCCAACACTTCAAGAGTGAGGGCAAGGAAAAATAACACCTTAAAAAAGAAAGTGAAGTAAATTTATAAAAAAAGATAGAGATCACCCTACAAGACGATATGATAGAAGGAATTTCAACAAGCGGTGAATTCATCTCTTTGAGCAATGAACTCGATTTGATGACCAAAGAGGAGATCAAAGAATAGAGAGGAGGTTGCCACCTCTGACTCATCACTTGCCTACAATGACTCCTCTGTGAGTCTCAATGGTCGAGATAGTAGAGCTCATTCAATAAAAAGAATACTTCAAGAGATCTCCATAAGAGTTGATAGTCGCATGCGTGACAAAAAGAGTGTCAACACTTGAGAAATTTGTTTGAAGATCTCATTAAGTTCGGGAAGCTCAAAGAATTTGTGGCACCTGAAGCCAATAGTAGAAGACAAGGGAAGCTCCTCGCTAAGGAGATAAATAATGAACCCATTCATGTGCATACTATTCACATTGCAGGCATAGTTTCTGCAATTCTCAGAGGAGATGGGCTAAAGGCTTCTCATCAATCGAGCCTCTAATGACTTTGGTCGAGAGAGTTGAGTTTGGTAAACTCAGCTAAACCAACAATGTTAGCCAACCACCAATTATTTTTGCTAATGAAGATCTACCTGCCAAGGGGAACCCCTACAATGATGAAGTCGTGGTTACTTCACTGATTGTGAATTATCAAATTGTCAATATCCTTGTAAATACAGGGAGTTCTATTAATATTTTTTATTTAAAAGCATGTTTTAATAAAATAGGTTTGGATGACTTCGCACAGTCCCTCAAGTCCATTATATGGTTTATCTTTAGGGAATGCAAGAAAACTTGTAGTTTTATATCATTGCCCGTTACCTTGGGAAGAGGTAAGAAATAATTCACTGCAATTGTGGATTTTGTAGTCGTAAATGCCTCAGCTACCTACAATGCCATCTTTAATCATCCCTTGTTGACCTTCAAGGCGATCATATCTACTTAACATGTTGTTCAATTTTCAAGAGAAGTTATAACTATTCATAGACTTGTTGTCTAAGGCCCTACTTGAAGGCCATTAGTAATGTCAGGAGATCACGCTAGATGTGAAGAAAAAAGAAGTAGTGGAGGCTACTAAAGATGTAGAAGAGGTTGTTATTGAAAAAGGAGAAGTTGGCAAAACTTTTAGAGTCAGTGCTTCCTTTAATGTTGAATTGAAAGGTGAGTTGATTTTAACTCTCAAGGAGCATAGGGATCTATTTGTCTTGTCGGGAGACAAGATACTAGGTGTCGACATCGATGTCATCTATCACAAGCTAAATGTAGATCTAAAGGCCAAGTCGATCAAGCAAAAAATTCAACCTACAACAACTATCTTAGCTGAGCGCATTCGAAAAAAATTGAAGAAATTTTTTGATGCAGGCTTTATCAAAGAAGTGCAATACCTTGATTGGCTCGTCAATGTCATCATGGTGATGAAGTCTCGTGATAAGTGGAGAAAGTGAATTGACTTCACCAACCTCAACTCTACTTGCCCAAAAGATAGCTATCCTCACCCGAGTAGCGCCTTTGGATTCCATGGACTACTTTCGATGGAGCTTTACGGACAAATTTTCAGACTATAACCAAATAAAAATGGATCTTGTAGATAGCAAGAAAATTATGTTTATAACTAGGGATAGAGTATATTGTTATAATACAATGCCTTTTGGGCTTAAAAATACGTGCACTTACTCGAACTCATTAATGTAATCATAAAAAAGGAAAAAAGAAAAAATATTGAACTGTATACTAATGATTTATTAATTAAAAGTGAGTCATCAATAGAGCATATTGAAAACTTGAAGGAGATGTTCAACACCTTGAGGCAATTCAACATGAAGCTCAATCCACACAAATGCACTTTTGAAGCTGGGTCTGGCAAATCCCTTGGTTATCTTCTCACTTCAGAAGGCATTAAGATTAAATTGAAGAAAGTAAAGGCAATTCAATAAATGTTGTCTCCCAAGAACATCAAAGAGATAGAATCAAATTTTGATAGGGCGAATTGTCGCTTAAGTAGTTTCATCTCAAAGTCTAGAGATAGTTAAGAAAATCAAAACAATTCACCTCAACAAAGGAGTGAGAGTAAGCTTTTGCTTAATTAAAGAAACTCTTATCATCTCCACCTCTATTACAAAGCCCTATGATAAGGGAACAACAATTCATGTATCATGGTGTTAGGAAGAAAGCGATAAGTTCAACTTTACTATGAGTATAAAATAATAAATAGTTTTTAATTTATTATATCAGCATATCCCCATGGAGGAGAATTAGTTCACTAATTTATTATCGAAAATAAAAAATCTTGATGTAAGACCGATCCCTAAATTAATTGGTCCAACTATTAAAGAGTCAGAAGTAATGGAGGTTGATTCAGAGGTAAAATCATGTTAGGTGAATCATTTTATTGAATATCTCAAGACTAGCATCATATCTTCCGGTGTCTCAGACCCATGGAGGTTCAAAAGCAAAAGCAGTAGTATTTTCTTATTGATGAAAAAATTATTCCAAAGATCATCATCTTTATATCTTCATTGTGTAAAAGATATAGTCGTGTACTAAAGCATGTTCATTCTATTGAATGTGATAGTCATTCAAGGGGATATACTTTGGTAAATCGAGTCTGGAGGCCAAGCTATTTATGGTTACACTCTGCAAAGATGTAAAAAAGAAATTTTCAAATGCTGCAAACAATTTCAAAAATTTCCTCCAATACAGCTCAAACTTACTATCAATCCATGATCATTTGTTGTGTGGGGAATGGATCTTCTTGGTTCTTTCCCACCTTTAAAAGGTCAAAGAAAGTATATCTTGGTAATGATTGACTACTTCATCAAGTGGATAGAAGCTAGCAAAATCAATGTTGAAGTCAATCGTAACTTCATTTAAACAGATATCATATTTAGGTATGGACTACCTATAATTATCATGATTAATAATGAAACTCAGTTTAAAGATCAAAAGGTGAAAGATTTTTGTCAAATCTAAAAAATTTGCCACAAAATTGCTTCACTTTATCAGCTAAAAATAGAAGGCCAAGTAGAAGCAACTAACAAGCTCATCCTTAATCTCTTAAGAAATAAAGTACAATGCGCAAAGAGCAAATGAATTGAAGTACATCTATCAATATTATGGGCATTAAGGACTAACAAATACCAATTATTCTTTCTCATTAAGCAGAAACAGTGTTGTGATAGAGTATAATTTGTACACTTAGAGAGTAGTGGTTGCATCAGACTTTAAAGAATCAAATTTTGAATAATGGAAAGAAGTTAATGATGAGAGGATGCAGATAGCCTTGAATATTTTCGTGGAATTGTGAATAAAATCATTAATGAAATAAAAAAGTCAAATGAAGAGTCATCATATTTTACAACACAAATGTTAGGGAAATGTAATTCCAACTTAGCGACTTGGTACTTAAGAAAGAAAACTTGACAGTTTGTAGTATGGCTTTTGGCAAGCTAAAGTAGATACGAATGGGGTCTTACATTATCAAGGATCAAGTCAGAGCAAAAGCATACAAGCTATGCATGCTGGAAAGAAGTCTCACACACTTGAAGTGGAAATGACCTCATGATATTTTATCCTTAAACTCTCTACCCTTTTTCTTTTTTGAAATTGTAACACTCGAGGAATTCGCTCAAATAAGTGCAATATAATGAATGAAACAAAATTGCAAGAAATTCTTGTCAAATTTTCAAAAATTCCTTTTTCTTCTAATTAATAGAGATGAAATTGAGCAAAATGAACTAAACTTAAGAATCACTAGACTACTCCTAATAAAAAAGTAAAAAATATTGGAATCCCCCAGGAGTTCTATAGAAGTAGGTCAAAAGCCACGTGATCTACTCCTAAAAGAGAATTGAAGTCCCACAGGAGAAGAATAGTCAGCACTTAACAAAGTCAATAAATTCTATTTCTCGTTAAAATTGTTAAAGAAAAGGATATTTGATGATTGGCTTTATGAAATGAAAAAAAAAAAAAAATAATAAGTGCATGAAAAGTAATAATAAAACTTTGTAATTGAAGATTTGAATCTTCATGATTCAAGAAAATTATAGCATTGATTCAAGGTAAAGAATGAAAACTCAAAATATGGGAAAATCTCATCAACCATATGAATTCAATTGGAAGATGAGCAAGTTCATTTTTTTACATTAGCCTATATTATTAGAATAATCAAATAATTATGCAAGTCATTATTCATGAATAGTTATTTGTCGAAGGGGATTCATCAATTTAGTTATTTGCCAACTCAACAATACAACTATTCGTCAACTCTTCAACCCATAAATTCAATAATTCGATAATTGGCAATTCAACAATTCAGCGACATGTCAATTTAGAAATTATTTGTGGACTTATTCTATTGAAACTATTCAATTAAGGATAGGTGTAGTTTTATTATTTTTTTTATTAAGTTGACTTGACGAGATTTCCTTCGACTAATTATATAGAGAATTCTCAATAAGGGTCATCCTTTCTCGGCTGAGTTCACCTCTCTGCTCAAAATCTCTTCATTGTTCAAGCATTGAAAATCCCTTAAGCTTTTGTCATAGTATCCTTCCTAGATTTAGTCGGCACTCCCCTCGACCAAGATCTACATTGAGTAGTGAGTGAGTCTCTTTAAAGATGAGTCTAAATATTAGCCTCTTATGATTGTCATAAGATTGACATATAGTCAAACTGCAGTACCGTTGACCTCCATTTATGTCATAAGTCAACTCAAGCCTACAAATCAAATTGACGGACTTGAGTGGCATATCGAGGCTAAAATACCGGGCGTCATCAAAATGGTCGAAATGACCTCTGATCGATGAACGGACTTCACTGTTGCATTCAAAATATTAAAATTAATTAAAATATAAATATTACAAATTCTAACGATCAATCGATTAAGCGCTCGAGCTATCAACGTGTCGACATGCATATCGGAGTCAAAAAGTTAAGACGATGACCAAATGACCTTCGTTCATGAAATTGATTATGTTGTTGGTTTTGAAACATCAAAATCTATCAAATGACCGTCGTCTAAATTGGCGAGTGCATTGCAAATGTCGAGTGATTTGAAGTGATGACATGCAAATCAAGATTAAAATGCACTATACGTCACCAAAATTAACTCAAATGACCTCCGATCAATGAATAGACTTTGCCATCATGTTCAGAACATCAAAATTGGTTAGGATATAAATATTTCACAACTTGAGGATCAACTGTTCATGAGCTTGAGTCATCAACATGCTTGCAGGCATATCAAGGTCAGGAGGCATCGACGAGGATCAAACAACCTCTGTTCTCAAAATTGATCATGTCATTGGATTTGAAATATCAAAATCTATCAAGTAAGACTATTTGCACTCAATTCAGATGAGTCTGCGATGGTGATTGAAAGCGGCATGTATTTTGAGTGAAATGGACTCAATTTGATCCTTAGACCAAACCTCGATCGACGTTCGTCATTGCATTCAAAACAATAGAATTACCTTAAATTGATATATATATTGACTATGTGTATTTACGTGAAATTCATATTAAAATTGTTTAATAAATTTAAAATTTATTAAAAATTCCTAAATTACTCCCTCACACAGCAACCTTTCTCCCATTTTTATTTTTCAATTTTACTGATAAAAAAAGGCAAAAAAAATCTCCCTCCATTTTCCAGTAGCAGTTCTATTTCCCCATTCCCTCCTCATTCTTGCATTCCCACGTTTCTCTTCTCTTGGGCATTCCCATTCTGGTTAAAAAAAAAAATATGTAATTTCTCCCAATTTCCTGTCTGTACATCTGCTCACATGACCCACTCGACTCGGTCACCTGCCAGCGCTCCCAGCGCATCATAATGCCATTAGTAAACTGGGGCGTACCAAAATTATCCATGCGAGCCACCAGGCGTCCCCGCCAGCGGCCAGGTTGATCGCGTTCTCCGTAATCCCAACTGGCCCGACCGTCGGCCGGCTACACGACCCATTGTCGCGTGACCGCGTGCATCATTGCATACCCGTGACCCGGCATGTGCAGCCCACATGCACCTGCTCAACTCGACCATGACCGATACCTTCAAACCTTATCAGGCCCGCCGCATCCCACCAACCCGTGTCCGTACGCAACCTCCTCACTTTAGTGGTCCAATTTTTGCTTCACCGCAATCAAGGGAACATCGTATATAGGCGATTTCTTCATTCAATTTTTGGCGTCGCATTCCTCGCTTTAGCCTTCGAACCTTCGCTTCGCCGCAAACCGGGGAAGAACATCATCAAGAGGTGAATTCTTCTTTCAATTTATGACATCACATTCCTTACATAAACTGTCCAATTTTTGCTTCGCCGCAATCGGGGGAAGAACATCATCAAGAGGTGAATTCTTCTTTTGATTTTCAGTGTCTCACTCCTCGCATTAGCCTTCCAGTTTTTGCTTCACCACAAATTGGGAAAAAACATCAAGAGGTAAATTCTTCTTTCAATTTTTGATGTCACACTCCTTGCATTACATTCTCAATTGCATACATAACCCCATTCCTTTGTCGAGCATTGCAGGGCACCAAAAATATGTCAGAACATGTGTGATCTATGAATGTGAATATATATACATGTTTGTGTTTATTTACAAGTTTGAAGACTTCATTGTGCTCAAGAGGGTGCGATAAGATAAAAAAAATAGGCTGTGGTGTCACGACACCACCCTCTCAAGGGTGTGAGTAAGCCAACACTCGTTAGATGTCGCTCCTCTAGATGAAATCTTTAAATTTTTATCTAATTTTTTTAGACTTAGAAAAAAAGGGGGGGGGGATGAATATATATTGCATTATGTCTTCTTTCAAGTTTGAAGGCCTCGTCATGCTTAAGAGGGCACGACGAGATGAAAAAATTGGCTGCGGTGTTCTGACACCACTCAGATGCTCAAGAGGCGTCTTGAGTAAGCATTCATTACCCACATGGGGATGATGTCGTGAGGCTACCAAAATTGCACCAAATCTTTTGACTTAGAAAAAAAGGGAAGAGTGAGATGAACTAAGTTAAGAACGCTAAGTAGGGAGACCTGCAGCTAGTTTTAAACTAAAAGTGTCAAACAAGAAAAAAGGGGGAGCCTTTAAAGAAAATTTTGGAAAGAATAGAACATTCATTTAAAATTCAAGTAAAATTTGGGGAAGTTAATATTAAACTCAAAAACTGTAATAGTGATTCTCTAAGGCTTAAATTAAAGCAATAAAGTGAGTTCTTTTTTCTTGCAAATTTCTTAAAATTAAATAAGCTTTAATTGGAATTTGAGGGGGACTAATACTAAACTCATAACAAACTTGCAATAAACTTAAAATTTAAGGATGAATCTAAATTGGGTTTAATAACTCTTATATGAATATGGAGGTGATTGCTATGCTAATAAGCATGAGTAAAGGCTAAATAAACACAATCATTACTTATCAAAAGTGATATAAATTGAATATAATCAAGTTGGGAGAATTACAAAAACTCAACAAGTAAAATAAGTGCTAGTAATGTTTTAAATTATAGTTTAAATCAAAATTCCTTCTTCTCTACTTGGGATGCAATCCTTTGTATAGCGAGATAGAAGCGAATCTTAAATCAAAATCTACAAAATCATGGGACTTCCTTTAATCAAAAAGATTTCATTAGTATGAATTTTAAAATCCAACAAAACCATTAAGGTGAAATTATCTAGTATAAATATTTGA